>OZ026817.1:8893828-8916457 GCA_964023185.1 Macaria liturata | reverse complement strand
GTAGGTATACCACATGAGCAATCAAAATGTCATGCTTTAAAAACTAGATATCTAAAATACATACTTGGAATGAATAAAAAATAGATACCTAGTTAGAACCCCAATTTTTTTGTAACCCCACAGAGTAATGGAGGAGCTCTTGAATCAATTGCGTGAAACTCACGAGATGAATTTCACTACATAATTCATGAATTCTGATATCTCGTTAATCTATTTAAAATTGCACATGATTTATACCCAATTTTCATTTATTCTGTATCAAAACTAATATTTGAGTTTTTAATGAATCTGCAACTTGTTCTGTACTGAATTAATTACAGTAATTGTTTTTCTAACCTCTGTTTGTGTTTCTCCTCATCGGTCCACCCCCACCGCCGCCACCGCCGCCGCCGATGCGCCCCTCAGTCCTGATGCTGCTTATCTCCGAAGTGGCCAGTTGAATGTTCATTGCACGCCCATCCAGCGGTACTCCATTATACTGCTTCATTGCCTTCACTGCATCTGCTTTTCTTTCAAACACAACATCTGCTGTCCCTGGAGTTAAATAAGAAACCAAATGTTATAATAAACTTGAGGAATAAAAGCAAATCATTTTATGAACAATAAGGAAAATTAAAACATGATAGGTCACTTTGTATGTTGCAATGACATTGTGAGTGCAAAACATATTTATTTGATCAAGATATACCTAAGCATAATTAATTAATGTTTATTCAACTGCATATGGAAAAAAACTGAATAACAATGCTCACCTAGTGATCTTCCAGATCTATCATAATGTACTGCAGCGCTTTTGAGATTGCCAAATTCCGAGAATAATTCTTGAATGTCTGAGTCAGAGACTCCAAAATCCAGATTTGATACGAGCAGTTTGGCTGGTCCAGTAGTGATGGCTCCTGAACGCTGGGCAATTTTTCTGTCTCCAAACTCATTGTTGAACATATCGTGCTTCCAAGCACCATTCACATCTCCCTGAAAAGGTCGTCCTTCATAGAGCCTGCCCGCGGGCCTCTCTATGCCACCGTCACAACATCATTGCACCCTTCGCAATGATGCAGCTCATTACATCCATAATATTATGCCTAACATTTACAAATATTTTTCACTAAATTTCAAAACCATTGTGATGACAAAATTAATGCCTAAAAATATCTTTATTATGTTTAGCTTGCACTAATTAGATAAGGAATGTAAGATATCCATGACTGTAGGGACCGTCTTTGCACTGTTCACATCACTTGAGATATGTCCATAGCACAACTCTGGAAGGTGCAGCACATATGACGAAGGCGTGGACAGCTGTCCTGGTTCAGCACCAGTCTACCAGCACCAGCACCTCGCTCGTTCCGGAACTTAAGATCTGCCCCAGGTACGAGTGGTAGACGCCAAACGGTCGATGTATTTTCCCTACATCATTTTGGCATCAGGAGAACAAATTCACGGGTTATAAGATAAACGCTTCGCACGCAACCCAGTTGCGATGTGCGCCACAGACGTCACTGATGATTGTGACAAAGGTGTACTACTTCGATACGAAGCCATTTGAGGAATATGGGTTAGATTGATACTGAAACAGAACGGTAGCATAGCTCCGAACAAAGGGAACCGCACGATTACAATATTGGATGCGGAGAGTTTGGCAGATTTCACAACACACAATTTGGTGCGTCATTCCATCACGTTTACCCGCCATTTGCAATCATGTAATTATTGGATTTACCCGTGTGTAGCTAGTGGCTTTGGTAACGCCACCACGATTTCGGCCTCGCATTACGCCACCGCCACCGGAGCGACCATTGCGGAATCCTCCGCCGCCGCCGCCGCCAGCACCTCGAGCGCCAGGTCTTCTGTTTGTATCGAATTTCCGTCCAGCTCCGCCGCCTCGGCCACCTTTCTTACTTGCTTTAATTATATCGTCCAAAGCCATTTCAATGCGGTCAACCATGGTGATGAAGATTTTCCTCTTAAATCTAAGTTTATTCAAAAACTATAGATATTTATTTTCCACAAAATTATTATACGTGCGACTTCACAGCAAGAGAGATTAGAAAAGAAAATGGCGGCCGCCCCGCCACCTCGCCTCGCCTTCCTTCACACAAGCTTGTGTTTATTTATCTGTGTAATAAAGACTGTACTGTTAATTTTTTGCTTGCCAAGTCTTGCTTGTTGCACATCACTATTGATTTCCGGTTATGGGTTGCTATATGAAAATATAGACCAAAACATTCACTCATTGTATGATTGGATTCATTCATTTCAATCAGCATAAACAATTTTTTTTTTATTGAACAGCTGTAATACGTTTTACCCCTCTAACTTCATGGTTTTACCCTTCGGTTTTACCGGTAGAAAAGAAAACAAAAAGCTAGCTCGTATTATGTACATATTCAAAGAATAGTATTATTGCTTTCAATTTTCCTGTTTTCATTTTGCAATCGAATTCTCACCTAAATAAAAATTAAATTAATATTTCCTATCGTACACCAAGTATTTTGTAATAAGTAAAATGGCATTAAATAAGTTTATGCATCCTCGCAATATTTACAAAACTCCACCAGACTTTGAGAAATTATCCAAAAGGTTTCAAGAATTTTCTAAGATTGCAAAAATGGTATGTTTGAGAGTTGTTGTAATTACCTACTATTAACTAGAGACTAGAGAACTACTTTCATTTACATTATTTATGTCGGTCGGAATTAAAATTTCTAGGTTAAGTTAATCATACTATATTTGTTTGCATTCTTTCAGGATGTTACTGGTAAAGTTACCATCAATTTTAAAGATCCACATTCATTACGAGTCCTCACGAAATATCTGCTCAAGTCAGACTTTGATCTTGATGTGGAAATACCAGAAGACAGGCTGGTGCCCACACTGCCGTTGAGACTCAACTACATCTTGTGGATTGAAGACTTGATGGCAGCTGCTCAAAGGGAATCTAATATACGAGGGATTGACATTGGTAAATTGCATTTAGATCTATCTTCTTTTCCTACGATTATTTGTTGTTTAGTAGACAAAAAATAACTTGCAAACTAAAGCTTACATGTATACAATACATGACTAATAAGTGGAACTTCATGGTTAAACGTCGATAAGTTCCCAATGGACACTTTAGCCATGATTGGAACTTTGATTTCATGTGAAACCAGAAATTTTGTCGTTGCCAAATGTAGGCAGAGCGAGTGAGCGAAACGATGGGTGCTCTTATTGACAGTATTTATTTCACTGCCCACAACACAATTAGTGCAAGCTCGGGCGCGGCAGCATTATTCTACGATAACACATTGTAAATATAAAAACTATTGCACAGCTTTATAATAAAAGTACATAGTAGGTATAGGTATAACACAGTATTCATTTATTCAGCATAGCATGAATTAAGACTAATGCACAGTTAAGAAATGTACAACTAAAGCAAAAGACAGTATCATGTAAATTACACAATATTATTTATTATATCATTACTTTACTTTAACAGTCTACATTATTTTAATAGAGTATAGTCTCAGTTATGTACGAGTGATATTACTGGTACTTACTACTGGTGCCTCATGAAAAGAGTTAATCAATGTTGTATTAATATGTAAGAGTATGTATAATATTATTTGTTTTTACATTCTTTTCAAAACAGGTACTGGAGCCTGTGCAGTGTACCCATTACTAGCAGCCGTAACAAACAAGTGGCACATGCTGGCAACAGAGACAGATCCAGTCAGCTTGCAAAAGGCCCAGGAAAATATTGAACGAAACAATCTCGGAGAATTAATAAATTGTAAGCTTTAAATAAGGTTCCTATATCTAAAATACTTTTAAGACTTTGTATGTTATTAAGTTTGGGGTTGCTTTTGGCTAGTTTGTCCCTTGTTTTCTATTTATAATACTAAATAGGCTAATGTTTGATTACAGCTAAGACTAAGATGTTTAGTAAAAATAATATTTCATGAAGTTAATCAGGTGGAAAAACAAGTAATATAATAATCAGCCCATTTTATCTTCTTATTGTTACAGTGAAAAACAACAAAGGTCCAAATTTGATTGAAAACTTGTTTACAGAAGATACAAACAAGTTTGACTTTTGTATGTGCAATCCACCATTTTACAGCAATTTACAAGAGTTGTATGAATCAAGAAGTCCAGCAAGGTAATTGTTTTAGCTTTTCTGTTATAATATTATTTAGAACAAACTTATCAAACTATATTTCGTAATATTGTAGTGTTTATGGTAATAAATGTGTAGTATTACTAGTAGATGGATTTTAATCTAGTTTCCTCAGTTATGATGCTATAATTATTCTTAACAGACTTCCTCCAAAGAATGGTTTTACTGGGTCACCACAAGAACTGATAACGGAAGGGGGAGAGTTAAAGTTTTGCAGACAGCTTATTGATGAAAGCAAAAGAACAAAGGAGAAAGTACTGTAAGTATCCTTGATTTTGAACACTTTTTAAATATATATTTACATTTGGTTTATCTATTAAGCAAAATAGGCTTACATATTACTATAACTCTCTACCTGGAGCCCTGTTCCCAGAAAATTATAACCCAGGGGTCTTCAAATCTAGAGTAAATAGGTTTCTTCTAGGCAAGCGTGCTACACCTTAGACTATAGTGGTGCTTAACATCAGGCAGGCTAAAGTAAAACGTAAGCCTGTTTAATGTAAAAAAAAAAAAAAAGCCTGTGTGATGTTAATCACCGCTGCAGCCTTAGATGTAACATTCTTAATTAAGAGACCTATTCACTATGTAATTAATTAATAACCAATGTTAAGTCTAAATAAAAACAATTAAACCCGTCAATAATACTTAGCTTTATAGATATTTATTTGTTTCAGAATATTTACAACCATGGTGGGCCATAAGTACAACTTGGCAGAACTGTTGCAAGATCTCAAGGCAGATGGCATCAAGCACACCCACACAGAGTTCTGCCAGGGCAGAGTCACTCGGTGGGGTCTGGCTTGGACATACCAAGACCATGATCTATATAATCTTGGTAAGTTCTACTATTTTTATCTTAAGATTATGAGTGCTAAATAAGCTTATGAAATGTTTTAAAATGTCTATAGGAGTTGAACCCTATCTATTCTAAAAATATAAGCTTGTCATACTAACACTTGTTACATGTAAGGTTATTTTATTTACAGTACCACCCAGAGATAAACCAAGAAAAAATAATGCACCTATAACATACCAGCTGCGTCCACTGCCTAACTGTGACTATAATGTTGAAGCTGCTTACAACAAAATAAAGTCTATACTAACCAACTTGAACATTCAGCAAAGGATTCTGAACAAATGTGGTAATCGAATAGCTTTAGATGTGACAGCTCAGGAAAACACCTGGTCTAATCAAAGAAGAAAAAGAAGGCTTGTGAAAAGAATGGAAATAACTGATGCTAAAAGATTGAAGCCTGATTCTCAAGAATCTGTAAATGACATGGACACTAGTGTAGACAGATCAAATGGAGATACGAAAAAAAATGATGGGACAGATATAGTTAACAAAGAAGAAACAATGAAGAGTGAAAATTCAATTAAACCCAATGAAAATAAAGAAGGAGCATCATATATTATATATGATAGTTCATGTATAGAATCTGTAACAAACAGCACTAATAATCCAGAGTCAAACGAAGCCTATGTATCACCTCAAAAACATAAACAAGAAAACAATTCAGAAAAAGCTGAACCATTAATGCATGCTTTCATGAAGTTATATAAAAAGGAAGATACTGTTCAGTTAGAAATAGAGCTCATAAATGGAACAGGTGGAAAAGAGAGTGTGCATCAAGTTGTTCAATATATTAAAAATAACTGGAAATAGTATACATACTACTTTTATTGTACCTTGTTTATATTGTTATAAGATAATTGAAAACAAATAATAATCAGCATTAGCAAATACTTAAATTTGACTGAATTATGTATTCAACAGTTTTTAACAATAATTACTAGGCGAGATTACAGATTGCAAGCTAACCACATCATGCAAGTTAAATCTACCTAAATATCAAAATTTCATCCAAATCGCTACAGCCATTGAAATTGAAGCCCAGCGTGAAGATGTAGATAACAAGCATACACACTTTCGTCTTTCTAATATTGACTAGCGGCTGCGCCTACGTTCTCTTATAGACCAAAAATGATCACCGGTCGGGATGCGAATTACCAAATAAATTAAAATTTGAAATGATGATGATGACAATATTAGTGGAATACTTTAAAGTTTATCTATAGGCGTGAAGCTAAGGTTTTCTTAATGTCATTTTGAATTGACTAGGTAACTGACTGTCAAGTGTCAGTGTCATCCATTGCAGTTTTTACTTTTTTGTGAGATAGCGTTGTTTTGTTACGATCTATTATTTTCGTAGTTTTCTGAAATAAAACAGCCTTAAAAACACAAAGTACGATGGAAACTGATATACCGCTAAATACAGCACCTATTCCGAATGAAGCTGCGCTTCTTAAAAGTGAGGAAGATTCAAAACCATCGCCGTCTACTTTGGAGACGTCAGGACCCATCCCTGCTGTAGATGCCGAAGCTACAGCTAAAATACCGCCTGCACAGCAACCTCCTGCATCTACGAATACAGCACAGAAGCCAGCGCCGCGCAAACCCAAGAAACGCAAGCCTAAAGTGCCCCGGGATGTAACTGCACCCAGGCAACCACTTACAGGTAAATTTGACTTATTATACGTAGACGGTAAATGCTTCTACGTCTTAAAATATTTATTTTAAAACGAACTGAATTTTCTTTTAGGATACGTGAGATTCTTAAACGAGCGACGTGATCAGCTCCGGGCCGCCCAACCAGACCTGGGGTTTGCAGAGTTGACGCGCCAGCTTGCGAGCGACTGGAGCAAACTGCCTGCCGAAGAAAAACAACAATATTTAGATGCTGCTGAACAGGATAAGGAAAGGTATTTATTCAAAATATCTAACATGTATTATACATTTCCAGTGCAGTATTCACTTTGTTTAATTTGTGCTGTAAAACTCATAAATATGTGCTGTATTATAATAAAGTGTCCAATGTATCTGTTAATTAATTGCACTAATTGCTTTATTGTTTTTAAGTTATTCTTCTTGTGTCCAATATAGCTGGTACACTCACAAACATTTTGTCAACCATTTTAGATATCTCCGAGAGTGGGCTGAGTACAAAAAAACAGATGCTTACAAAGAATTCAGAAAGCAGCAAGGTGACCAAAAAGATACAGTTGCACCAAAGAAGGCAAAACACAATGTTACACCTGATCCTCCAGCACCAGGTAATATACATATACAATACATTTTGATAAGTAACTCATATAACAATAAAGAAGATTTATCAGTCAAGATCTTAACTTTAATTGTTCAAGTAAACAAAGAAAGTTAATATATCAGAGTCGAATTGGTTTCTGTATCCAATATCTTTTGTATGCTTGAAAGATTCCTGTTTGACTGCACCTCACCTCATTTTAAGCAATGTTTACATTGCTATTGATTGATTACAATGTTAGTCAGACTAAAATAAAATTTCCTTATAGTCCGTAACTGCATGGAAAATTCACTCATGACAGTGTTAAAGCTTGCTGTGACCACAGGCATAGACATCATGTCTATCTGAGATCTGAGCTTACAATATGGAAAAACTAACAAATAATGCTTTTTGGTGTTATGAGAAATTGATAAAATGTAAAACTACCACCATCATCCACTGCCCTTTGGATCCCACTGCTGGCTATTCATACGCCTCCCTATGTATGTACACTATGCACCATCACTACACATAGTTATAAATAAAATTGTTCCTCAGCTCCTGCTCCTGAGAAGCCTGCAGCTGAAGCTGCCCCAGCCGCATCTAATGGTTACATCCTGACTCTGCCACCTTCAGCACCTCGCCAGCCCACTCCACCACGACCCAGGCCCTGTATCACACCTGCTTCTGTAAGTCACTCATCAAATATATTGCATGTCAAATAATTATGTACTCGTACATTGTAAAACTTTATGTTTTACAAACACACTTTGAATTTAGCTATAACACTGACTAGCCAAAAAATTTGAACAACATGTTAACCACTGTACTATAGTTCCAGTTAAATAACCAGTTGTCCACAGTTTATATTACTCTAGAAAGAGTTAAGAGTTGTTAATAAGGCACTTTGTCAGTAAGTAATGAGAATGATGTGTGAATAAATGCCTGGCTAAATGTTTGATATACATATATTTTCTTAAATAAATAAGTTTTGTCAACTACCTATGAGAATCAATATTAATTATTATTATTTATTTGCAGGGTGAAGAGTTTGCTGGAGAAACTGACATACCAATATTCACAGACCAGTTCCTACATCATAATAAGCAGCGTGAATCGGAACTACGGCAGCTAAGAAAAGCCAATTCAGATTATGAACAACAGGTAAATTTTTATTCATTCAGCTTTCAAGAAACCAGAAAAATCGAGAGTGTAGCTAGGTGGTTTTCCGAGGACATGTGTCTTCCATGGATGTACCTGGGTGCCCACTACAATGTGTCCGCGCAAGAAATCTCCACTAACCAATTAATATTCAGGGACAGTCACGTCACGACCCCAAGTCATGAAGAAATAAGACTCAAAGATAGAGTCAGAAAACTATAAAAATGTAAATGTATTTTAATATTAAAACTTTCGTGAGACATTTTATCAATATATTAACTAAACGGTTTTCACATCTGTAACGCGTAAACAACATACGCGAATTACACGTGAGTGAAACCGTTTAGTTAACATATTAATGTAAATGTAGTACTGAAACATCTCTAATTTATAATCATTTAATTGTTCAGCGAGATGATTACTTTTTCTCATATTTCAGAATGCAATTCTTCAAAGACATGCAGAAGAAGTGAGCGGCGCCACTGCGAAGCTGCACGCCGAGACGGCGGCGGCGGCGGAGCGCACGGCGGCCTTGCTGGCGCATCGCAGGGCGCTCGTCACGGCTCTGGTGCACGGCTTGCAATCTCTAGCATTGCCTGGTAACATTTCGTAGATATTTACTACATAACTGCGACTTTGTTACCGTCGCTTTTAAAATAGGATGGTTATCAATGTGACCCATATATAATATGTGATATTGACTGAATTAGTACAAAATTTTGAGACTGTACCTATGTATGTATTTTGGTCTGCCGATTTCTCAACGAGTGATATCAACATGGTTTTTTTTTGTAGTAAGTATCCTGAATTGATTTTGATGAAATTTTATTTTCATTGTTCCTACAATGAAAATTTCATCAAAATCAATTCAGTACCTAGTTTTCAAGATATGCATATTATCTGCATTCTAGTATGCAATGTCTGCTTACTGTTATTAAGATTAATTAAATTGCGCGATTCTAATAAATATGCCATTTTAGGAGGCCCAAGTGGTGCTACTGAAGAAAATATTGAAGAATATATGGAGAAGCTGCAGAGTCTCGCCACAGAGAAGGGCAACAATGCTGCCGTGAAACAAGCTCGAGACATTCTCAATAAAATGGAACTCCCTATCAACTGAATTATACATTGAAATAATGTATGTGTTTTAACAAGAATCCAAATTTACTCTGTAGTACCTTACCTACTACCTAAATTAAATTAAGGATTATAAAAATAAAATAAGTAGGTGAACATCAACAGCCTTGTTTTATTACCATTCAAAGTTAAGACATCAGTCAGATATATCTTATTTTTATTTCAATAGTAGACTGCAGGATGAACTGTGCTATTTGTATCATTAATGAACTTCAAAAAGCTGAGGCAAACAAATGAAAGTTTGCATTTGCAATGTAGTAAATATATGTACCTAGTAGGTATGTAATTATACTTATTTTACCAAATTTGGAAATGTGCATTATAATGGACAAAACCTTAAAGATCTATAAAAGACATCTATTTTCTGTAAAAATATACAATAATTCTTACATCCTATTGTTTAGGTATGCTTTATACCCATATTTTTAATTAATCTAATTACTGCTATAAAATCTTAATAATTAAGATATTAGTATATAGTCATCCCCAAAAGATGGAGGTACCATCTATATTTTTTTTTACTCTGGTATTATAAAACAGAACCCCATAGCTTGTTTAGAAAATTATAGTCACCAAGTGTTAACCTATATAAATAAGTAAATAGAAGTACAGAGAGAACAAGACTTAAAAAGATAGATACTCAAAGATAATTATATAATTAATTAAATACTAGATAGGTACCACCATCAAGATTTTTGCACTTAAAACAAATTATACTGATGTTAATCAGCTATTAATCACAAATCCATTTGTTTGTTACTGGTTTGTAATTAAAAGTTGAGTGCCACAGGCACTGCCTATTCTATTGTGTATATTTAGTAGTTCAATTGGTGTGAAGCTTTGCTATATTCTCCTTATGCTTCATACAATCACACCTAAATCTACACTATGAAGTATTGGTGTTATTATCTATCTTATAAAAGTAAACTATTAGGTCTAGTCATCACTGCTGCTGCTGACAACACTCCCCTCTTCTTCATCTTCATCATTGGCACACTTATTTTTGTCAGTGTCATATTCATGCAGCTGTTTCCTCCACAACTTGATCAGCATGTCCCAGGATCTCCTGCTGTACTTTGAATACTTGTCTGGTGTCTTTGGATGGTTCTTTGTACGTTGGTCTCTGGAAATATTAAAATTTTATTTCATGAAGTAAGTAAGTACTTAATTTCTGCCTATAAATCTTTCTGGAAAAAAATCTGATGATTTAATCCAAAGAAGACTCCAGAATACCAGTGTTGGCTGCTCTCAATTGAACTTATTTTTACATAATAAAAATCAACCCGTTTTATAAAGAGTATTTATGTACATACAAAATCATGATCCATAAAGCCTTCTACTTGATAACTAACCTATAAAACTGCCTTATTAAGTTCTACAGGTTAAGTACTGTAAGTTTTAAAGAAGCAATTGTGGACACAGTTCTTGGATGGGTGACCAATGACATGACATTCCATTCCATGGGTCTGATGACATTAAAAATTTTAGGCCCCAGCTGTTTGTCATATATTGCAGTTATATTATACCAGAAGGCCTTAGTGTAGCTTGAAAAACTCTCAACACTCATACACAAGAACAAATGTTGTCCAGCCCCATTCAATCATTGGCAGGCAATCATGGATGAACTGGTTCAATACAAACATTGGCTAACATATTATTACAGAAGATTTGAGTAGCATGTAACATGATGTAGAAGAAATATTTACATTGGAACATGTTGAGTGTAGTTGAAGTAGCCGGTGGTGTTCTTTCCATAATCTATCTGCTTCTGTCGCCGCTGCAGAACATCTAGATCTGTTTCCATCTCAACTGGCTTGCGAGGAGGTTTGCTGGAACAATGCAAGTCATTTCACTATAACATACTCATCAAGCCTTGTTCTAGGAAAATACATTATTCTTTAAGGTAGATTACTTTTATTTTCTCACATTACTTACTTGGTTTTAGCTTCATGGTTATTAGGCTTTGATTTCTTTCTACCGCCCGAGTTATCTCTTCTATTATTTTTCTGTTTATTTTCTTTAGCTTTAGCTGAAACAAAGAGTAAAATGTAATTTTCGCCGCGAAACTATGATTATTAAAGCTCTAGGACTTGCTACACAAACCTTCGGCATCTTCTACTTCCTCAATCCAAGATCTCTTCATATCAATGCTCATTGCCTTAAGGCACAAACTGAAAATATATTGCAATAAGTGGATAATCGTCGTTAAAAAAAAAATTACTAAGTATTTTATTCATTACACACCTACTGATAATAATTCATAATCATTAGAGCTATATTTACAAGTGAACTCTTCTGTATGGTTAATTTAATATGTTCATATCGTCACAGTCACATATTATCTCGTGCCAGTGCGCGAAGAGAGCAAGATTTAGTAGACCTCAGTCTCTTCGGGCACTTAAACATAAACACTATTCAAAAATGTTAAATAAGAAGGAATGAGAAATACTTATTACACGGAATTAGTGGGTCTCGTGGGTGATTCCACAATGGACGGTTTTTACTCGTCCTATATTAGCTCAGTTAACACATTACACCATAATGCAAAGAAGAATAAAAGTATAAGTATGTACTTATTCCACAGAATATTATGCTATTTATTTGTTTTATTCAAGATTTTTACGAAAATTATCAACGAAATGCGTTGAGTGTTGACACTGATTTGACAATTATTTACAAATTAAAAAAAAGCGCGCGAAAAGCGAATGAATATCACAGAGTAACTAAGAAATTTGTATTTTTTTATTTTCTGGCTGCTTCAGTTTTAAAACCAAGTCGATATTTTCCGCTGATGTCCGCGAACGTCCGAATACACTTCGAACGCGGCTGTAAGTCACGTCTTGCGGACGAATAAGAATGAAACTAACCTCTATAAATCGCGTCCTATAATAAGTCTGCGTTTGGGCCTTATAAACTATTTTTATCTAAACAAAAAAACTATATAAATTGAATAAAGAAAGAGAAAATATACTTTATTTCTTAATACTCTCAAAATTATGCAAAAAAACAAGGGATAAAACTAAATATACTACTTCTAACTATCACAAAATACTAAAGAGGGGGTACTTATAAAAAATTTAAAATGGTCTAAGTGCCCTACACCTTTTTTTTTATTTTACTTAAGAATGGGCATACACAGATGTCAATGGCCAACAAAGAAAAAAAAATATGTCAAAAACCATAGCAATTAGAGCAAACAAAGCAAGTAGTTTTATTTATGAAGCATAGTTATAAAAGTCTTGAAAAAGTTAGCGTCCGCTAATCGTAAGATAATATTAGATTTTTTGCTTTTTTGTTGTGTTAAAATTTGGTGAACTATGCCATGCTGCTCCGTTTTATCGTGTAGAAACCACAGTGGGTCAATAAGTAAGAATGCAGGTGTTTCCTACCACAGGTAAATGATATTTCATATTTAATTTATTTAGATTTATAAATAAAATTAAGTTTAGTAATATTAGTACACAGTAAATAATTATGAATAAATACTTATGTCCCATTTAGATGAGTTTAATAAAATTGCAATAAAAAATATAATAAAATGTTTGCTTTGAATTTTGTGATTTATGTATGTACCAAGACTACCAAGTAAAAATGCAATAAGTATGTACTGTCAATAAATATTTATAATTTTATAAAATATTTTAAGGTATCCAAAAGAACCTGATATCAAAGAAAAATGGATAGAAGCAACCGGTAGAATCAATTGGTTTCCGACAAAATGGACCACCATTTGCTCTGAACATTTTGCCGAGGATATTTTTTTATTATCCAATAAGGGTATGCGATTCTTAAAATCGACTGCGATCCCAACATTAAAAATAGTAAAATCTTTCTCTGAAGTAAGTGAATTTCAAAATGTAAAAGGTACCTATCTAATAACTTTGTTTTTTAATTATTTGGCATTAATAATATCTTTAAATTGCAGGAACACACAAATGATTCAAATATTAGAGATGTCCACGCTAGTTCCTCCAAACGAAAAGGAGGCTCTCTGACCCCTAGCCGCTCATCACATAAGAAAAAAAAGAGTGCTGTAGATGAAACTAAAGATATAGTAACAACTGATCGAGAAAGAAAACTAGAAGCACGTTTAAAGTTTTGTGAAAATAAAGTTAGAACATTAATTTTAAAAGTTAAAAGATTGCACTCAAACAATGTAAGATTAAAAAAGAAAATAAGTGACATGGGTTTTAAATCACAGGAAGTATTAAATATTTTTTAGGGAAAGATAACAGGAAAATACTAAGATATATAAATACTAAGAGACACCCGGAATATTTTATAAAAGTAGCTGACATCCCGCAAAAATATCCACTTAGGTTCCCCCACAAATTAAAAACTTCTAAAGCTAGATTACAAATGCTAAATATGGGCCCTAAATCAATGGCTATTAAATTTTTTAATAAATTACCAGAAAACTTAAAAAGTATTGTAAACTTAGAACGTTTTGCCCGTGATTTAAAAATATATTTGACTACGAAATACTATTACTCCGTCGACGAATTTTTAAATGAGAAATTGAATAATCGAGATAAATTTTAAATCGAGATATGAATCGGGCCGCTTTTCACTCAGACTTACATATACATATGTACATATTTGCATACCCTATCAGGGTCATTGTTAAGTGTTTATATCTTTACAATTTGCAAGTAAATGATATGACTATGACTATATTACTTTCAGTAGTAATGACTTTTTCTTTTCTATTATTTTTTTTTTCAACAAATTTTGTCCAAAAATATGCTAACCTCAATATTAGCTTAGAATAAAATGTTATAGCCAAAATGCTTATACCTATGTTAATTATTAATACTGTGATATAATAAACTAATTATGTATAAAAATTGTGTCCTAATCTTTTTCCAGGTGACAAATTGAAAACACCTTATATTCTTCTAGTTAATTTTCATTTGTGTAGGTTCCTATGCCCAAGCAAAAACATTGCCTGTACATTGAAGTGGTACTATGAAATCATTGGAGATTCTGTCTTTCTCCAAGTATTTTATAGATTTTATATCTTATTATTTAAGTACCACTTTAGTTTTAGATGAAATCAATTTTTATATGGTGAAAAGGTGGTAATTTCTCACGCCTCCTCTACACAACATAGAGAGAGAGTGAATACAGAGGGTGATTGGTCATGGTGGTCCATGATCTTGCCTGCACGGGGCCACAACATTTGAGTGAAACAACGTATTTGAGTAAAAACACGATTACTACCAGAATAAGGGGCGAGTTCCGATTAGGAGTTCTAGAGTCTAGAGAATACGAAGCCAAGTGAGTCCTTTGAACTTTAAATCAAATTAGATAATCTAATGGCCAAGCGTTTTTTATTCGTCTGTGAATGTGTGAAACTTGAGTCTCGCGACAGACTTGAGTGGAGCCACGAATAGCGCCGAACGAGCCCGACTATAGCCGAGCGCATCGAGTTGGCTCCGCGATGGTTGATGCGAGCGAAACGGCGGAGCTGTCAAAATTGATGTTATTGTTCAAAACAATGATTAAATTAATTGATTATGAATGTTAATAAAATAATAAATAACTCGTTAACAATTATTATTTGTTCTTGTGTAATAAGATAAGATAAGATATTTCTTTAATGCACACCAAAAAAATTACATTACCTATGAAAGAAATTTAAAAACTATTTTAATGCACATTGGGCGGCCTTATCGCCTTGGGCGATTTCTTCCAGGCAACCTTTGGATGGACAGGATTTAGAATTATAAATAGGCGGTGTACAAGAATACGTAAAATAAATAAATAAGTGAAAGAACACAATACAAACTCAGATAATACACTAATAAATAATAATAAACAATACAATACATAATACTATATGGATGATAAGTAATGATGATACACTAGGTTTTGAAATATGCTTAAGGACTTAGCTTGCCTAACAGGCAATGGCAACATGTTCCAAATGTAATATTTGCTGACAAACAGTTTATTATTTTATTAAAACTAAAAACCACTTGGAATTGGTTTATTGATTTTCGGACGGGTCCGCGCGTTCGATCAAAATGGTTCGCGCGGATCCCGTCGCACTCGCAATCGATTTTAATGATTTGTATTATCGTTTCCACACCACTCTATGAAGTCGATAATATTGGCGCGTTTTTTTTATAGTGGTATCCCCGATAGGCCTACATCCACTAGTACTACACTCTCTGAAACTATACAAATAACAATATTAAAACTTGTATCGTTTATTCAAAACAACTTACCTACATAACACAGAGCAGTAATCGTAACTAATTAAAAACTAAACCTTATAATAAACTTAAAAATACATTAAATCAACAACTATATAAACAAGAATATATACAACCTTACAAATAATATACTAAACTGAATTAACTAAAAATATTAATAAAACTAATTAATCAAACAATGATGTAAAGACGACATATTTATAACAAAATGAAAAATAATGCTATTTAGTAGGTTGTATTATATTAGAGGGGGGATAAAATAGGTACCAAAATCCTTTTTACAATCTATTTTTAACAATATGTTCTTCTTGTTCAGTCGGAAGGTAAATTTAAAACAAAGTAATCGGTAAAACATTTCATCTTATTGTACAGGATTATCACAAGACTCGCCATTGATTAGTCTCATTATAAAATTTAGAGCCATACATATTTTCCGAGATTTAGCAAACTGACCTTTTACGAAGTAATCAGTCAATATACTTAGTATCCATTGTTATTTTTTTTATTGTTTGTAAACAACAAAGGATTTAACACCTGCGCGCAGGTGTTAAATCCTTTGTGGTGTTTAATCCTCCTTAAGAAGATTTGTGGCTACGAAAATACCAAAATAATTAATGTTGTTATTTGTATAGTTTCAGAGAGTGTAGTAGTAGTGGATGTAGGCCTATCGAGGATACCACTATAAAAAACGCGCCAATATTATCGACTTCTTAGAGTGGTGTGGAAACGATAATACAAATCAATCGCAAGTGCAACGGGATCAGCGCGAGCGATTCTGATTGAACGCGCGGACCCGTCCAAAAATCAATAAAATCAATTCCAAGTGGTTTTAGTTTCAATTAAATATTAACTATTGGTCAGCAAATATTACACAAGAACAAATAATAATTATTACTAATAATACTGTATTTATTTATTACGCGCGAACCATTTAATAATTAAAATTTATAATCAATTCATTTAATCGTTGTTTTAAACAATTAACATCAATTTTAACAGCTCCGCCGCTATCGCTCGTATCAACCATTGCGGGTCCAACTCGATGCGCTCGGCTATAGTCGGGCGCGATCGGCGCAATTCGTGGCTCCACTCAAGTCTGGCGCGAGACTCAAGTTGAATGGCCATGTGTAGTGCCGCCATAGATAGTACAGTACAGGGTGGTACATAGAAATAGAAAAATACCAGGATTGATCGTCAAAGAAAAATACATACTCTAGCCGGTGCGGTGCCACTAGAAGTATATTAGAAATATGTCAATACTGTCAGTGTCAAATTATTTACTCTTTGTGTCAAACAAATGTGATTTTGATTCGGCAAAAGGGGCAAAATCCTCGTACTTGCACAAAAATTGAATTTTTTGTTATATTTCGAAATGAAACACCCAAATAAACATTATAAGCGATAAATGACCAAAACCTCTTTATTGAACTTAAGCGTTACAATGGTAAGGACTATAAATAATACGGTTATTTGGTAACCAGGGAAGACGATTTGAGTATTATTTATTTTGTCCACAGGCTGATTTGGAAATTAATGAGGCATTGGCCTCATTAGAGATGTTGATGTCCGAATTCTTTGCTCCAACTACAAACAATTATAGGAAAAGGGAGATTGAAAGCATGCTTGAAAATTTCTCTAATAGGAGAGACTCATGGAAACACTGCTTACTGTTTCTGCAGAAGTCTCAGAACCAGTATGTGTTGATGTTCACACTCACTACACTTGAGGTGAGATAAACATACTAAAGTATATACACAAACACCATAAACATTGTATTCAATTGTTTGTATGCATACTTATTTGCATGCTTTAATAATGTTTCAGAATATTATAAATCGCCAGTGGATAAGTTTGACTGATAATGAAAAAACAGAAATTCGTTTGACACTTTGGAATGAGCTTATGGCAAAACATGAAGTTACGCTGTACTTTATCAGAAATAAATTAGCAGCATTAATGGTGTCAATAGCTCGGTATGATTGGCCACACCTTTATATTGACTTCTTTGACAATATTGTTGAGGTGAGTGTACAATGTTATCATACAATCTCTGTATAACTTGTTTATGCTGAGACATCAATGACTTTCTTACTTGACTGTTTATTTCTTTTCAATTAATGATTTTTATGAATTCAACAGTTAACTCGCTGTGAAGGACGGAGATGTCTTCTAGGTCTTATATTAGCTCAAGCAGCGAGTGAGGAGTTGGGAGCAGCCAGAGACACAGGGGTACTGCTGCCTTCAGCACGAAGAACACAACTGGAACGGCTTATGTTAAAGGGCATGCCACAAATGCTGGCTGCACTTAGTGGTAAGCTATATAAGGACAGTACTGTGTCTATATTTAGCCTTTATTAAATGTGAGGAATAATGAAAAAATTTTTTTTTTTCATATTAGTCTTGTTTAATTAATAACCTTTTAAACTTTCAATCAATTAGTATAGGTATATCTTTGTTGTATACCGAGATAAATACAAATATTGAATGTATACTTCAAATCTAACTACACCACTTCACAACACATCACACATTATGAAGTCACAAACAATAGCATCATAATAAATATTAAATCATCAGTTGATACTTATTTAGTTAAGAAAATGTAATTTAATAAAGATTTTGAATTAGGTGTTACTTTGAAGAAATATATTGCAGATGAAACTCTGGAGAAATATGTAGTGTTTTACCTCTGTGACTGCTCCTTATGGGCTTCAAACAACAAACATGTTTATATTCTAGTAGTCACTTTAAGGTTACATTAATAACATTTTATTACCTTTTTAGCAATATTGGAAAGGAATGGCCAGAAAGAAGGTCAGTCGAACCCTCCTCCCTCCCCTACCAACGGAGCCCCTCAGATGTCAGCTCTACCAGATCTCCTAGTTAATGCACATGAAAGTCAAACTGCAGATAAGTAAGCATTTAAGAATAGCCATATTGTTTTTTAATTGATATGCTCACTCTTATAACTATGACAAATACAACTCTCCTGATGTTAAGCAACGTTGCAATCTGCGATCTAGCACACTTGCCTAGATGAAAACAGTTTACTCTCAACTTGAACCAGAAAGTATTTTTAAAACAGATGGATTTTTTAAGGATTATTCTTTAGTTGTGGCAAAAGTTATAACTTTATATATACATTTGTATGGTATAATATATCCATCGTTCACAAGATTTATCCAGGTTAACTCTAGGGAAATGATGGTTAGGTACCAACAAATTTTTAAAATGTATTATTATATAACTATTACTGATATTTATCTTACAAATAAGTGTGAAAGTTCTTGAATTCAGAAAAACCATTTGCTATTTTTCCAAATAGTATTCCCTGCCAATAAGTATAAAAGTACTATATCTGTTAACAATAAGTATAAAAGTACTATATCTGTTATCTAGTACCCACGACACAAGCGTTTGCTTAGTATGGGGCTAGATGGCGCTGTGTGCAATGACCTGAAATATTTATTTAACAATAATATCTGCATAACCTATTTCACTTGACCATTATATTCAACTGTCATGTTCCTTACTTGCAGAGCACTGAACACAGAGATAGTGGTGAAGTGCCTGACCACGCTGCAGCACCTGTTCTCGTGGCTGCCACTGTCCTCACACGTGCCACCCTCTCTAGTCACCACCGTGTTCTACTGGGGCAGTGTGGCCACACAGACGCAGGTACATCTTGAAGCAATAATATAATTTTATCCAATCCCACTATCGGTAGCAACTAGCTTAAAGGTTGCCTGGCAGAAACCGCTTAAGGCGATAAGGACGCCCGATGTGCAGCACTTTAATCTTGGCCAAAAAACATTATGGTGTACACTCTCTCTTTCTCTGTGAGTCGTATTTCCTCATGACTGAGGGTCGCGACTCCCCCGCAGAATTAATTCGTTAGGGGAGTTCTCTTGGGCCGATACATCGTGGTGGGCGCCCAGGTCCTTTCACGGAAGTCACATATCCTCGGATATTGTGGTCCTCAAACATGTCGGTTTCCTCACGATGTTTTCCTTCACCGTTAAGCGAGTGCAAATCCACACATAACTTGAAAATACAAGTCATTGGTGTAGGGCTGGATTCGAACCAGAGTGCTTCTGGATGAAAAGCAGACACTGGAACCGCTAAGCCACACTCGCTTTATTTTATTGTGGTGTACATTGAAGTTCTATTCTATCCCATTAATCCATTACAAAAGGGAAAGTTTTGTGTGTGTGTGTGTATGTTTATTACTTCTTCACGCCGAAACGCTCAACTGATTTTAAAGAAATTTGGTATATCGAATTTCACTGCTACTCGCTACTCCTTCATTTATTTACTATTTTTTTTTTGTCTTATTCTTAAATGAAACTGGAGAAATATGTAGTGTTTTTCCGCTGCGATTGCTCCTTAGCCGGCTTCAAACAACAAACTTGGTGGTTTTAGGTGTGTTCCTCCATATACCACCGCCACACCTCTCCTCCTAACCAAGGCTTTTAGCCACGATGGCCACTTTGGTTTCAGAGTTGTTCAGAGTATCATTTACAATGCATTTCTACAAAGTAACGCCTGCAGGCCTACAATACAGGATCCGACTGGATACCTAGTGCAGGTTTTGCAAATTCTAAAACTGTACGTAGATTTAAGTATTTAATGTTTTTTTTTTTTATTCAATATGTTGTCGTATGTTGCAGAGCACGGAGGCGGCGCTGGCGGGGCTGGGCGGCGTGTGCGAGCTGCTGTACCGGCGGTACGCGCCGCCCTCCTCCGCCGCCACGGCGCTGCGTCTGCAGCACTGCGCGCTGCGCCTGCTGAGACACCTCACGCTGCACTCGCACCTGCTGGCGCACGCGCATCACGAGTCAGTGCACTAAAATATTAGAATTTCATTCGCATCCCGACTGCCACCATACTTACACATCTTCACTTACAATGAACTGTACAAAATGTATCCCGTCAAGAAACATGTGCACAGAAAGGCACGTGGAAAAATGAAGGTCTGGTTGACTTCACTGTCTTATAAAGAAACTGAGTTACTGGTTAAAGTCTACAACTCTGGTACTTAACTAGGTTATAACGACAATGATATCTAAACTCAACACAGGCACACACACATACACACACCACATATCACTAAACTCAACACAGGCACACACACATACACACACCGCATATCACACACACACACACCACATATCACACACACACACCATAAACACGTAGGTTAGTGCGCTGCTGTAATACACGTACTTATATCCTATAAGTTTGAAAATTTGGTGGTCGATTCAAATACAATGTAATAATGAGTAGGTTTGATTAGAGTAATTTTATTAATGTCATAATGTGCAAATTAGGAATTGGTCTTGTTTTTGTAATCACTTTGTTTATAAGAGTAAGTGATCACTTGTTACAATGGAAATCCGCGAATCACTTAGTAATATCCCATTTTGGTTACTCTCAGTCATCAGGCCCTGGCCTAGTTCGGGGTTCACAAGAAACACACATTAACATTGTATACATTAATTTAGTAATAAGTTATGTTAAGTAGTACCAGTGTTTTGTCAAATAAATATCTTTATATCTTTATATATCATAAATATGTCAATGAATTTAACTTGGATGATAATATGTATATTTGATCACATAAATGTGGCAAACTCTAGAGTCGTGAGTTTTTAAACGGCTGTAAAGCCTTTGACATGTTTAATGTCTACAGTACCATAATAGATAGCTGGGACCTACTAATTATATAACCTGTTATGCCATGTAAGTGTCCAGATGCAAATGCTGTCGTTTTGGCACGGTCACCCATCCAAGAACTGACCACAACGGCAACCACTTGTAATCACAGACGGATATCCCAGTACACTGAGCCACGGGAGGATATAAGTGATATTGTCTATGCTATAAGAGATGATTAGTTGTGCTAACTGATGATGATGATGACTTGTTTAAGTTACGATTTAATCTAAGGAATTTGTTTACTGATATTCTAATTGTTATACATTTTGTTGCAGTTACCTAATAAAGTTAGCAGAGTTCCTAAAGTTGTTCATATCGTTGCATTTCAAGAGGCTAGAAGCGGAGCCCGAGTTTGATGCTATTGAGTTCTTGTCGTATCTATTCCAGTTCACATTCCAGGTAATGTACTAAAAAGAAAAGTATATTTTATTTTTTCTAAATCTGATAGTTGTTTTAACTTTTTGTATATTGTAAGTTTTTAATGAAATTAAGTCCAACCGACATATCCTGTCCTGACCAGCCTGGTCACGCCCATTTGTCATTTCCTCTTTAGTATATGTAGCTGTCTCTTTTTTATGATTTTAAGCCACAGCACAAAAATATAAACTTCGAAGTTACTATTGTTCATTGAGCGTGACTGTTATAAAGCACGGTTAAAATAATTTTATTCTTTTTCGCACAATACAGCTTCTCCATTAGTGCGAAATGATGGCTTGATTTATTAGATGATGATGATACTTTATTATTATGATATATTGTTTGTTATATTTGTAGTTATGATAATAGATGTACCAATAATTACCGCATGTCAGTAGCATTATAGCTCTTATTATTATTTACATTATTACATAAAAAAATACTTTTTGTTAATTTCAGGTGCCCACGTGTGCTATTTTTGTAAGCTGTCTAGATATATGGATACAATTTATTGATATACTTAAGCCTGAAGATACGGAAAAGTAAGTAATAATGTATTTACTTATTCCTTACTGTAACAATAGGTATTTCAAACCCGGTAGACCCGGTTCAGTAAACGCGACTATTATAAAGAGCGGTGAAATCATCCAACCATCTTTTTCGCACAATATAGACGTTTAATTATTTTATTTTATTTATTTCATTTTTAACCAAGGTTTACTCTAAAATC
>OZ026817.1:8845666-8893628 GCA_964023185.1 Macaria liturata | reverse complement strand
GCCTTTGCACATGCTCCTACGCAGTCTAAGAAGGTGAATAGAAGTCATAATAAATATCTAACTATGTATGTTTACAAAATATATTTATTTTGCTGTGCATTAAAATTAAGTTGCTAGGTTTATTTATCTTCTGTGGAAAAGCTGGCGGAAAGCGAAGCTCTTTTGTTACCTCTATCTAAATATCTGTATATCTTCCCCAGGTGATAGCGGAGGGTATATCGAGCGGCGCCACGGCCGCGCTCCGCATGCTGCCGGAGCCGGCGGGCGCGGCCGCAGAGACGCACATCACGGACTTCTTCCTCGCGCTCTTCACGGCGCTGCTGCCGCAACTTGGGGACTTCGCTTACACAGCTATTGATGTGTTCTTAGATGTGGCGCAGAGGTAGGTCTCTGCTTTGCTTGCCGTGTGGTGGAAGAAATGCATATAGTGATCAAATAAAGGAGAAAGTAGAAGTCATGTCGTCATAAGATCCAATTATTTAGCTAAGGACCGAGGGAAATCAAATAGAAAATTTTCGGACTACAAAATAGTTTATTTCGGACTACAGAGTGATCCGTATTTTGTTAGTAACTTGTACAGTAAAAGCACTACAGCTCTGAAATAAAAAAAAATAGGAGAATTATTACTAATGGTGCCGCCGGCAAGGTCAAGCTACCGAAGGTAGAAGCTACAGAACAGGTTCCTCCAGATAATATGAGCAGTGTCAAGAATGACTGCTTTAGGTATCTATTGGTCAGTGACCCATCCTTCTAGCGAGAGCCTTCAAATGTAAGCTACTTATTAAACGACTCAAAAAAGGACCAGATTCTCATTACAATTTTTGAAATTGAAATATTTTCTGGTCACATGACAGGGGTGGTACAGAGAGCGGACTGGAGCGGCTGGTGGAGTGCGTCCGTCTGGGGGTTGAAGCAGGCGGCAGCGGCGTGCGCGTGCGCGCCGTGCTGTCCCTGCTGCACGCGCACGTGCTGCCGCGCGCGCACCCCGCGCGACCCGACCTGGCGCGCGCCGCCTTCCGTCTGCTGGCCAGGTAATAGCGCATTGACAAGCTCGTTGCAGAGACAGAAAAGTCTTGCTGTTTTACATGTTTAAAGGTATTTTTGCTGTAGTGTATGGAAACAAACATTAAAATGTATTACCCGGTGCATTAAAAAAAAAGGTTTTTTTTCTGCATAGTGAGTATAGATGGAGATAGTGTGCGAGCGAGAGAACATGATAAACGCCGCCGTTTATGATTCCTTTCTTAATCAACCAAGTTATACAGTCTTTACACAGATATAATACTCTGGATGTCTAATGTTCAAGAAATGAGTGGGTTCCTTTATTTATATAATGTAATAACATACCGGAAATCCGAAAAAAACTGGAATTAACATAACCACTACAATTAGCAAGCAGTTATTAATCTTTATTTTTATCTTTCTTCAACTATCACGAGTTCATGAAAAAATATATGTTCTTCCAGCGTGCTAATCCACCGCTGGCGCTACTTCTTCCCCAACAAGTGCTCGGAGGAGGAGGGCGCGGCGCGCGCCGACGAGCTGCGCGCCGCGCTCTCCGCGCTGGGGCAGGCGCTGCTGCTGCCGGACATAGACCTGCTCCGGCTCAATATCGAGACACTTGACGCGCTCAACACCAAGTGGAAACTATATCATAAGGTGAGAATCATACATAATAAATGAGTATAAAAATGTCAAAGGGACAATGTATTTTCGTTGGCATATTTTTGTCATTATTGTACTTGTACTGGTAAGCCATACAATGTTTATATTTCTTCATGTTTCACTAGTGGATGTCCGCTACGTAATCTCGCTTTGTTTCAGGACAAAAAGTTGTCCACGAAGTCTACTAACTCTATATCAAAACATCCGGTGATTCGTCTCCCACGTTTCGGCTCCAAGAAACAAACTTTATTTATAAATGTATAATGGTTGTAATGGCAGGTGATATTCCGCACGGAGTTCCTGGCGGAGTTCCTGCGCGTGCTGCTGGGCGCGCTGCTGGAGGGCGGGTGGCGCGCGCTGGCGCGGGAGGAGGTGACGTGCGCGCTGCACGGCATGGCGGCCGTGGACTTCCCCGCCTTCCGCCTCGCCTTCCTGCCGCACTACCTGCGCCAGCTGCCCGGCCTCAAGCCCCACCACCTGCCGCAGCTCGCGCACTTCCCGCCAGACACGGTCAGTACACTACAGTTGCATCAAGAACTCCAATACTCATACTTAAGATATGATTCGGTATTGTTATAAATCAGAAGCGTGCTTGCTTAGAAGTATCTGATTCATATTCTAGTGAATCAGATTCTTCCGGATATACAAGGTGTAACAGAAGGGTGTGACAATACTTATACTATACATACCTATGTATATATAGAATACAGCCCACTAGGTTTTAGAATTCTAAGGGTTATAGATTTCGAGTAATCATAAGTTGAACTTTCATTAAAACTTTAAGACTTGCAACCCTACATCTTATCATTTTGAGCGTTCATTGACTTTTGACAAATTTTAATGTCAATAAAAAATTCAATTAAAAATATTAATTTCACTATTTTTCTATAATTATGCCTGGACTAGTATTTTCAAACGCCGAGTATTACGACATGATATTGTGCGTGGGTGCTTCGAATGGCAGCTACCACGGTGCACGTCAGCTCTATCGCCAACGTTTCGTGGACGGTAGACCACCTGATGCACAGCGAAAGCTTCCTTCCTACGGATGCATTCGGCGAATGTACCTGCGACTGCATAGTACGGGCAGTTTCCATGATTCCCGCAACGATAGTCGACCTACTACTCGAGAGAGGTCAAATCTGAAGACGCAAATTCTGGAGCATTTAGAAGAGAACCCGAGGACCAGCACACGTAGAGCTGGCGCAGAGTTTGAGGTTCATGGTAGTTTGGAGGACGCTTAGTAGCATTTTGAGCCGTTTATGTGAAATAAATGTGATCACTCGCTAGGGCTGCCACGAAATCAAGTGAAAAATATTATCTAATTTTTGTATGGTAAAAAATATATGCGATTTAATTTTTCATATTTTGGTATATGACTCCTTACATGATATACATATATGTATACTCTGTAATATTATTGTATCCGCGAATTTTGGCAAGTGCATTGAACGGCTCAAATATATTGCCCGGATTGAGCATAAGCGTGTTGCGCAACGCAAAACGGTAGCAAGTGCTCCAGTCCATCCCATTGAGAATGCTCCTAAATCATGGGCACAGGTAGCCCAAACTGGCACTCGCAAAAGAACTACTCCATCGGGTCAGCCACAAATCCCATCTGCAGTACAACTGAACTTGCCCAAAGCTGAGGAGCCAGCTAAAACAGCCCAATTATCAAATCCAATGAGAAAAGCGGAGCCTCAACGACCCTGCGATAGAACACCGTATGAGAAAAACAATCAAGATTTTGAAACTGAAGAGATGTTAGAAATCCTCTCAACCATCCAATCTATCAAGAAAGAGTTTATTAAGTGTGAAACGTTCATGGAAAAAGTGATTCTAATACTCAAGCACCTAGGTCACTATGTATAAGTCCCACGAATTGCGCGTACTCTACTGGAACGCTGATGGCGTCCATAAAAAGCAACATGAATTAGGCGAACTAGCCGTAAGTAAATTAAATGTTGACATCATAGCTGTATGTGAAACTAAGGTGACTGACAGACTTATTCTCAAATTACCAGGTTTTGCATGCTATCGCGCAGACAAACATCGCAATGGTTTTGGCCAGGGTGTGGCACTTTTTGTACGTTGTGATTTGCCTCACAACCAAATCACCTGTCCTAGCACTATCGGTCTTGAAGTTGTCGGTGTTTCTTTGACACTAACCAACGGTAGGGTATCAATTTTCTCAGTCTACCAGTCTCCTAACTCACCTATTGCTATAAGTGATATTGACCGTATCATGTCGGCTGACCACCAAGTAATGGCTATGGGCGACCTAAATGCTAAGCATCCTTTGTGGTCGGCTGGTCCTCCTAATTCACGTGGTGTTTTGCTCTACAACCATATGTCCAACAATGACTATGCTATCCATGCTCCCCAGAGTAACACTCTTGTACATTATATTGCCGGTTACACCCCCTCTACCCCTGACATTCTCCTTACCAAAAATCTTAATCCTCCTAATCAAATCGTCACTTATTCTAAATTATCATCCAATCACCTACCCGTCTTTTTCAATCTCAGTAATCAAATTATCCGTAATCCTATACAAAAATACAATTATGGCAAAGCTGACTGGACATCTTACCGCCAACTTATAAATAGCAAGATCTATCTTACCTCTAAGATGTATACGTGCCCAGCCGATATTGATACGGACATATCTAACTTGCAGCGCACAATTATTGAATGTAGAAATGCTTGTGTTCCTCTTACCACCCTAAAACCGTGGAATACTTCTGAACTTCCCCGTACCCTAAAGAGACTGATCAGCTCGAAACATCGTTTTCGAAGATTAGCGGCAAATGAGAAGGATCGTCACAAAAGAAAACTCCTAATTAAGCATGTTAACTATCTAAAGCTTCTAATTAGTAAAGCATTAAAACTTAACCACGATCTCGCTTGGGTTAAAAAGCTTAAAAAAGTTGACAACCCCAGCAATGATATATGGCGACTTGCTAAAACCCTGCGTTGTTCTAATTCTACTTCACTGCCAGCACTTAAACGCAATGATGGCACGCTAACGGCTAGTCAACAAGAACAGTGCAATGTGCTAGCTGATGCCTTCCAAAATAACATGCTTCTTACCCATAGCTGGTATAGTGACGAGCTGCCTGCTATCGAGAACGCTGTGTCTATGCTAAACACAACTGACTGTACTTCATGCCCACTAAATCTGGTTAGGCCAAACGAAGTAGTCAAATGTATCAAAAGTTTAAAACCGCGCAAAGCGCCGGGTCCAGATGATATCTCTAACCATCTTATCAAAAATCTACCCCAAAAGTGTATTGTTAAGCTAACCAAGATCTTCAATGGCTGTCTGCAGCTTAATTACTTCCCGCTACCGTGGAAAAACGCAAAAGTTATTGCCATTCACAAGCCAGGTAAAGATGCTCTAGACCCTAGCTCGTACCGGCCGATTAGTTTATTGCCCTGCCTGGGTAAATTATTTGAAAAAATTATTTACAGCCGCCTAATCCGCGTCTCCCACGACCTACTAATTGAGGAGCAATTTGGGTTTAGACAAGGCCATTCAACAGTTCAGCAGCTTGCCCGAGTTGCCGAATCTGTGTCATACAATCTAAATCTTAACACGTCAACTGGCATGTACCTCCTTGACATCGAAAAAGCATTCGACACAGTTTGGCACTTGGGGCTGCTGCACAAGCTGCTAAAACTGAACCTCCCCATCAATCTAGTCAAGCTAATTCAGTCATATTTGGCAAATCGTAGTTATTCGGTCCACATCAATAATATTTTCTCTTCACCAAAAAATGTTCCTGCCGGCGTGCCCCAAGGTTCGATCCTGGGCCCCTACCTATTTTTGTTGTTTCTTAATGACATTCCTGTCCAAACTAGAACCAGTGTTGCCTGTTTCGCAGATGACACTACCTGCTATACGTCATCCACAGATATCGATTTAATAATAGGACGCTTGCAGCTATCGATAGACAAGCTATTATCATATTTCAAAAATTGGAAACTTAAAATAAACGCATCTAAAACCGAAGCAATCCTCTTTACCAGAAAAAGAACTTTACCTGCTAGAACTTTAAATATAGATGGATATAATGTACCTTGGAGTCGTTCTGTGAAGTATCTCGGTGTTACGCTGGACTCCAAACTTAATTGGTCAGCTAACACGGCTAAACTTCAACTAAAAGGTATGAAAGCGCTTAACGCATTAAGTCCCATTCTAAACAAAAAATCTTGTCTAAGTTGCCACACAAAATTAAGAACGTATCTCACCCTGGTAAGACCATGCTTCACATATGCTTGTCCTGTATGGCATAGTACATGCAAAACTAACATTAATAAGCTTCAACTAGTCCAAAATAAGGCACTAAGATATGCTTATAGTACACGTCCCAAAACTAACCTACATGAGTTACATCTAAAAATTGGACTACCAAAAATTGATGTATACATGTACAAATTATCTGAGAAATTTTACATACATACTAATCCACGCCATAAGAATACTTTAATAAGTAACATTGGTAAAACTCGACATAAAAATCTTCCATTTATCGAAACGTATAATCGGTACAAATTGCCCCATCACTATTTCCTTCATCACGCGGAGTAAGCGTGTCAACAGCTCTGCGAGCGCGCGAGTCCCAGCCACAGAACAATAGTTCCTATCAGCCGCGACCGCGCGGGCGACTCTGAATCCTATTACCTCGGGTATGCAGATCTTAGTCGCTCGCGGGATCTCGCCCTGGCGACACGCGGGCTCGAACGCTGTCAACTATCGTACCTATTCGTTCATGTTGCCTTTTGTGGACGTACGAATTAATATTAACTTTATTTTGAAAATACCCACAATTTTATCTTATGTTAATTATGATTGTGCAAATTTGTTCTTAGTAACTTAGTGCTAAACTTAAGCCTAAGTAGCGGTATTTAGACTACCAATCACATTAAACTTTACTCTGTTTTCATATCATTAATAATCAACCAATTAAAAGCTTTATAGTGGCCTATGTGCTTGGACAAAGTGTTATGTAAACTATTATTAAGTTATATACCACTAGGATACATTAACACTGGTGCTTGTATATATATTGTAAATATTTTATGCCTGAATAAAGATAATTAAAAATTGAATTGACTCTGTAATATTGTCACACCCTTCTGTTACACCTTGTAGATTGTAGTTGGTCGAAATTACGCATTCTTTTTTGAACAGGTTTGCACTTGACCACTATTCACCTGATGGCACGCAATAGCTGTGGCCTAAGATGGAACGTGCTTATCCAATAAGAATCGAATCGCTTTTCTCTCTTTCTTTCTTGGTGGAAAAAATCCACAGTTAATCCACTACATAGCTACATATTAGGAATACTAAATAGTAGACGTGAATGTTGCCATTGATGCTATGACGTGCACTCACTCGCTCCAAGGCTTCATCATATATGTTTCCCTCTTCTTGCCTCTTAGAAGATTTAGTTATACATAATTTGTATCTTTTGCAGGACTTACCCACCTTCTCGCAGAACATCCAGCGGCTAGTGAACGATGTGAACTGTTACCGCGCGTACGACTCGCTCGGAGCGGCGCACGGCATGACGGCCTGAACACATTACTGTGTGGATTCAAGTATAATTAAAGAAGAAAAAGTTGAATCACACGGACCGCTGCGACAGCAAAATAAAATAAAATAATGTGGGTATGAATTTGCCTATTAATGCAGATGGTTCTTAAATTGGAAAAAGAACCGTCTGCAATAATAACTACGTGCCAATTCAGAGACGCTTCCTAAATTTTCATATATTTCGATCTGATGGCGCGGTCAGTCAGCGTTCGATCATCTTAAATCTAAAACCAGCTTGAAAATATATTTGATCCGTATTTTCATGACTGAGGGTCGAATCCTGACTCCGCAGAATTAATTCGTTAGGGGAGTTCTCTTGTGCAGACACATCGTGGTGGGCGCCCAGAACCTTACACGAAAGACACATAATTCGGATATAGCTTGAAAATACAAAGCGATGAAAATGTATATGATATCGTCTCAATCAATGTGTTCGAGAATTATTTGGGGGCATTGAGTTCGAATTTATATACCATAAGTGATCTTTTTAAAGGTCAAAACAATTTAAGTATGTCCTAGTAAAAATAGTTGTGCTGTCGAATGATTCAACTAAAAGAGTATAAAATTACAGTGTACCTAGCACAATATGGAAGGAACACTTTGGAAATATCTATGTACAATGTACATAAGTACTTAGTATTGATTAAGTTCATATAATGCTTTATGTTATTATTTTAATGCGAGAAAGTTTTCAAGCCACTCGTTTTGTTAAGCCTACTTTGGTGTTAAGGATGAAAATCTTAAAAGCACTGCCAATCACTCTCAATAAAGAAGGTAACTGATAAGAAATGTTGAATTAAGACACATAACATTAAAAGGTAGGTACGGAATTATACTTTGTTGTGAAAAGTCTTATAACAAATACATCTATATTTATGCTTTAGGAACAACACTACATAATTTATGAGTTATTTTCTTAAGTGCTTAACCCGCAGTATGATTGTTTACTTAACTTAAACATCAGCCGCTTAGTCTGAAGCGTTTGGAAATTAGTGTGGATTTTCGCGCCTGGCAGTTAGTAAACCGTAGCCTAGCGGTTAAGACGTGCTGACGGAAGCAGAAATAAGCAGTTGCGAATCCTGCCGCTCGTGATTATTTTCGATCATTTTCCAATAAAAGTTTAAATTACTACATAATTTAAGTAATGTGTAACACTAAGATGAAACTAAAGGTCATGCATATTACCGCAAATGTAGAATTTTATCAAAAAAATGTTTCTACAATACAATTGATTTTTAAATTACTATGTGTAGGGAGTGCTATATTATATTGGTTAGGTATGGGAATTTCTAAACAAAAGCATTTGCTTTTCGATGTGAAGACTGTAAGTCATATTCTTGTGTCATAATATTTATTTTTATCAAATTACTAATATTTTGTATACCTATCCATTGTTTAATTCATAGTCTGTTCCATTCTGAAGGTAAAGAAATTAACTATTCTCTAAGTACCAGCAACTGAGAATTTGAGTATCCTTGGACCATACATAAAACATTTTTCTTTATTGAATGTGTTCTTACCTTACCTTTATTGAAGATATGTATAGAATTAACCTATGCTGGCTTAATAGCCTAACAAAAGCTCGGAATTATTTTTAAATTCCCCAATTATGTTTTGTGATTTTGTCTCAAATCCAACCCTTACTTTTAAACTCAATCGAAATGTTTATTCTCAAACCTTATTATTATTTAAAAATGGGAGCAATTTGAATATAGTTTTAGTTATACATGTGTGATTGGGCTTAGTCAGTAGATTAAAATGTTGTATTTACTATGAATACATTTATTTGTTTATGCATTTAGCTCGCTTGTATGGTGCAATCAGATTGTGATGCTAGAGTTCAAATTAGGACTTATTGACTCTGCATGTTAGGTTTTAATATTTTACTTTGGTGTAATCTTGAATTTATCCTTATTTTTATGAGAAGACTAAATAAAACATTCATTGTTACGAAGATAGTTTTATTTGTTGTTAACGAGTTTGTTGTATACTTCCTGGACGATTTCCTTGTGGCTAGCATACAGGTTTAGATCTGGTGTGACTTCCACCCACCTGACTCCGACTGCATCATCGCCAGGATGGAGATTTAATGCTCCCACTGTAGAGCCCGACTCATCATGGAAGTTGTATGCTACACTCTCCATCCAGGCATTATCTGTGTTCCTCCTGTCATCTATGTAGCCCTTGTACACTTCCTCCCCACCACTGAAGAAGGTTTGGAACCTTTTCTCCCAATCTTTTCTTTCTTCTGTAAATTTTGGAATTTAATACAGGAAGGTTAACTAATAATATGTTTTTTATTATTTTTAGTTTGAATGTTACTGTTAATATCAAACGATAAAATGACACATGTAAGTAGTCTAATAGGACATATCAGTAGCAGATTTAAAATTTCTTTTACATTTAATTGATGTTTCATCTTGCTTATCATAAGTGATCTAAGAAATAAATATCATCATACAGGGAAACTAGGACATAGTTACCTTCCGACATGACAAGAGCATTAGTCGCTTCTTCTTGAAACTCCCTCACAGCAGTCACTGTCACCTTCTCTCCAGGATCCACCATCCCCCCTGGCAGGGCCCATTCTCCTGTGTCTCCTCTCTTGATTGCCACAAACTGGAGAATTGGCCTGAAATATTAATTATTAAATAAAGCAAGATATCAATATGAATTGGAAAGAATGGACTGAAAAATCTGTAGATAAGCCAATAGAACGAAAAAAAGAAAGTATAATGTATCACAATAATTAAACAAATTTTGTAAAGAAGCCAATTATGATAAGATATGTGCCTAGAAGTAGGATGGAAATAAGAAGACAAATTTGAATAGTCCATCAACAAATAGATTTTTTACTGGTTGTTACTAGACAAGTTTAATGACATGCTTACTTATTTGTTGTTTTATATTTTGCAACTTCACCATTTGTCAGCCTTTTCCAGCGAGTGACCACAGGGTCTGCAGCATGGTTTGGGCCCCAGCGACCGAGCACCCCTCTCCCTACAATGCCAGTTCTTCCAATGGGATTCAATGGATAGCCATCAACTACTTTGTAGTCACCCATATAGCTGACTCGACTGACACTGCCATCTAAACTGTTCCATTTTGGCCTGAAATCTGGTTCCCCTGTAATATTATTGTTAATTTAACAATTTATGTCATTAGGTAGATCTCTGGAACATTAGTAGGTTTATATCTTACAAGACAAGCTTTTTTAAAGTTTTATGAAGATGGTTCTGTAAGTATGTATATATAACTTACTGTAGCTTAGAAATTTTTCTTTACTAAGAGTATCTAAATAAATAGTCAAAGATATTTATTTTACAGAGGGTATCTGGATATTATCTTACCAATTTCAGGGTCAGCCCATGGTTTTCCAAATATTCCTGGAGAAGTGTGGTAAGCCGGGTTGTAATCATTGTATTCAACTGACCAACTAACTTTATTGTCTGGAACCGGAAACCTCGGGACGTTGGAACGTGGATACAGCCCTCCGCGACACTTGAAATGTGTGCTTATCATAGCTAATGTTGTTCTTATCATTAAAAAGCCTAAAGAAATAAAAATATATTTTATAAACATTTCTGGCTTATGCACTTTTAACGACCACTTCTACATTTGTGTACTAACTCTAGATATCTAGTTTAGCCGTTAAATCGTATGACAACCAGTAATTTTATATCACAAAAACTATGTTGAGTAGTCACTTCCACTTCCACTTTTTTTATATGGCTTCTGCAGCGTTACCGCAATTTTGCCAATTTCACGTAACGGATAAGCTAAAAAACAAACGCTGAATGGTTCGGTCGATAAAATAAAACCAAAAGCAAAAATTTTGAAAAGCAAGCATGTTGAGTAGTCAGTATTTTCTCAATTTAAGAGCACAGAGAAATTAACCACTACGTTTATTTAAGTTGACAAGTAATGAGCGAGTGGGACAACTATATCAAGAAAACCTAAGAGCGAAAGAGACAGGAATCGGATTTTGTCTTTGTCTAAATTTCACTTTTTGTTTCGTTGGTCATTACTCGGTAGCGCCCAACATGGCAGTTGCGTGAAAAATATTTTTGCTTTTATATGGTGATTACGAGTGCTAAGTGTGAAAAAACTTGATTTACATAGTGAATTATTGAAGAAAATTTCATAGAACATGGTGATTTGCTATGTAAAAGGCTGTAAGAGCCGTAGTGAACGGAAAGATGAAAATATATCCTTTCATACGTAGGTAAGTACGATACTTTTACGACAATGTGACTTGATTATGACTAATTTAGGAGCAATGAGAGCCCTGCTTTATTGAAACGCTATTTATATGGATTATAAATAGTTAAATAAGACTAAAAACATAAATTGTTTTTATGAGATTACTCGGCTAAATTTAAAGTAAGGTGCCTTCGGGTAATTACGAAAGGATTTTATAAGAGTTCATAGGGTGTGGGTATGATCATCAATATCTTAGTATTGACACACCTAAAGCTACCAGCTTAAAGTTCTTTGTTTACTTGAATATATTATCCAAAATTTCAAATTAAAAGCATGAATGTATATCTTTGGGGTTAATAAATAGACTTGATCAAAAATCTAACTATTTTTATTTTGTCTGAGTGCAATTCCGATTATGGTTCGGGTATTTCCGAAAAAACTCAAAACTGGACTTTATTCGTTAACCTCAAGCATCAATCAGACGGAGTTGACAAGTAATGAGCGAGTGGAACAACTATATCTAGAAAACCTAAGAGCGAAAGAGACAGGAATCGGATTTTGTCTTTGTCTAAATTTCACTTTTTGTTTCGTTGGTCATTACTCGGTAGCGCCCAACATGGCAGTTGCGTGAAAAATATTTTTGCTTTTATATGGTGATTACGAGTGCTAAGTGTGAAAAAACTTGATTTACATAGTGAATTATTGAAGAAAATTTCATAGAACATGGTGATTTGCTATGTAAAAGGCTGTAAAAGCCGTAGTGAACGGAAAGATGAAAATATATCCTTTCATACGTAAGTACGATACTTTTACGACAATGTGACTTGATTATGACTAATTTAGGAGCAATGAGAGCCCTGCTTTATTGAAACGCTATTTATATGGATTATAAATAGTAAAATAAGACTAAAAATATGAATTGTTTTTATGAGATTACTCGGCTAAATTTAAAGTATAGTAAACTGTTTTACTCGCAAAGCGTTTGTCAAACATAGTTGTCATTTTGCAGTATTTTGAATTTGATTGGGTTAAACGGTTTTTGGTGATACCAGTTTCGTTTTGGCAATTTACCCAAGAAATTAAGGCAAAATATTTTTTTATAAACATGATTTGAGTCGAAATAGGCATAGCAACATATAGGCATATCACTCTGCAAAGAAGCACTACAATAATGACAAAAAAAAACATTTAGAGTTTTTAATTATATACCACATATATATTTATTTTTATTTATATAGATTTCCGATGGATCCAAGCGTTCGTGAAATTTGGATTAATGCAACAGGGCGACATAACTGGGAACCTCCAAAACATGCACGCATGTGTTCTAGACATTTCGACCAAAACTGTTTTTTAACAAAAAATTGTTAAGAAAAATACAAAAATAAAAGTTAAAAATGAAGTACATGAATTTAGATATTCCAAAGGAAAATTTCTGTTATTTGTAATATTCATGTACAGTTTTAGTTAAGACGTTTTGTAAATTTGTAGATATGTTTAAGTAGTTTTTTTTAATATTCTTACTTTAAACCAGAAAAAATATTAACAAATTATTTAAGTAGTTGGTTATTACTTTATTCTTTGTTTTTTCAATGTAAATAGTTTTCCTTGAAATAAATATACATATAGTTATTTTGTTTACAAATCCTACTTAGTATAATTTATTCCTGCTTAAAATTTTATCGACATACTGTGTGTGCCATTTTTATATGAGTCCCTTTTTCAGGTGATAATAATGATTACGTACAACTTTTATACGTGTATGTATGTGTGTAAGTATGAACAAAAGTAGGGGAATTTTTATGACTCTGGCAGCCCTGAGATTCTACGTCATTTGTCGTCGTCCCTTTCGGGTATACGCGCTTTTTCTGGTCCACAGGATTGAACGTCAAAGTTCGTTAACGACATAAAGTTCATATTTCTTTTTCATTCAGGTTTACCCTCAAAAGTTTTATAATCGGGTTTGGCTACCAAATGACCTAAAACGTGAGTGAGTGATATTTCTATTTCGGAATTACCCGAAAAGTAGCCTACGGTATTCAAACTTTTAGAAGGTGTTGATATACAATTTATGTAATAAAATATAATGTGTTTTAAGTAACGACAACAAAAATAATAATAAAACTTTATTAAAATGCCAGGTATAGGTACACGCCAGAAGAAACACATACCTACGTCTCTTAAGTATACATGAAATTATTAACACTAATTTCTTTTCACAAATTAGGTATTTCAATGTAATAAGCAAATTAGTACGATGTAAATATTAACACAAAATTATAAAATACGCAGTTCTCCAACCATCAATCAATTTACATTATTATACAATAAGTACTAAGTGTAAACTAAATAAAATACACTTTGTCAATTTCGTCTGCTAAATTGAATTCTCTATAATTCTTATTGTTTCGAACTAAATCTACTTTATTCATAATTAATAGTTCCGTTACATGGTTTCGGTCTTTTTTCTTTGGTTGGACAAATGTGAGAATAGGCTTTTTGTTCGTTTTGAGAAAATCAATTGTGTAATACGTCTCATTACTTTTTTTCAAAGATGTCCTCCACGAATCCAATGTAATATGTCCACTTCTTTCTTTCTTCTTTAATCTGTAACAAAACTAAAAAGTGTCTATACTGGTAAGTGCGGCTGAGCTTTAATGCTGCGGCGTCTGCTTGCTCGTCACTCAGCATGCCATAAAATGTATTTTTCCCAAGTTTGTCCTATAGGTGTAGGTAGGTAACTATAAATCGTAAGAAAAAGTTTGAGAACTACTGACTATCTCTATGAAAAATCAACTTCGGGCAAATGCGAATGGGTAATGATTCGGAATTACCCTAGTCTGCTAAATCCGAAAAATGTGAAAAAACTTAAGCTAGATAGTTTTAAGATAACTAAGAATTGAAATAAAACGCTAATCTAGTGAATACACAAACAAATAGTTTCGTATCTTACCAGGTTTTGTAATTAACAATCTTCGGGTAAATCTGAATGTCTACAAAAAGCACAATATGACAGTTGTTCACAAAAATGTCTGTTAGAGGCGCACAATCACTCGTAGTATCTCGTGACAACTGACGGGGGGAGCGTATTAAGATGGCCTCTAGATCAATTTTGCCAGAACATGGAATAAGCGTAACGTTTAGTAAAAAAGTACGATTATTAGAATTACCCGATTTTCGGAATTAGCCGAATGAACCTTATAGTAAACTGTTTTACTCGCAAAGCGTTTGTCAAACATAGTTGTCATTTTGCAGTATTTTGAATTTGATCGGGTTAAACGGTTTTTGGTGATACCAGTTTCGTTTTGGCAATTTACCCAAGAAATTAAGGCAAAATATTTTTTTATAAAGATGATTTGAGTCGAAATAGGCATAGCAAAATATAGGCATATCACTCTGCAAAGAAGCACTACAATAATGACAAAAAAAAAACATTTAGATTTTTTAATTATATACCACATATATATTTATTTTTATTTATATAGATTTCCGATGGATTTCCGATTTTTCAACACGTCCTGAGGATGCCACGTGGAGAGGCGAAACCCGTGTCGACGAGAATATCTTGCCGAAGGAGAACTACAAAACTTGAAGACACAAGGTACGGTGTTGGTAAAATCTTAAGAGCCACGGAGGCCACTTTGGTTAGGAGGAGAGGTGTGGCGGTAGTATATGGAGGAACACACCAAAAAACCATCAAGTTTGTTGTTTGAAGTCGGTTATGGAGCAGTCGCAGCGGAAAATCACTATATACATATTTTTTCCAGAGTTCCATAAATAAAGTACTCTGAATTGTAATGAAAAACAACGTAATCTGAATTTAAATAACAAAAAAAATTGTTAAGAAAAATACAAAAATAAAAGTTAAAAATGAAGTACATGAATTTAGATATTCCAAAGGAAAATTTCTGTTATTTGTAATATTCATGTACAGTTTTAGTTAAGACGTTTTGTAAATTTGTAGATATGTTTAAGTAGTTTTTTTTAATATTCTTACTTTAAACCAGAAAAAATATTAACAAATTATTTAAGTAGTTGGTTATTACTTTATTCTTTGTTTTTTCAATGTAAATAGTTTTCCTTGAAATAAATATAGGTACATATAGTTATTTTGTTTACAAATCCTACTTAGTATAATTTATTCCTGCTTAAAATTTTATCGACATACTGTGTGTGCCATTTTTATATGAGTCCCTTTTTCAGGTGATAATAATGATTACGTACAACTTTTATACGTGTGTTTATGTGTGTAAGTATGAACAAAAGTAGGGGAATTTTTATGACTCTGGCAGCCCTGAGATTCTACGTCATTTGTGGACTTTTTGGCGGGAAGTCAAAAGAAGCGGGCGTTTTAATTTTTGTTTATTTTAAATTTGTAATTGATTGCGGTTTTTCGACGAGTATTGCGACGCAATAATAACGACATGAGCGTTGCTAGCGACGGGGAGGACCCCGTCGTTACAACAGACAGGAAAAAAAAGAGGAAACTTGAAAAACCCTCATTGAACAATGCAGCCTACAAAGTCTTTCAGAAGCCCCTTTACAAGAGGCTATTTCCCGAAAATCACAGTGGAGACTGCGTGGTTTACGTTGAATCTACAGAAGAAGAAAAGGTTGGAAATAAAAAATCCCATAATATTGACAAATTTATTCACTGAAAATGTTAAAGGCATTATAGGTGTCCACCGAATAAATGCTTATAAGGTTGGAGTCACCTTTAAAAAACCAGCTCCAGCTAACAATTTCTTGAAGATGGATAGCTTCCTGAGCAGATATAAGTTAAAAGCTTTCATTCCTGCTTACATGACTGAAGTTATAGGAGTCATCAGGCATATTCCACTGACAATGTCAAATGAAGAAATTTACAAAAATATTACTTGTGATGCTGACGTTGTGTCAATAAAACGATTTATGAAAAAAATAGACGGACAATTAACTCCTCTAGGAACAGTAGCTGTGACTTTCGCAGCTACCACATTACCTACCTATATATACATCAAGCTTTTCAGATACCAGGTACACAAATACATTCAACCACTTTTGCAATGTTACCGTTGCCTACGTTTTAATCATTCAGCCAAGAACTGCAGAGCCGAGCAGATGTGTTCGTCCTGCGCAGGGCGTCACTCCTACAAGGAGTGCGACGTTGAAGAAATAATGTGTGTAAATTGTTCTGGACCTCACCTTGCAGTATCAAAGGACTGCCCTATTAAACAGAAGAAAATAGAAGAGAAGAAAATCAAACAACAATCAAAAATGTCTTATGCCAACGTGGTAAGTTTGCCCCAAATATCTGATAGCACCTCCTTCCCAGCTCTAACACCAAAGTCGAGACAAAAAACCTTCCAAGAACTGAATGCCAAAGAAATTGTTGATAACGATGTTATTATAAATGCCCTTGTGAAATCCATTCTCACCCTTGCAAATAGCAAAAATGAACCCATTACAAATAAAAGAATAAAAGAAATTTTACTGTCAAATTTAATTTAATTTGATTATATGGACATATTTATACGTATTGCACAATTTAATATTCAAAGTCTAAATAGTAAAAAAACGCTATTGTTAAAGTTTTTAATCACACAAAATGTAGATATATGTTTACTAAATGAAACATGGCTTAAGAAAAACAGTAAAATTCCAAAATTTCCATCCTATAATATGATTCACAAACTGTCTATAAACGAACATAATGGGGTAGCTATTTTAATTAAACAAAAATTTTAATATGAAGTTGTTCATACCTCATATTTTGAACCTATTCAGAACATTTGCATTGCATTGGATACATCATTTGGTAAATTACATGTGTTGTGTATTTATTGTCCCCCAAACAGCAAATTAACTAAATTTAACGCTAATAAATTAAAAAAAGTATTCACAGAAACTCCTAAGCCATGTATCATAATGGGAGATTTCAATGCCCATCACATATTATTTGGTTGTGTAAACAATAATAGTAGAGGTAATTCTTTGTACAATCTCATAGATGAGTTTGACTTGTGTGTTCTAAATAATGGTTATCATACTACAATTAAATATCCAAACAGGAATTCTTCAGCAGTTGATTTAGCCTTAGTAAGTTGCTCGTTAGCTTCTCTCTGTGAATGGCAAGTCCATGATGATCCAATGGGTAGTTATCATTTTCCCACTATACTGGATATAAATGTGAAGCCATCGGTGTATGATGTCCGTTCTGTAGAAGAAAAATATTTGTATAACAAAGCAGACTGGTCTAAATTTAATACTTTATCTGAAACATACTTTTCTCAATTAGATTTGGAAAATTCAGATCCACTTGAATTATACAATAGTTTTATAAATATCTTATATCAAATCAGAGATGAATCTATTCCTAAGCAAATATCTAATCACACTCCAAAAGCTCTGAGAAAACCAGCTCCATGGTGGAACACACTATGTGAAGATGCAGTTCAAAAGTCGAAAGAAGCTCTTAAGACATATCATCACTCTCCAACAATTCCAAATTTTATTGAATATAAACGTCTTGATGCTAAAAAGAAAAAGATATTAAAAGAGGAACAGGGAAAGTCATGGCATGAATTATGTACTTCTTTCAACAGAATGACACCAGTTTCTAGAATATGGAACTATGTTAAAAGGTTCAAAAGGATTAACAGTAATTGTAATAACAAATCACTAAATGACGAATGGATACCAAGTTTTCTAGAAAAATTAGCAGATTCAACATCAACTGATTTTTCCTCTTTGAATTTTTTAGATAGTTCTGACAATAGAGTGTCTTTCTTAAATGAACCTTATACATTGAATGAGCTTCGCATTTCTCTAAGTGGTCGGAAGGATACTACACCAGGTTTGGATAACATACCATATAAACTTATTAAAAAATTACATTTAAATGCTCTGAACATTTTATTGGCAATTTATAACAGACTTTGGAATGCATCAGTTATTCCTGAATCATGGAAGACTCAATGTGTAATACCAATTTTAAAGCCTAATAAGCCTGCAAATAATTCTTCATCATACAGACCTATATCTTTGTCATCCTGTATGGGTAAACTCTTCGAGAACATGTTAAAATTACGTTTAGATTATTTTGTGGAAACTAACTCTAAAATACCTAACACACAATTTGGATTCAGGAAGGGTAAAAGTTGCTCTGAAAGTTTTGTATCATTAATCTCAATTTTAAAAAAAGCAAAGCTTAGCCATGCTAATGTGGTCTGTGTCTTTCTTGATGTAAAAGGTGCTTTTGATAATGTCAACATTAAGAGCCTTCTTCTAGTTTTGTATGAGCTAGGACTGCCAACTAAAATATTAAAATGGATATTTAATTTTCTGGATAACAGAACCTTGTATGTTAAATTTAATAATAAGCTACATGGACCAAAATCTGTCAGTAAAGGCACTATGCAAGGAGCTACCTTATCTCCTCTTTTATATAATCTATATACATCTCAAATATTGAAGTATGTAAATACATCACATATTAACATTTTACAATTTGCCGATGACTTACTTCTATACTCTGAAAGTCAAAATTTAAATATGGCTGTAAATCACTTGAACTCTGCACTGCTGCAGCTACATCATTATTACAATAATGTATTAAAATTAGATATTAGTTCTGATAAAAGTTCTGTTATTGTTTTTAGTAGAGATCCTTTTGCACAATCTCTTGTTAAAATTAAATACAATAATGAAATCATTCCTGTAAGTAATCAACATAAATTTTTGGGAGTAATAATAGATAACAAGTTAAAATTTGAAGAGCATATTAAGTATATCTGCAGCAATGCAATGAAAAGTATTAATGTTTTAAGATGTTTAGCTGGCACTTATTGGGGTTCTGATCCTAAGACCTTGATCATGCTATATAAAAGTATAGTAAGAAGTCATTTTGATTATAGTAGTTTAGCTTATATGAATGCAAGTGTCACCTTATTACGAAAACTTGATGTAATACAAAATATGGCTTTAAGAATTATTAGTGGAGCTATGTGTTCCACCCCTATTAATTCTATGGAAATTGAAAACTGTATACCTCCATTAATCCTGAGACGTTTACTTTTGGCTGATAGATTTTGTTTGAAAGAGTTGACTGCTAATAATGATATAGTGCTGAATAATGTTTTATGTCATCCACAAATATCACACTCAGTTGAAACAACTAGCTTATCAGCCACATCTCTTATTTCCGGAGTTTTGCCTGAAATTACAGCAATAATGACATTGTTACAAAATATCAGTAAAAACATTTGTCCACATGATATCTGGCCAATATATAAATGTCCATATAATGCCTTGATTAATTGCTTAAGTATAGATTGTAATTTAGACGTATTAATAAATAACAAATTTGATTTTCTGGAATTCTTAGACAGTAAATCAGACTTTTATATTTTATATACAGATGGTTCTAAAGGTGATGAAGGAGTTAAAGCAGCATATTATGATCCACAAATGAATAAAACCCATTGTGTAAAGTTAGATAATAACTGCAGTGTGTTTACTGCAGAAGCATATGCAATTTTAACTGCTTTAACATTTGTAAATAATTCTGTAAATAATATAAATATACTAATTGTAAGTGATTCCAAAAGTGTTCTATCTGCTTTGAATAATAGTAATTTTTCATATAATTTAAATTACATTGTATATCGTATTAGAGAACTTATAGAAATGATTGGTAAATCAAAGCATGTAGAATTTGTATGGGTTCCCTCACATTGTGGCATTCACGGCAACGAAACAGTAGACTTGGCTACTAGACTGGAGCATGATCTAGATCACTCAGATATATTGAAGGTGCCTTTCACAGATTACTATTGTGCAATCAAAAAGGATTTACTCAGAATATGGAAAGAATATTGGCACATTACCACAGAATGTAAGGGAAGATGGTATGCAGAAATACAGAAAGACTTACCTACCACTCCTTGGTACAACAAATTTAAATACTGTGGCAGAAAGTTTATTACAGTTATAAATCGTCTGCGATTTGGACATTGTTTGGTTCCAGCTCATTTACATAGGATTAAAATAGTCCCAGATGATAACTGTACATATTGTTCCCGACCGCATGCTGATATAAATCATATAATTTTTGTTTGTCCACATTTCCATTTACAACGACTAATTTTTGCCAGTGACTTATGTGACATAGCAGCTTATAACTCAATTAGTGTTCCCCGCCGCCAGGGCTGGGCAAAATACATGCTTTGCTTTAATTGAAATACAAATTACAAAATACTTTATCACAGGTAATTAAAATACAAAATACAAAATACTTTTAAGTAAGGTATTTGAAATATAAAATACAAAATACAGTATTTTAGCTAAGTATTTTTAATTGAAATACAAATTACAAAATACAAAATACTTTTCAGCCTGTGCTGCTCTAGATAGTAATCTAGCACGGGGTGAAAAGTAGAGAGGAACACTATAGTACCCGTCACGAGAAGCTATAAATCATGTAAACAAACATCCCCTACCAACACTCTATAATGCGAGACCAATAAATTGACCAAATTCAATCGACATGAAATATAGACGGGTTATATGAAGGTGACAACCTATTTAGTTTAGTCGGATCATATTTTAACGACGCGGGGCGCTATCGTTTGAGTTTCTTGGTACCGGGCCCGGTACCAAGAAGCTCAAACGATAGCGCTTTGCGTCGTTAAAATATGATCCGACTAAATTAAATAGGTTGTTACTATCTCGAACTTTACGTTACTATATCTCATGAAAGGAAACTCTGGTTTTTTTTATTAAAATTATTAATTAATTATTAATTAATTTTTTTATATTAATAAAACCAGAGTTTCCTTTCATGAAAACGAGATTTTTAAATGTGCTGTCAGACAAACAGCCTCTTGTTGGAGAGTGAATAAAACCTGCTAAAGAAAACAATCTTTCTACAGGTCCTGATGAGCACAAACTTGTGTTAAATTGTATGAACACATTTTTTATATTTGGATAGCGCTCAAGAATTGAAAGCTCTTTGCTTCTATCATTTAGGAAGCTTACCAACTCTAACTCCATTTTGGATGTCTGTGGTTGATCACTGTCTCGGTTTTCAAAAACAATAAAATCGTCATCTTCTTTACTAGTGGTGCTACTTCTGTTAGGAATTATTTCATGTTTTTTGTAACTTGTCTCTAAGGCATGAATGGCCAGATTTTGAATTCTTTGCCTCTCGTCTGTTGTGATGCTTTCTGGCAACCAACGCATTTTATAACTGGGGTGGTAGCACGACGCCAATATGGCTCCATTTACTTCAGGTGACAGTTTAAAAAACTTATCAAATCTTTTTTCTAAGCTCTCTTTTAGTTGTGGTACAATGAGAGCAAAATGCCTCAAGTTGCTATCCTGCAGTCGATCTAATCTGGTTATTTTCTTATAGACATTAAAGTAGGCAAAAGTTTGCCATAGTAACAATTGTTGCCCTGAATGTAATCTAGAGCTGTAGCAATTGGTTTCAATACTTCAATGAATTCCTTTTTCCTTCCTAATGTTCTTCTTGACATTACACTAACATTAAGTGGAAGGTCAGTAAATATCTTGACAAAATTGGGATCATCAACAGTACTCAAGGGTTTCATACTCTGAACAACATAATTCATGATATTTTTATCAAGTTTCTTCTGACATTCATTTTTATTTTGCAATGTAAAATCTAGCTTAGTTTGTTTTACTTTTTCTTCATTTTTTAATGGCAGTTTTCTTTTACCAGGAACACGTTGATTTATTTTGCTGTTTTCATATTCACTCAGAAGATCAGGGTGTTTTCTCTAAAAATAAATAAAATAAAACAATAAATATAAGTTGTATTATGTACATTTAGGTTAGGAGAGTTTTACGACTTAACAATCGTAGATGTACCCCGTACATACTTACGTAAGTACATAATGTACTTACGACCCCAAGCTCTCAATAGAGTAATTAGGTATGTAAAATATATACTCGTATCTTTGTATAATAATGCATAATAATAATATAATTTATAAGTGCAATTGTTTTTACAACATAAAATAACAGGGTTCAGTAACTTACTTTCAAATGCAATCTAAAGTTGCTTGTTGCTTTCAAACTACCTTTGATGGAAGCTTTACATTTAACACATGTTGCCTGGACATTATCGTGGACACTATCACTACTGACCACTGTGAAATACTTTCCAGATAAAATTAGCGGATACATCTCAGCATCCATTTGGCTCACTCCATCGCCACCGTTGTCCGGCATCTTAGACGACGAACATCCGGAGGGATTTGGATCATCCATCGCGACAAACAAAAATTTGTATTCTACACAGAACAAAAGCTTTATTTAATCCGTGAAAAAAACTAAAAACCTAGGACCAAACAAAATCCTAGCTAAAAACCGCTAAAAACAAACCGTTATTTGATTTGACATCTTATCTTGACTTGACATTGACAATTTTACGTAATTTTTTTGCGTTTTGTTTTGTTGGTAAACAGGTGCAGTTTTGCCAACTCTAATAGCTGCTTTACCATCACTACACTCTCGCCTCGCACTCATGCTTTAAAAAAAAATGTATTTTAATGTTAAAATGTATTTTGAAGCCGCAGGTATTTGAAATACTAATTACAAAATACCTCGGCGTCAGGTATTTGAAATACGAATTACAAATTACATTGTAAGGAAGTAATTGAAATACAAATACTAAATACGTATTTGTATTTCAATTACGTATTTTAATTACAAGTAATTCAAATACTGCCCAACCCTGCCCGCCGCATTGAAGATTTACTAAAAAGTGAAGTCTTTTACAAACCTATTTATAAGTATATTTTAAATACTGTTGAAAAAATTTAGTTAAGTTTAATATTTTTATTTGTTTTCCATGTATGTAAATTTTTATCATATAAGACTTCGACTGAAGGACTCTGTATCCATGGTCATGAATAAATTAAAAAAAAAATAAAAAAAAAAACGTCATTTGTCGTCGTCCCTTTCGGGTATACGCGCTTTTTCTGGTCCACAGGATTGAACGTCAAAGATTTAAGAGTACAAGATTTAAAAAAAAAATTACATTTTTTTTATGGTGCAACAACTGCAACATGACATTATAATTTATTGACGATGACTTTGACAGCCACAATGACAGTTAATGCCACATCATCATCATCATGGTCTTTACTTCACGCTTCGAGCATCAATCACTTCACGTAATGAGTCTCGGGGTTCAATCACAAACCAAGCCACCAAAGAGTATGAAAAAATACTCCGTTATAAGTACATAATATGTACTCATACAGTAAATATGTAGTATTACTATTATCCTAACCGATCTTACCATATTAGGCGATGTCTACTTGAGAGGATCTTCTAGTTGCCAAATTTTAGTGTCGCGAGTTTATCTAGCCATCCTAAGGGCCTCTGACATGGCTTTACATTGCCGTACTATGAAAAACAGCCGAGATCTACAATGTAACGAAATCTCAAGCGCCAAAAGATTTTCGTCTATTTTGTCACCCATCCAGGGACTGACTGACTCGAGGATAATGTCGAACTGTATTTTGCCTCTGTTGAACTTCGAAAATGTATGTTTTAAACAAAAAACGACTTTTTGATTTAACAGGCTATTAAAAAGTTGCTAGAATGCCTGCTCAGTAATTAAAATGGAAAAAATAATTTTAAACCTTATAATTAAAATTAAATTTAATCGGTACAAAATTTATTGAAATAATATTTTAGTATGAAATCATGAGACTACTTAGCCATTCTTATAAAAACAAAACACAATTATTGAAGACATAAATATGCTAAGTTTTTATTCTTCTTCTGGTAGTTTTTCTTGCAGCGGGCTTCTTGAATACTTCTTCATCATCTTTTTGGAAATCTTCTTCATCTGTAAATATATAGAAAAATTTATAAGGGGTGAAATTTAAGCTTATATTTTGTAAGTAGTTTTTAGTTTAGATTATTTAGTTATGATATCGGAAAGTCTATTTAAGATATGTGATTTCATGACTGTAGGTAAAGTAGTTTAATTTTTCTTTTAACTTTTTAAGTATATCAAACTAGTGGATACCCGCGGCATCACTCGTGTTGTTACGAGATAAAAAATAGCCTATGTTACGCCAAAGACCGAATCCGACCTCATCACTATACCGAAAATCACCACAATCCGCCGCTTCGTTACTGCTTCAATACGGAACAAACTAACACATTTTTGCATTAATTAAGTATTTTTATAATATATTATGACAGTAGTAAGTATTAACCAGAATCTTCAGAAGGTACTTTATTGTTCCTGGTCGCAGCTTTTCTGTTGGACTTCCTTGTCGACGGCGGAGTTACGTCCGCATTTGGTGGTTCGTTCTGGAAATAATATAAGTGAATTAATTATGTTAGTCTAGTCTCGCACAATGAAAGAATAAGTTAAGTTTTAATCATAGCATTGTTACTAATTAAAATTACACAATTTTCGTCAGCAGACAAGAAATCATATTCGTTTGAAGACAACCATTGATTTTAAAAAAATCGTCGCGTCGTATCAATCTATGAATGCATGGTAACAAGCTTCCCTAGAGATTAACTATTTACTCCAAATCCGTGGTTCGGGTTGCTTACGCAGCGCGTCGTCTCTGCCCTCGCTACCACATTCGCTTTTCGTATGCTAGCTAGCCTTCTTTGAAGCTTATATAAAATATGCTTTTTTGCTCTAGCATTAGGTACATGAATTGTTACCTCGTCCGGGCTAGAAGAAGACCGCCGCCGGTTCCTCCTCTGCGCTGGCTTGCGGCGCGGAGTAGCTCGTGGCTCGGCCTGCACCCGCGGCGCGGCGTCTCCGCCCTCGCTAGCCCCGCCTTCACCATTCTCTTCCTCGCCCTCTTTGACAGCGAAACATTCTTCTATCTTGTCACCCAGTTCGGTCACTAGACTCTGTAATCAATGAAATGATGTTTTAATTCAGACATATTTCAGAGGTTTCATGTTTTTTAACGAAGTTAGGATTAACCGATTTAATCGACTTTTAAAAAAGGAGGAGGTTCTCAATTCGCCTGAATGATTTTTTTACCATCAGGTGGTAAGTAAATCTATGTTCTATAAGCAAGTTTCTGCCAATAAGTAAAGTCGGTTTAGTTTTGCAAAATAATTTATGACGATGTGAAATTCATTTATTTTTTCATTTTATCAAGTTTTAGCCTCGCAAGAACAACAAAGACCATTATATCATCATGATAGTTGAATTCACTTACAAAATCCAGAGACAAGCTTAAGTAAACACGAAAGAAGAAATTATCATAATAGTTGAATAAAAATTACCCGTAAGTAAAAACTTTTGGACAAGTCGCAAGTATAACTTAAATATCCATAACTCTCACCTTGATCTCATTCTTGGCCATTTTGGACGTGTTATTCATGAGCGTAGTGAAGCAACTCATCACCTCAGCACAATACAACTTGTCCTTATAACAGTCGAGGTTCTCTATCAGTTTCCGGAGCGAGCGCTCGTTGTACGTGTAGAGAGTGAGGCAGTACGCCAGGTCCCGCCACTGCCGCTCTGATGTGGACAGTTTGAAGCGCTGGCACAGTTTCTCTATTAGCGCCTCCATTTGACGGTCCTTTTGGATCAGGGAGGTTATGTATCTGTGAAGAGAATCATAGTCATAGTTATTTATATGCAAATTGTAAAGTACACAGCTACACAAACAAGATGTGGAAAGTGAACACTGAACAATAACCCTGATATGCAAATATGTTTAAGTGAGAAGTGGCCCGATTCATATCTCATTAAATAGATGCATCATTTAAAAAGTCGTCGACAGAGTAGTGACATTTCTTAGTTAAATATATTTTTAAGTCACGGGCAAAATGTTGTAAGTTTACGATACATTATAGGTTCCCTGGTAATTTATAAAAAAAAATTGAGCAAGATTGTTTTAACTTACAATTTAAAAATACTTAATTAAAAATAACCTTTGTTGACATTATATTTTAGTTGGATTCTTCGATTGGTTAAATCATATAAAGCTCTTTAGTTATTTTTGTAGCGGTAGTTTTATTAGCCGGAGGCAGTCTGTGGAAGTACCATTTCTATCTTTAATTTATTCTCCTATTACGTAGGTTCTCAGTGGTTTTAAGGGTTGAAGTGAGTTTCTTTCTACGTCTCGATACGACGACGTATAGGTACGAAATAAGTCTACGTTTGGCTACAGCCTGCATGATGTCAGGCATTGCTGCAGCCTAATTATTTAGGTTCATAATAATGTATTGGTTGTAGTTCCTGCCTCTTACTTCATGATAGAGCGGTAGTGTTCCTCTGGCACGGCGAGCTCGGGGTCGCTGAGCCGAGAGATGATGTCCGGCATCACGTTGTACAGCGCGTTGATAGTTACTTACTTCATGATAGAGCGGTAGTGTTCCTCTGGCACGGCGAGCTCGGGGTCGCTGAGCCGAGAGATGATGTCCGGCATCACGTTTTGTACAGCGCGTTGTTAGTTACTTACTTCATGATAGAGCGGTATTGTTCCTCTGGCACGGCGAGCTCGGGGTCGCTGAGCCGAGAGATGATGTCCGGCATCACGTTGTACAGCGCGTTGCCTTTCTGAGACAGCTGCTTGAAGAACACGCGCGTCATTGCTGCCACCTGGAGTAATCACATAATAATATAACTATGTATATTATAATGTACTCTGCAATGTACTTTTAAATATATATTTTTTACGAATGTACCTAGTCAGGTCATAAATTCTGTCACATGTTTAATATAAAATAATTGAAACAACTTTATTCTTTATGTAACCATTTATATACCAAAATGAACTTAACAAAACATAGATTCTTATGACAATAAAGTTTATTCAAAATGACCTCCGTGATTTGAATACAGGCCTTCAATCTGCGCGGCCAGTCGTCTATCGCTGCACGAACGAGGTCCATGTCAATATCGGCGGCTGCCTTAATCAAGGATGTCTTGAGTGACTCCAAATTGGGATGAGGCTTTGAGCACGCCTTTTCCTCCAAGTGTTGCCATATCTTGTAATCTAACGGATTCAAATCTGGACCTGAGGAGGGCCAGTCTTCGTGCCGGATGAAGTCGATTTCACGCGCCGCCAGCCAGTCTTGTGTGCTCTTCGCTCTATGAGCTGGCGCCGAATCTTGTTGGAATACTCAGTGCTTGTTATTGAACATGATATGAGAAACAGGTTCCACAAGGTTCGTCAGGACTGTATTTTGATACACAACTGCAGTCGTTTTTACACCTTTCTCACAAAAATGTACCTCTGTTAAGCCCCAATAAGAAACTCCCAACCATACCATGAGCGAGGATGGAAAATGACCTCGTTGGACACGCGGAATACGTTTGCTCGCTTCTTCACTACTGTGTGCGTACACCTTATCATTTGGTTTGTTGTAGCTCTCTTCTACGGTAAAAATTTTTTCATCCGAAAAAAGAATTTCCCGATATTTTTTTCCCGCGTACCGCTTCAACAAAGCGCGGCATCTCTTCAGTCTCAGGTCCATTAGACGAGCATTCAAACGATGTCCTGTTTTTCTTCGATGTGCCCGAAGCCCTAAGTCTTCATTTAACACCCTTTTCACCGTGGTTCTGCTTAACCCCATCTGAGGGGCCTACAGTTTCTGCTAACGTTTGGGATTTCTTTGAATTCGCGCTTTCACAGCTTTTATCACTGCTGGAGTCCTAACAGACTGAGGGCGACCACTTCTTGACCTGTCATCTACACTAGAGTCTTCATTGTATCGTTTGATGGTACGATAAACGAATCTTTTGGTTATATTCAAATTTTTCAGTATGTCAAAAATTTGAATTGGCGCGTAACCGCAACGATGCAATGCAATAACTGCAACACGGTCTTCTTTAAGCGTCCACTCCATATTTAAAAATGAGTAAAATTCTAAAAAGTATACATTTTTATTTTCATGAACAATTCGAAATTCGAATTCAATAAACTTTTTTGTGGCCAGCATTCTAAAAGAAAAGTTTTTACTGTGTGACAATACTTATGACCTGACTAGGTATTGTGACATACGGTCGCACTGAAACAAATAATCAGCGATGACCGTTTCGCCAAACTTTGAGTGCGTCAGGTTGCACGAATGTATTACATTATAAGACTTTTAATATCATAATATCTGATCAAGCTTGTCTTTTTTTAATTACTCATACAAATTTTTCCTTCAGTGCAAAAAAAAATACAGATCGACAAATATGATACAGTACACAAACACGTCAATACATACGGGTCATACTTAAGCCAATACTATACAAGATTGACACAAATACATATGGAATATTGAATTGATATCCTGATTTTTTAAGAAGTCGGTATATTAATACCCAACCTTTTTTTTTTTTTTTTTGACCCAGGAAAACCTTTTAAAAGGTACCAGTCGACCCCGGGGAGGGCGAGTGGTTATGTGGGAGTCTCCGCCAGAAGGCCACTATATACCCACTAAAAACCTGGGGTGTTCCACCTCTGCATCGCGATCAGGGCCCCGAGAGTGCGATGCATGCGTCCGCAGCATTAATACCCAACCTACCTTGGCATCAGCGTCCACACAGCACAGCGCCATGTCTGCTATCTGTCCCTTGACGCGCACCATCTCGTGCAGCACCAGGAAGGAGAGCATCTTCACCGCGCACTGACGCACGCCCAACTCCTCGTCGCTCAGACTGGGAACAAGGGAGGAAAATTTAAAACAGACTGTATTAACTTGTAATGATTATGTTTTTAACATCAAATAGAGAAGTAAAGTTCATTATCATCATCATGTCAGCCTGTTCACCCACTGCTGAGTATAGGCCTCCTCTCCAACGTGCCACATAGTACGGTCTCCAGCCTGTTTGATTCATCTCCATCAAGTAAAATTGTTACTAAAAAATGTTTTATCTAAGTACTTATTCGTTTGTTTTATATTGTGTAACTATCCTACTATTGAACGGGTCGACTTCCACTTTACCAAACAGGTCAAAATAGTACAAGTAGTAACTGTAAAGAGAACTGGTTAATAGAAGATTTTAGTTGTAATACCTAATTTTAAGAGTTAGATCCAGCTTTACGACACTTGGCAGAATTGAAAACGTTTATATAAAACAGTTCAGTACAATTTTCTTCCATCTTCATTGTAGTGCAGCGTGCAAGAAGAGAGGCCTACGCACAGTAGATGTCAATAAAGACTGATGATAATAGCGATTCAATCGCAAGACACATTGAAACATTACTAACAGATACTATTGTTATTGAGCCTAATACCGCAGTAGATTGACATAGACTCAGTAGTACAGTACTCACATGTGATAAATATGGTGAGTCCACGGCTGAGTCAGATTGGGGAAGCGCAGCGTGAGGTCAGCGAATGCAATTGTGAGATTGGTGCGGAGAGCCACGTTCTTGGAGCGCTTCAGCACCGTCACCATCAGCTGCAGACCGTCCTCGCACACCGAGTTAGATACCAACATGTATCTGTGGAAAACAAACAATACATTATTAAGATTTAGTAATAGAAGTGGACAACTCGCGTCTTTAAACTGTAAAAAAACCCTACGAGTAATTATTTTAAGGTTCTCAAAAATCATGGTTTGGAAAAATAAATTATGTCTGATCGTGAAATATGGCAGAAAAAATTTCACCAATTGCGGAAGCAATAGTCCCGGCAGGCATAAAAATGTCGTGTACTGTTCCTGGACTGTATGTAGAAACGTGTATGGATGTTTGATCAATCTCAACTTTTATGCTTGTTGCCTGTATCTACTGTACTGTATAAAGTATAACAATCTCAACAAGACAGTTCGTGATCGAACTGTGTTCGTACATTACTGCTGCAAGCATTTGAGCGCATTATACAGCAAGTATATGTATCTAGCGAGCAGACAGCGGTAAAGGCGATGATATAACTAATCTCGAGATTATTATCACTGTAGATTTACATGCGTGATTCGGGTTACCGTGGACGATCAGTGAGATTCATATTATATAGGTGACCTGTGAAATACATGCTATTATACTTATTTACCTGGTGAAGGTAAGCGCCGCAGCCGCCTGCAGCTGCGGCGAGCATTTAGGTGCATTCGACAGCAAGTGCCGCAGCAGAGGGATGTAGCGCGCGAGCGCGGTGTGAGCCCCGACGATGTCGCGCTCGCACACGGCCCGGATCAGCTCTGCGTCCGCGTCGTCTGCCACGGCGCCTTCTAGGCCGGCGTCTTCTTCAGTCATTGTGGTGCTTAGCTGCGAATTAATGAGGTGTAAGTGTTACCAGTATTGCACTCTGCGCGTGATAAAACCAACACATTTGACATACATAACTGAATAGTTACAAAGCTATTGTTTATTATCTTTTTTTACATATGGTTAAATTAATCAATGTTGCATGTTATTGTATAAGTACCTATACTTAGTTCCTAAATCTCAGCTACTAATATGAAACTTAAATAATTAGTACCTAACCTTATTAAGTCTTCCAAATTATTATATAAGTGCACTTTTTTTCATGTTTTCATGGTACATAAAGATTTTTTGAATTTTTTATTAGATTTTTGAGTGATGGATGAATTTAGTCGAATTTGATTTGATGTGGATTTTTAAACAACATTTCAGGACACAATTCGTATAATTAACAAAAATGTGGAATGGCTGCTTGAGCATTTAAAAATATTCGGAAAACTGACGTTAGAATGTGATGTGTCTACCCATTCATATAATTATATAATTCATTATGGGTGTGGTATGGGTGCTGGTCTATTGGTGCTTGGGAAACAAAGCTAGGGTTGATTGAAATACAAAACTGAAACAACGAGTGAACTAAAATATGCGATTTGTCATTTACGCTATCGAAACTTGTGGTGTGTGTAACGAACTTCATAACATTAACTAACGTGATCATAACTTAAATGATATGAAATAATAAAACACTGAGGCTAGCTGAAACGTATGGTAAAAAAAACTAAAAATAAATGTGAAAAAAGACAAAGCAACAAAACGGTAACAAAAAGCAAACCAAGCTCCTCTTGGAGTTGCCGCTAGTGGAGCGACGTGCGCTCGCTGACCTAGGCGTACTCTTGTTGGCCGTCTTCTGTCGTCATATGCATATTTATTCACAGTTAAATATAATCTAACAATCGATATACGAAATAAAAGTATATAAATAAACAAGCATGTTAATTTACTGTATTCATCTGATCAACTTTAATAGATCGATGTTTTGTATACCTATTTGATTCATTATCAAAACTTATATGACCGATCATCTAATCACTACTCGATTAGTTTAATAAGTTAGATTGATAAACAAGGTAAAATAAATGATTATTTTCAAAAATTGGCATGAATATGGGTTTGGTTGCAAATTAACAGACAAAGCTATAGTGACGTAGTAGACTATCTTAAGTAACTTTGAAAGTTACTCAAGATGATAAAATAATTAGAGCCATTTAGTGACTCAATCTTTCTTAGTTATAGAATCTACAACACAACAATTTTTGTAAGCATATGTGGTGGCACTATAAGTTAAAAGAATCCTTTACCGATGTCATATTAGAAGCGACACTGCCCGCGCGCTGTGTGCTGCTTTTTAATTTTGGTATGGAAATAGATTAGACTCTGGATTAATACAGAGGCTGCTTTTAATTGCGGATTAAGTCGGGTAACACCGTGGAGCACTGCTAGTAGTCCATAAAGTAACAACTAAATTCTGGGACCAGCAGAAAAAGGCACCGTTATACAGTTGAGGTTCCAAAGACTCGCACCAAGCGTTTTGCTTCGACTTTCATCGTGCGAACAGCCAAACTGTGGAACTCTTTGCCCGAATCTGTTCCCCTTGAACTATAAATATATTGTATTGTATTGTGAGCGTATTTCTTGCAAAAAAAGACACTTCCAGTGTCATGGTTTAAATTAAATAATAATTGGCAAATTAATAATAAACAAAATGAAACTCTGGAGAAATATGTAGTGTTTTTCCGCTGCGACTGCTCCTTAACCGACTTCAAACAACAAACTTGATGGTTATTTAAGTTTGTTGTTTGAAGTCGGAGCAGTCGCAGCGGAAAAACACTACATATTTCTCCAGAGTTTCATTTACAATGGATTTCCGCAAAGTAACGCCTGATTCAATATCTTAATAATAAACGTTTTGTAACTAATTTTGGTCCCTTACCGATGTCTTATGCGAGGCGACGCTGCCGGAGCGCTGCGTGCGCGCCGACGCGCTCGAATTACTATTATTGAGCAGCGTCTGGCGGCGCAGGTCGTCGGCGCGGCCGCGCTTCTTGCCCGGCGTCGCGAACGCACCCGCCTTCTTCTTCTTCTTCTCTTCCATCTTGCGGTCTTCGCGGACCTGACAGACGAAGAAAAAATTAGTACAAAAATGTTTAATGAGCAAGTAGTTAAATGAAACCAGATGCATCAAATGTGATTTTTATACAGATCGGTGAAAATCATTCCATCATTTTATATGCACACTGTAGCTTCTCTATTACTGGGAAAAGGTAGGCATGATTACATCGCGTTTCAAAAGTGTGCAAAATATTCAAAGTTTAGTTAACCAATTTCAAATAAATTGGCTTTATCATTGGCAACATAGCTTGAGATTTCTGAGATAGAAGTTCGTATGAGATTCATTTTAATCAAAATGTTAATAAATATGATTGACGGAATATACGGTCTAATAGCCAGGCGCAATAGCCAGCATTCATTTGTAAATCTTTTTTTTATAGAGGTTTATGAGGCAGTTTTTTTTTTATTACACGTTTATGAAGTCTATTAGAGGTACATATTTTTAGATACCTAACTTACTTGGTTCCGTCTCCTCAGCTCGCTATAAACACTTATATCGAGATAGATCAGCTGCTGCAGCGCCACCTGTCCCAGAATGAACACAAACCGCGTCAGCAACTCCATCGGCAAACTAACTTCTTCCTCATTAGCTTCCTTCACCATAGCCTCTTCAATTCTCTTATACATCTCCGCTAGAATCTTCGAACAGATTATTTCTGGCGTGTCGCAAATAGCGTAGATTAGATCTACAGAGTTGGCCGCGTACGAAGCGAAGTCGCATAGCTTTGAAAAGGTTTCCAATAAGCTTTCTTGTAAGGATGTGAATAAAACGTGATCTGCTGGATATCTGTGCGTTTTCTTCGTGAGTGGTAAGAGGAGTTGTGCGCTAAAGTTTCTGGTTTTATAGTCGCCGGTGAGACCGTGTTGTTTGATGACATCCAAGTTGGCGAGAGACACGGATGGGTTCGCTTTGGCGATCATGACGAGCAGCGACACTGCGGCGACGCTGTCGCTGTCTGTTGTGCCGTCGATCTTTTTCAGGAACATTTCCCAGAAAACCTGAAAAACGATACATGTATCAATAGCTTGATTTTAACTACTTTTTGTTTCGTTTATAAATATTGAGTAATTTTTCTTTTTTTGTATATAAATAATCGCAAAGAATTGCATAATGTCTTACTAGAATCTATGCTGATGATACTACACAACTAGCTTGTTTTTTTTTTATCCTGCAACAATTTCTTGTAAATTATGTAAAAAGTAAGTTTTGTATGAACGTGACGAACTGTGGTATCTGGTGCTTCTTCTTCTTATCATATGGGAGTGGCCAACTCTGGTGTCGAGAGTTTATCAAGGGGCTCTGACATGGCTTAAATGGTGCTTTTAACTAATAAACTTTATGGTCATTAAAATAATAATGTAAGTAAAGCAAGGGCGAGCATCGCGCGCATAGCTCCGCTTGACGAGTCTTGTCAACACACAAACAATTTTGCACAATTTGAGCAGTACTGCAGACGTTTTTGACGAAATAAATTCATATAAAATCAGCCATTCAGAATATTCTATTTATGGTTTTCTACTTTAATTAAATTGGTTTAAATTTCTGTACTACTTTTGGAAAAAAAGGTGAAAAATATTTCAAAACAAGTCTTTTTCAAAAAAATAAAACTATCGAGCGAAGTAGACGTAATCGTGTTTTGACGTTTTTATTGTCTTAACACTGAATCAAAATTATATAAAATGAAAAAAAATGTAGCTCTATCTTATATACTTCTATTTTATTTGATTTTTTATGAAATGTCGATTTCACATAGCACCCCGTCTTAAGGGCCAGAAACAGAAGGCAGTGATCCTTGACACAGCGCGTATAGTCCGGAGGTTCGTGCTGCGCGAGGCAGACCAGCTTCCTGGCGAAGCTGAAGGCGCGCGCGCGCTCCATAGTATACATACCTGTATGATGGCATGTGTAATGTCCCCCTTGTCTATCCACTTGGCGACCAGGTGTTCGAGCGCCAGCGCGCTGCCGGTGTCGACGTGCTGCGCGAGGCAGACCAGCTTCCTGGCGAAGGTGAAGGCGCGCGCGCGCTCCATAGTATACATACCTGTATGATGGCATGTGTAATGTCCCCCTTGTCTATCCACTTGGCGACCAGGTGTTCGAGCGCCAGCGCGCTGCCGGTGTCGACGTGCTGCGCGAGGCAGACCAGCTTCCTGGCGAAGCTGAAGGCGCGCGCGCGCTCCATAGTATACATACCTGTATGATGGCATGTGTAATGTCCCCCTTGTCTATCCACTTGGCGACCAGGTGTTCGAGCGCCAGCGCGCTGCCGGTGTCGACGTGCTGCGCGAGGCAGACCAGCTTCCTGGCGAAGGTGAAGGCGCGCGCGCGCTCCATAGTATACATACCTGTATGATGGCATGTGTAATGTCCCCCTTGTCTATCCACTTGGCGACCAGGTGTTCGAGCGCCAGCGCGCTGCCGGTGTCGACGTGCTGCGCGAGGCAGACCAGCTTCCTGGCGAAGGTGAAGGCGCGCGCGCGCTCCGTAGTATACATACCTGTATGATGGCATGTGTAATGTCCCCCTTGTCTATCCACTTGGCGACCAGGTGTTCGAGCGCCAGCGCGCTGCCGGTGTCGACGTGCTGCGCGAGGCAGACCAGCTTCTTGGCGATGGTGAAGGCGCGCGCGCGCTCCGCCTTGCTGTCGCACTCCAGGTACATGTCGCGGTACGCGCGCTCCACTGCCTCGCGCTTGTCCTGGAAAGGAGAGATAAACTTTATGAATATACCAACTTATAAGGATATACTTATAATTAAGAAACACAGAAAATTTAAAATGATTGTCCTACAAGGTAAAAAAATTATATGAACCAGTGAATGTGAGCTGTTTTGCCCACTTTGAATTGCCCAATTTGAGGTAAAAAGTAGTTGGATGACACTCTGGACCCTGTACAACATATTTAGAATCATGATAGTCTAGGCTGAGCAGCTTTATTAGAATTGTTTATACCAATGCAAAAGTGTATGGTTATATGGAATCAAGTAAGTACTTGTTGTTAGTAACAAAAAAAAAAAATATAATAAATCGAATATTTTGTAAATATATTTTCGAACAAATTTTCAGTATATAAGAGTCTCACCTGATCCGGCGACCATACAAGCAGCAGCATATTAGCAACTCCCGACTTAGCCGAGTCAATATTAAAATGGTGCGCCGTCGTGAAGAAATCTATAGCTTCACTAACATCGCCCGCTTGCTTCGACATCAACAACGCATTAATTAATGGCATAGCTTCAGAGACCATTTTGCAGAATTGTACAGATTCTTGTAGAAAGGCCACGATGTTTTCTTTTTCCTCCAATCGCTTGTATAGAGCGAGTTCGTTCTCGCATTGTTGTGAGAAGGTGGTGCCGTCCCCGCGGTCCGGGATTACGTAGATGTTGCGGAGGAGAGCTACGAAGTAATCAACCTGTAAAGAAAAATATTCAGAGTAATTTATGAAGCAATAGTTGTCATTGTTTATGATGTCGTTTTTTTAATGGCGCGAGTTTGAAAAGCAGAGGTTCATTTGAACAATTGTCAAAACATACTATTGCAAAAATCCGACCCAATATCTTTTTTTTTTAATTATCTGACCCAATATCAATAGTAACTTACTACTTTAAAAAAAATTAAAGCTCTTAATTAACTTAAATATACAACAACAAAAGAGGTTTTCGTCGCATATCGCCTCATTGCCGCTTCGAGCTTCAGTAGTTTGCTGGTAACACTACCGGGACATCATGTCTGACACAAACAATTACTCGGGCATTCGACGTTGTAGTGGCAAATTAATTCAATTAATTCATAGTAGTAATAAACGTTTCTGAATGAACAAATCTGAATGTTTTTGATCTGAACGTTTGTTAGTTACTAGTGGCGCCCAGCGATGTGAACCGCGTTAGTCGAGGGCAAAAAACAGCAATGTGTTAATACTTTACCTTATTATTACACATTTCACATTTCCATACCCACAATTTTCGCCTTTAAATTTTGCGGGATGAATATGAATAAAAATCATATTTGAAAATAATACCTACCTGTTCACTCCTCTCCATTTCGCACCTCAAAAGTCTCGCCTCCGGGTACTGTCTCTCCGTATGTTTCACTATCAGATACGCTTTATGATAGTTCTTATTCTTCAAATGTTTCCGTATAGCATCATACAAGTTAGCTAACGAAGATTGTGATAAAGCGCTCTCATCTTGTGTCGCTACTTCTATATTTTTCTTTATAGAACGTAATACTTCTGGTTCGATTTCCTGCCATTTCTGGATGAGGTCCTCGTCTGGTCCGGGGTTCAGTTTCTTCTGTAGGTCTGTTAGTATGCGAGTTTCGGAGGCAAGTTGCTCTTCCAGTATGTCAAGTTTCAGTTGTGCTGAGAATGGATTGCATTCTAGGAATATCTGAAATAAGAATGTTTAAAATCTTAATCAGTCAAATTTACAAACACAAGCGCCGGTTTTCTAAACAATGATCTGTTAAATTTTCCCGTTCAATCAATTTGTAAGCGCTGTCATTTCTAGATAACAAATTTTCAGCCAATGACTGTGCATAGAAACTAATTTGATGTGAGAACCGATTGTCGTTGAAACCGGCGGTTACTGTAGGAATTATTTATTTCTTTGTAAACTTATTGTCGTCAGTTTTCCTAAACTTACCGAGCTAATTTTCGACATAATTATTGACGTAAGTGCTAGCCGGTTATTACAACTAAACTTATTGTCGTATTATAAACCGGGGGTAAACTTGCAAAGTAACGCAAACTGTATTCAGTAATATTTAATTTACCTTAACTAGTTGTATAGCTGCCTTCCTGACGAGCGCCGCCTTGTCCTTCAGGCGGCCGATGGCGCGCTCCAGCACCGTCTTCTGGCGGCTCACCGGCACGCAGTTCTCACGCTGCAGGCGACACCAGAACTGGAGAACCTGGGGAATTTGAAAAAAAAAAAACAAATATCACAACTGAATCTATTAATTTCAATCCTGAATGTGAAACCTTGTTTTCTTTCAAGCTCAGAATATTAACAACACAAATTTTATCGAGGCAAACTGAAAATATATTTTCAAAATTATGTGTTCAAAATTTAAATTCATCACACACCTCAGTCTATGTTTAGGAGCTTTTTTGTAATAAATAGATAGTATACTTTCGTTTCCGAAGATAAAGATCGTGTTTTTCCAAACTATAACAAGTTTTTATAAAATTACAGCCAAATGGGCTTCAATATGGTAAGCAGTTACCGTGGCACATAAACACCAAATAAGAGAACTGTCTGAGAATACTCTTTTTAAACCTCCCCATATTGTAGCTCTGGAGAAAGTCCATAAATTGTCAAAATAGTGAATATATGTCTAATAATCTTCATAGGTACATTACCTTATGCCTTTTTTTCACCCAGGAAAACCCTTTACCATCCAATCCGGGGAAGGATTTACGGTGGTTATGTGTGTGTCCCATTATCCTAACCAACCCTATGCATACCCACTAAAAACCTGGGGTGTTCCTCCTCTGCGTCGCTGATCGGGGCCCCGAGACTGCTATGCATACTACAATACAATACTTTATTAATAACATTACATTATACTACCGCAGCACATTACCTTATGCCTGACATACGCAGACAGGTCATGCATGTGCTCGTGCAGGTCGTCCAGGAAGTCGTCTCTGAGCGCGCGCTGCTCGTCCGACAGCCCCTCGCCCGCCAGCTCCGCGCACAGCGCCTCGCACATCATGCCTAGCACGGCGATACGGAGCGTGTACGACTGGAAGGAACAACACAGATAGATTAACGCTTTTATTTTTTCTTTCATGAAAAATATAGAAAGTAGCTATAGCAAAGTATGTATGATGAGAAACCCTTACCTACATACACACTTATTACATGATAATATCAGATATTACAAGTTAAAGTTAAAAAAGTTAAGTTAAAAATCATTTATTTGCTCTAAAACATGATGTCATTTTCACATTATATAAAAGTGTCTAAATTATTAAAATTTCAAATTGGGGTCCTGTCTACTGCTTTAGGATTCCCTGTGTTGCAGTATCCAGGGTTCATCCAGTGTTTTCAACTGAAAATGACCCTCAGTCATAAAGGGGATATGACTTAAAGAGAGACAGCAAAATTTTAGCTAAAATGTGTTCTAAATATGTTTTAAGATTTCTTTATAACTAAGACTGAAACACTTTGAATAAATATAAGTCATATCTCTATTCCCCTTGAACTATAATTTGTCAGTCTTCAAGTCGAGAGTAAACCGGTTTCTTCTAAGCAAGCGCACTAGATCGTAGATTGTAACGTTGCTTAACATCAGGCAAGTTGTAGTCAAGCGTAAGCCTATATCATGTAAAAAAAAAAGTCAGTCTCATACGTACTTCATCACACTCCAGGTAGGACTGCAGCGTGGTGATGGCGGTGGTCATCTCCTTGGGCAGCTCCTTGGTGAGCTCCAGCAGGAAGGCGCCGCAGTGCTTGGTGCCGGCCAGCTCGGGCGCGCCGCCCGCCTCTTCGTCCGTCGACGCTAGGGCTTCTGCTATCTCACGCACCTGCAGGAATGTATTGGATAAATATAATTTAACCCACGGTTATTCATGGTAATGAAGGATAAAAAACAGCCTATGTACGTATTAGGCTAAGGTCTGATCCACCTCCATAGATAGATAGATTGAAAACACTTTATTATTATAAACACAAACAAACAGGAAAAAACACAATGAATCATACAAAACTTAATCCATATAAAATTACATCTAAATAGACTCAGCCGTTTGAGAAGAAGTATAAAATAATAATAATAAAAAATGTTTATTGGACACACAAATTCAAAGTAGGTAAGTATTAAACATGCAAATACAAATATCTTTATAAAATTTAAAGAAAAATATATAAAAAGAGGTGGTTATAGAATGTTACCATTTGTGGCCCAAAAGTCCCGATTCCAAACTCCTTAGTAAGCTGCACAACTCCAGCGCATATTGGTGACACTGCATGCTCTACCATTTGCAGGACCTGAAACATAACAAAGTTACTGATACATTCTGGATTTAGTATATATATTTTTTAATTCTTTTGAATAGAATAGTAGATGCTCGCAGCTTCACTCACATTGCTTGGGATTTAAAGTTGCTTTTTTCAATCCCCTATATTATACCATTCCAAAAATCATGATTACCTGTTGCTGGGGCGAAAGCAGACCAGAGTATCAAACACTATAGCTTTTATTATAATGGTATCTTCTCTAGCATCTTTATCAGCCTACCTCTTCATTGCTGAGTATGGTCTCACATTATACAGAATGGTAATTTGATTTCATGTTTTTAAATTCAACATTTCTATTGGACCTCCTTTAATTATATCCAACAGATTATATAGAATAGAATAGAATATAACTTTAATGTACACCATAAAAACACAAAAATTACAAACAGAAATAAACATACATAAATTAAAGTGTTGCACATTGGGCGGCCTTATCGCCTTCGGCGATTTCTTCCAGGCAACCTTTTATATATGTACTTACTTGTACTAATTTGATGAGGCAGGAAGTGCCATGGTTGTACTTCTTGATGAGCACTCCAAGCACCTGGAATACTGTCTCTCTCACAGTTTTGGTCTTTATTATCTGCTCTTCCAGTGCCTTGTAGCAGGGATCTGCCACCATCCTGAAATATAGTTGTAATTGGTTAAAGTTTATTTGAAATGTGCACCACTTTTTAAAATGAATGCATGGTAGGTATATGTTAAAAAAAATAATCAGATAATACTATCATATGTAGCATTATCCTTAAAAAACACATTGTCCAGGTCATAGAAGAATAAACCAAATAGATTATTAATAGACAGAATAGTGAAAATATAATATAACTAGTGGGTGCTCGCAACTTCACTCGCATGAAGAAGTAAAACTTGCATCCCCTGTTTCACCCCTTTAAAAGTGGCATTTTCAAAAATCCTTTCTTAGTGGATACCTATCAGCCCGATCCGTCCAGTGGTTTGAGCTGTGCGTTGATAGATCACTATGTCAGTCAGTCAGTCAGTCACCTTTGAGTTTTATATATTAAGATTAGAGGATTAGATTGCTTCTCTTTAAACAACAGCATACAGAAGGAGGTCCAATTGTCTGAATAGTTTTTTTTAGATGTTATAAGTAGCAGCTATTAATAACAGTGTTCTATAACTTACGAGACAAAATTATCCTCAGCAAGTGGTGGGTCCCACAGCCGGGGCAGGGGCTGCTGCACCACCTGGTGCAGGGCTATCAATGCAGCTTGCTTGTCTGCCTCCGTCCACCCACAGAACTCCTCGTCGTCTGTCGCTTTCTTCTTCTTACCCAGGGTCAGTTTGGTTGAGTTCTGGAACGTTTGTAAGAGTATTATTATCTTGTGTAGTATTTCCTCATGACTGAGGGTCGTAACTTCCCCACAGAATTAATTCGTTAGGGGAGTTCTCTTGGGCAGGAACATTGCGGTGGAAGCCCAGGTCCTTCCACGGAAGACACATGTCCTGGGATATTGTGGTCCTCAATTATGTTGGTTTCCTCACGATGTTTTCCTTCAGTGTTAAGCACAAATCCAAATATAACTTGAAAATACAAGTCATTGCTGTAGGGCTGGATTTGAACCAGGGTGTGTCTGGATGAAAAGCAGACACTGGAACTGCTGAGCCACACTCGCTAAGGGTATTAAGTGAATAATAGACAAGTATTGATAACATGAATTAAATATATATATACATGACTAGTGGTGCTCTGTGCGCGGACTCCAAGGAGCCCGCGAGGGGGGGCTTAGTAAAATAGGGGAGCGTCACCGGACGATAAGAGCGAGCGGTGGCTTGCGGGGCGCAAGCGGCGGCGAGCTGTAGCTTTCGAGGCGCGAGCGGTGCCGAGCAGTGGCTTCCTGGCAGCGAGCGGTGCCGAGCTGTGGCTTGCTGGGCGCGAGCGGCGCCGAGCGTACGTAACTTCGGCAAAATGGCCGATAATAACCGATGGCGCACGATGAGTCAGAGCCCGATCGATAGAATTCAAACTCACTAACCGTCAAAATTTTCACATGTATGGCGGCCATATTTATTTTTTGACATTTCGAAATTCTAATTCTGATTTCAGATATCAAATCTGCACCCCAAAAAACCCTCGGATGTATAAAATTAGCACCTTGCGGCCATTTTGAAATTCGGCCGCCATTTTGACGACGCCATCTTGGATTTTTGCATCCACCACCAAACTTCCCTCTCGGCCCTCTATGACATTTGGTCGAACACCTATCTCCAACCATTCCAGAGTTATTCACATTTGAAATTTGTATGGCGGCCATGATTTTTTGTATGGCGGCAATCTTGTTTTTTGGTTTTCTGTAACCTACAACAGTTCTTACCAAAATTAGTTCGAGCACCCCCCTCTGTCTTAAAGGTTTCGAGATCCGTTGGGGTACTCTAGGGATTTTTCCACTTTCAGCTGATTTCGGATTTTTCCCGTTGGTTTTGGGCCTTCCACTATATAAAAATATATAACACTTGTGGGGGGTATTCCTGGTTCTTCCGGAACAATTGATCAGTCAGTATATAATATGATGATGATTTATGAACTTCACTAAAGTCTAACACAATCTGAAGAAATCTTATTTAATTATTAATGCAACATGAATTCTTGCATTAACTATTCACAGAAAATGAGGCATATGGTAAGAACATTTATTATGCCTATTTTGGTTATTTCAGCAGTTAATATGTTATAAATACTGCATGTACATATTGCCATTATGCTGAAAATTTCTTCTGTGATAGCACTTTACCAATACCTACATATGTTGCTAATCTGATATGCTTGGTGTTAGGGAAGTAAATCTGATGAAGCTTAAATTGTAAGAAAAATCTTTCAATTTAAGCTACATAAGATTCTAGGAGACCTTTCATTATGGTAGAGTAAAAATGAGAAAATATAAAACTTACATCAGAAGCCAATTTTGCATCTTTTACTTTCATTATCTGAGTAAATAAGTACATAATCATCTTGAGAATGTTTAGATTTTTTGTTCTGAGATCTGGATCTATTTCATTATCTTGAAATATCACTTCAAGATGGTTGCAGAGGTGCTTGGCAGCTCTCACTATGTGGTCAAATCCTGAAAACATAAACATAAATAACTTAATAAAAATACACCTAAAAGCAAATTCCTTAGGTACTTCAACTGGTTTGTAACAATTTGTTTTTATTTATTTTTTACATTAATCTACCGGGTAGATATAAATGTACCTTTATTTATCACATTCCACTCCAATTTATTCCCATGTACTATGATGGAGAAGTATGTAGGAAAATGGTCCAAAATGTATTCAACACCTTCACTGTTGTATGCCCGAGCAGCATCTGAAATACAATATTAATGGTATGTAGAAAATAATTAGGTTCAAATAGTTTTCAAGGAATCATAATGAAATGTTTAGTAGTGATCGGTAGCTATTATGAGGTGTTAAATCTATTAACCAAGTGCTCAGGTGAAAGACTATTAAAACGGTGGCACGGGTTAGATTATATACATATAATGTATGTAAGAATATCGCAATATAATGTCATAGATAACAGATCTCATATGTACTATGTACATAATGTTTACAATTTTTAAAGGATATTATTAAGTATTTAGCCATGTAAGTAACTAAATTAGTATAAGTAAAATAGTGTTTAAGTTGATATTGTAAGAAAAGTGCAATGCCCTAAACTAAACAAGCAACAGGGTCACACAATTCATTTCTTTTAGAATAAGTTCTAAAATGTAATTTTGTATTGTGTATAGCATATATAAATAAATAAATAAATAGATAGTTTGAAGTATGTTTACCTTGTAATTGAGATAGTAATATACGTGGCTGGACAATATCTTCGACATGATATTGTCCAGGATGCGGCTCGAGGAGTTCATCTTTTTGTATGGGAATCACAAACTCAAAATGACTCATGGTGTTAAGAGAAATCCTACACCATATACCTAGTTCATCGATGGTATTTATAAATGAAATCAAATTTGTATGTAATTATTTCTATTTCTAGTTAAAAAAACAACCAAAGCAATTGATAAAACGAATACAAATCGGTTACGGATTTTCAAATTTCAAAACATTGCGTTTTGACATTTAAACTTTTTAAAGAAAAACAGATTGTTCAAAAGAATGAACGATTACAGCAATTTTATAGTGATTGATAGAGACCAAAAGAGACCTATCAAAACCGGTAAATTCAGTTGCAGATAATGGTTTTTTTCGTGATGGTAATGAATTTGACACGTTGCTTACATGTCATTTGACGTTTCGCTTTCGCTCGCCAGCGCGTACGCCAACCGAGACTAAATTCAAGATTACGAGCTTTTTTGAAAGTAACTTTAGGAGTTATTACTCGTATTCTGTGTAAAATATTCTGTGCTAAATAAACATAATGTCAGCAAAGACCAACAAAGCTTTTACCAAGGAAGAGGAGCTGTTACTTCAGGACTTCAGTAGGAATGTTTCAACGAAGTCTTCAGCCCTATTTTACGGGAATGCCTTTATCGTATCAGCTATCCCTATCTGTAAGTACCTTCTCTATATTCTACACTACATATTACATCTATTTGCTGCATATGTTTCAGTCAAGAAAGGGATAAATCTGTGTTAAATATTGTCGTAGTCTTAACCTACTTTTTGCATTTCTAGGGCTTTTCTGGAGGGTGCATGCCTTGGAATTGTCTTCATCCCTGGCGTGGTTCGTCGCCGTAACAGCCGCGAGCACCTGGCTGCTGGCTCTGGCCTACAGGAACACCAAGTTCCACTTGAAGCACCGTATTGCCGTGCGTCGTGAAGACGCCGTTGCCAGGGAGATGACCAGAAAACTCGCTGATGACAAGAAAATGAGCAGGAAGGAGAAGGATGAGAGGTCAGTTTGTGTTTGGTTTGCTTACAATGTTATATGAATGTTACATACTTATCCAATAAGAGTATTGGTGGACACCTTCAATGAAGGTGTGCATATAACTCATAAATAAATATATAGCATAGCTAAATGCTAGCCTGGTTCTTTAAATTATTACCTTAAATATTTTTGACCCACTTTTACCTTAATATTGATAGACTTTTACTTTAATTTGGTTAGCACCTGTCATGAAACTGTAATGTTTTTTTTATAGAAATGTAGTAAAGCTAAGTTTTTAGTATTAAAGTAGTTAATTTTGGTAGTGTTTGTACACAGTTTTAGAACCATACTAATTCTGTATTAAGTATGTCTACTTACTTAAGTCCTGCCATATGCTCTTGTTTTGTACAAGTTATTATGTGGATTTTAGCATTATAGGTGAATAATGTTTAGATACTTATTATAATATAATTTAATAACTATAAAATTATTTCAAAGTCTAGAGTTTAATTTAGGCAGTTTAAAAAATACTTGAGCTTATCTCTCTACTAACTTATTTATCAATCAATTCTGCTCCTCTCTTCAGGATCCTGTGGAAGAAGAACGAGGTAGCTGACTATGAGGCCACCACCTACTCCATCTTCTACAACAATGCCTTGTTCCTGACCATTGTCATCCTCAGCAGCTTCTACATTCTGCGCTCTTTTACACCCACTGTGTATCCTTTTCAAACATAATTTTCAATTCAATGGAATTGATATTTTTATTAAATTGTGATTTGGTCATTTTAGCACCCAACAGTGTTATATGTTTTAACTGGGGATAAGAGTAGTAGTCAGTGTTGCTCTAATCTAACTCCTTATCAACTTTATCCAAACCATTTTAATGATTTGGACATGAAGAAGCCACAGAAATAAAGAGAGTAATATATTTATACTTTTATATATATTTTTTTTAACAAGGAATGGGTTTGCACTTGACCGTAATTCACCTGATGGTAAGCAACCATTACAACCTAGGATGTAGTGTGCTTACCCAGTAAGACCCGATTCACTCTTGCTTATATTATATTAGTGTGATGGGAATTAGTGAGTTTGGTGGTTGCCTATTCTTATTTCTTTCAGTACTGAATGATTCATTAAATGACGTTGTTCAGTCAAAGGGTTGATTGATTAGATGGCTATTTTAACAGATGGCTGTGACAGACACATATATGATGTGAGCTTAATCTGATTACTGTATTGAAAGCTAAAAAATTGAAATTAGTGTTATTTTATAAATTTTTGTTACATGAAAAAAAATACAACACCTTAAATTTGAATACAAACTCACAAGAGCTTTCTAAGAAATCATCATAATTTATTTGAGGCATTTGAGTCCACTTTACTGCCATGCAAATATTTCTTTTCCAACAGTATTTTCCAAACTCATTACTTTAGAATTTAAATAGAATTCAAATAATGGTGTATGTAGTAACAGCTAAAAATTTTATGAAGGCTTTTAAGAATGTTTGCATGTGAAAGTTTTCTATTTAAAATTCAAAGTTGTTATTATAATAATTTACATTGTATGGAGCTTGTTTCCATTATTGAAATACTTATGATATTTTCTTAACTCATTCTTACACAGTAACTACATCATTTCCCTCTCCGTGGCGTCTGGACTGCTGGCGCTGCTGTCGACTGGCACCAAGTAAATCTGTTTATTTATAAATCGTAGGTTGCCACATTCTACTGCAATATAACATGCTGAACAAATACCACGATTGTAGAAACAAAACATCAGATAATGGCAACCCTGTTGTGATGAGGTATGCTTGAGTTAAGTTACAATTTTAGAATAATAATTTTATAAATAATTTAACAAATAATAAAACACAAAAAACAGTCTTTAGTTTTATTTACATTCTTGTCACAAGAAAGGGCTTACGCTAATTGGTTCTTGTAATGATAGGTACTGATACAAGAACATTACTTTGACCAATATATTTAAACTTAGACATACAATAAGTACAAGTACTTGTGTTAACGGGCTCACACGAGCAAGCGCACATTAACGCTGGACATTGTTCTGGTGTCGGCATAGTTCATAAAATTTACCAGTACCGATCTTTACTCCAAGTAAAACTAAATTCCATTATACTAAAATACTTATGCTAATAGCTGTTGTTCAAATTGTCTCGGGGTGGGTTAAGTATTATGTAAATCACAAACAGCTTTTGTTTTCACTAAACGTTCATGATAATAATTTACCGTCGCGGTCGACTGTTGCGATAACAGCTGCTATATCGAGTACGGTACAAATCGCGAACGATTTTCAAGTTCATAAAATCAATTGTGATCGGCGGCGAGTAACGTTATACTCGAAATTAATTGACTAGAAAGTCGATAGAGCGGTCGTATTCGTCGCAACCGATGAATGATTCATGTCGATCGATGAAGAGACGCGGCGTCGTGCGGCGGCTGCCAAAGGCCAGGGTTCCGGCGGAACCATGGCTTGCAGGGTCAGTACATCATGCCGGCGTGCAGCCCCTCCGAGCGCTGGAAGAACACGTTGGGGTTGGTGCTGAACGTGGGCTCCACGCTCGTGTACACCGGCCCTTCCTCGGGCCGCGCCGCCGCGCCTGCGCACACAACACACCGTTAGCACCGCCACCTCCGCGCTACTAGACTAGACATACAGTAGGTACAGTGCGAGCCGGGGGCCGGGTGCAGTCACTCACCTGGCGGCAGCAAGTAGGGATAGGGATAGTTGTAATGGTAGTGGTAGGGGGCGTGCAGGGGGTAGTGCGGCGGGCAGAGGAGGCGCGGGTGCGGGGGCGGCGAGCTCGCGAACAGCACGCCGTACGGATCTGCGAACAGAACTGCGGTGAGACGTGCGTGCGAGTACTTGAGTAGGGCGCGCGGTAGATACTTAACTAACCGGCTGGCTGAGCGGGCGGCTCCTTGCGCTCCAGCGGCGGGGGCGCCGCGGCCGCCGACACCATGCCGTACTTGACCGGCTTGAAGTGGAAGAAGGAGGGCGAGTAGCCCGATCCGCCGGCGCCCAGCGAGCTCAGGCCCTCCTCGCGGTCGGCGTCCCAGCGGCCCTCGCGGCCCAGCGCCGCCAGCCGCCGTCCCTTGGGCGCGAACATGAGCGCGAACACCACGGCGCACGTGGCCAGCAGCCCGGCCGCCACACATGCGTCGCGCAGCCGCTCGGGCGCGCCCAGCGCCGCCGCCACCCAGCACACCCACACGGCGGCAGTGGCGCCGCTCGCGCCCGCGATGTGCCACGCCTCGCGATAGTTGTCCCGGATGGCGCGCGAGCG
>OZ026817.1:8479233-8845466 GCA_964023185.1 Macaria liturata | reverse complement strand
ATGCTAACCTTGTTCTTGATGTTGCAGAGGCGGGCTGTCCGGAGAGACCGCACAAAAGTCTCCCGACAAAACCGGTTCCAGGATCGCCTTTAGCCTCTAGGATCCCTGACTTCGCCGTTTTGGTATTCTTTGTTTTATTTCGAGACAGGCGAATGAAAAAGTCGAAGTGAACTCGCAGTTTATAGTCCCGGTCGTCGGTACGTGGGAAAGAATTTTTATGTCTGTCGACGATTCTAAGATCTCTTCGAGACATCTACAGAGCCTTCGAATGGATACTTACTTTTTAATTACATTTTATAGGTTGCAATTGTGGAAATGTTTTTTTTTGTATAATCGAATAATTACTCGGCCATTAATAATTTTCGTCGTGAACGCATCCACCTATGTCAATATGTAAGTATATGTATAATACCTGGATAGGTATCGTACCTGCTCGATACACGCTGTGTTGAGTGAATACATAGAACAGTGTTACTCAGGGTCAATGGGTGGATTTTATCGCTCACTTTACATTACAAAGCTTTCGCATATCGTCAACTCTTGTACGTATTTGCTACGGTCATAAGCTCATACTTAATAGGCTTCACGGCGGTCGTGCATGGTAATATCGGACATAGCTCGGCGGGGTGGCGGACGGACGTCACGTCACCGCGAGACGGGGCAACGAACGAATTAATTCCATCCCCATCGTCACTCGCACGCACTAGAGTTCACTACACGGCCGGCTTATACGGCCAGCCTGCGACGGATGTCATGTGGATAGCTAGCTACATGTAGGCTAAGCTTAATGCTTTGCATATCGGCTTTTAATTACCTGCGTCCTGGAGTATGTAAACTGCGATAAAAATAGCACTTGAAGGAAATACAGAAGCTAAACTATCTGCTTTTATCAAGGGAGGAATCCACATAAAGTAAACACCAACGAGTATAAGTAAATCACTATAGATAGTGAAGTAGTAAAACAGCACGACAGCCCTAGGACAAGACAAGATTCGCAAACGCAGCCGCGGCAATGTATCCTGAAATAACATGCATAGAAATGACACCCAAAGGAATAAGGAAGCGTCATTCTTGTAATGGCTCAGCGACAATGTAATACCGATGCCTTATACGATACTCGAGAAGGTGCCGTGTGCCTATTAGTTTTAATTTGGATCCTGCTATGCAAGCTCAGGTAAAATGTTAACTCCCCTTTTGGAAACTTTAATAGCGCCTATTTTCCCTATCTAGCTCCCATCTGACTCTAAGTTGGGAATAAAATCCCGTTGGCCGCATTTCGTCTTCGAGATAGCTCGGATATAAAATATGCATCGTTTCCGTACAAGGGAGCCTCTAATTCAGCGGAGAGATTACGTAGACAGCTTCGCGGAACAAGATCGTGACTGTAAACTTATTATCCGTATCAAGGTACAGAGAGTATTGTAGGCAGATTTGGTGCGAGGTAACGGTAGGTGCGAGCGAGGGGCGCCGAGCCGCCGAGCCACCGACCACTCGCGGCAATCCGACAATCGTACAAGCAAACGATCTCAGCAACGGTACCCGGTAGTGTTATCTTAAATCACATCCAAATCTTCGCGTTCACGGATTGCATCGAGCCAGCTCGACTCTCGCCGCCGCGCCGGCAGCTGTATATTTCATCGTTAGCGTATCGGTGACGTAATAAGCAGATTGTATTGGACGATAAACTTCGTAATAAAGGTTTATGGGCTCATCGTAATTCGTGCTATGGATTTTGTTTTACATTCGCAGATCGCCCACGTTACTGAATGTGGGTGATAGTTTAGTTAGATCCAGTTTCTGCAATATTATTACTTATCTATTTTCTTTTTCTGAAAGCATTTATTTTTTTTGCTGCTCCTAGATAAAAGGTTGTATTGTCTACGCTGCGAGCCCTTTAGAATAATAACAGACATGTTCGACTCGTGTAGGTACTATAGCTCTGTTATGCACAGGCACCTATGCGCTTACCGACCACTTGTCTCCAGCAGGGTTCATGCCATGGCTATGTTTTTACAAACATAAAATCCTTTCAAGCTAAGTATGTTTACATGCGTCGAACACAAGTCATGGTTTCCAAGATTTATGTTCTTTACTTTGAAGTCTCTTACCATAAGAATAAATAAATTTCTGCAGTTCATTCTGGGGTCATGACTTGAGAATATAAATTCTATTCCGTCTTTGAGTAGGTAAGTATCTTTATGGCGCATAAAATCGTGCACTATCTGGAGATATCGTGAGTCGCTCGTGAATAAAGGCTCATTGTATTCACTCCGTCACGGAAAGCTGTGACGGAAAGCGAGATACCAGCGGTGACGGCCGCGGGTCCGGCGAAACAATCAACGGTTTTAATGCTCTACAAGTCTACAATATTGCGCCGTCCACGATATAAATGTTCTCTCGACACGCTTTTGAGGTGACACACCGTCGTCGAATGGAAAGTCAAAGTTTTCCTGCGTAGCGTACGAGCAGAACAATGAGACTTAGGGAAACAGAGCGTTCGTGTGCGACAGTGCGTTGGAAAAGTAACAGCACGAATACTCGGAGTGAAACTCACCTGAACTGATTGTGTCTGAGTCTCGACAGCCCCGACCGGAGAGGCGGCAGCGGCGCGGCGCGGGCCGGCCGCGGCAGCGCGCATTCCTGCCTTACCGACAATTATTCAACCATATTTCACGCACGTCATTCTTACGAAAAACAAAGTTAATAAACATAGCATCTAACTTTGTCTGCTCACGGTGACTGCATTTATTCATCTTATGAAATCGCACCCATTGAGAGAGAAAGCAAATGGTTCGAGACATGAACCGAATTGCTTAAGAGTTAGTTGATGTTGTCAGAGACTACCAATTAGCTGTCATCAGCGGTTCCGGTTCCGCTGCGGCGGTGTGATTGTAGGTCTTATCGGTCTAACCACCCTTCAGTATCCCATGATTAGAAAACCTAGAAATATAAGTGTATAGACTAGATATGCCTAGAAGTCTTCGTACCTATAGATAAACTGTACCGTACCAGATAATTGATCTTGTACCGGGGCCAACACTTATAATTTTAATCACCAGACGGAATGGGAAGATAGTAGTTCCATGTTCTTTTAGCGGAAATAAGTAAGTGTGGAGAAAACCTCATAGAACCGTTGTAATCAAGTATGTAAGTTTCCTGCATAGAGCTCATTAGTTGGTACCATTGCCTGGCTAATGTAATGTAGAGGGTAAGGCATTATAACTTGCATAATACACAGCTCTATTAGCATACATTAGTATATTTTGAAAGTCATAACGTAAGTTTTATGTAATGCGCTCTATCCAACCTAAATGTTACTTCAGTAGCCAGGCATTGTGTGTATTTGTTATGCGTATTATGTATCTTTCATTATGTATCCATTATACGAATAACTATTACCAACTGTCATATCGGACCGTTCGAATACCTAAGTAGGTATAATAGGCTACGAGTATGAGAACGTGATTGTCGAGATAGTTATTACAATGTCAAGTTCGAGGGATGCACGGCCATACTCTACCATGTGCATATACCTACATGGCTTAGATGAGATTTTAAGGTATGAACCTACATATATATATAACAAGTTCCAGTTGTTTGTATATAGGTATCATATAAAGCAGTTACTTAGTATTCTCTAGTAGATATCAAAGGTAGCTTACAATACATGGCCAACAGATATGTATATTGATATCAAGGCTTGGCACTTTGCTCACATGTACCTAATAAATGGGAGACAGACAGTCTGACAGATAAATGAGTAGGTACATACACATGCACAAAATCAATTAGAATTCTTCATAGCCCGAGCACAACCTACGTGTGATGATTAGCAATGATACGATACAAATTAGCCTCATGGAATGAAAACATCGCAGTGAAAATTAAATGATACGTGTTGTAATTGAACGAATGCGCTTTGTATTACTTTTTATAGTTTTTATGCAAGTGTGTGTGCAGCTAATCACCAAGTTGTTGACTTTTATTAACTACGATTATTTTCTAACGTTTCGCTGTAAACTTTCTGTTCGGCGCGATCAACCGGCTATTATGTGTGTTACCTAAGTGGTAATTACTAATTAACGCGAAGAGTAGCGTATTGTCATACAAACTATTGTATAGTGGGTATGTGTCAGACTAAAATCACAAAACTATTTCAAAATGTAGTTAATATCTAGGCTTTACAATGGCTCGGCTCCTAACAACTTATCCCGAACACGTACCTAGGTTTTATTGTGCAATAGTATAGTTTATTCGTAAAGTGTAAAATAATTACTTGCTTAATTATTATTACACGGACTTTGAAGTGAGATATCTATTTCATCATTACATCTATTACATCTTACTAAGTAGGTACCTATACTAACATGCACTACTTTGAAAATAGGTAAGTACCTACATTTAAGCTACAGAATCGTAATTCTTATGTACGCACAGCTAGCGTTTACATTCTCCTAAAGAAGCCAAGTATTTATTTCACTTGCAAATGGTAACAAAATTTGCCAAAACATTGAATTGAAGTGGAGAGAAATTCGAGAATGCAATATTATTCTTACTCACTTAAAATATTCAAATCGGTTCGTTAACTTTATTGCCCATTGAATATTAATTTTACTTGAGGTAAAAATTGGTCGAAAACTTGAATTCTCACGACTTATTTTTAGCTTACGTCTAGGGTTTTCGATTTAGATCAATAAACTGGGCTGGAATAATGATACAAGTTGTGAGAACTTCTATCCCCATCCTGATTTCTTTTATTTGCTAGAATTTCTAGGAAAATGTTCGAGTTCGAGTTTGTAATAGTATCAAGGGCAAAACTTTTTGACGTCCATATAAGTTATCTACCTGGGCAACGTTGATTAGTAGGTCTGAGATAGCTTTTGATAGTCAGTTAGTATTCTCAATCAATTTATCTGAAAGCTCTCAAATGTAAGATGTCGTTTTTTAAGCATTTGTAAAATAAGGTGAATTATCGCGGTTAAAATTCGCTTTTTTAACTTCATTAATCGCGCATGAATTTCTCAGACAATTGAGTTACAGTTTACGATCAATATTGATGTTCTAATGTAATATGTACCTATCTAATATGAATATCTATATTATATCAAGTTCATAATCCAGCGTCGATGTTCAATTGACTATTTACTGGACAGGCTGACCTGAGGCAATATTCATTATGTCATCCTATAAATTGTTCATAAATAACTCCAGTAAAAACACGTTTTCTAATAGAAATTAATATAGTATTTTGTAGGTTTATCTATTTAATGTGAGTAATTAGGTATACTATCAAACGAATTTAATTAAATACCTACATAATCGTATCGTTGCTTTTACCTACGTTTGACATACAACATTACACAGGTACCTAATATGTAATTTTATCCGTTTGATACGAAAATGACAATGGTTAAGGTGAAAAATGAAAAAGCCTGTATAGTTTGTGCTTATGTGTATTTTTACTAAGTATATGAACGCATATTCATCAAGTAAAAAATAAATGTGTGCAATTAGTTCTCTCATTCTTATCAATTTCTGCAGTTCAGTTTCTTAGTCAGTCAATACTATCTAGGTTCTTAGAATCCAGTAAAGATTTCAAATCGACTGGCTTGGCTGGAGATTAACCCTCATGGCCGAGGTCGCGGTGCTCGCCATCCAGCCAGTAAATTATCTGCAGCGATACACTGTGCAAATTGCAGGTAACGTGACTGCCTCACCCCGTAAATTACTATGATTTATTGTTGTGCATTATTTTTCCTATTACGGCGACCATAATATTCACCATGGCCATATCGCCTTCCCGCGGGACGTTAAACCCGATCGTAAACACGCTGATTTATCGACTCTCTCATTTGTGGTCGGACATCGATTTGAAGTTTTATGCCAGCGATTGCAGCTAGCGCGGGTCTATATGGACCTCATGACTTTTACGAAGAGCTTTACGCTCTTCAAGGCTCGTAACTCTGGTCTGTTGTGAAGATAATGTACTTATTGGGAAATGATGGCTCTAGACTAGACTTACGCGAATTAGACTCAGACTTGTTAAGAACCTATCACACTTAAGTTTAGATGGCTTGCGGAAATTGAAAACGATTCTACTGACTTCAGAAATGGGGATGCTATTCACCATTTTTGTGCGTACAAGATTAGCATTAAGACGGGGTGCTATGTGAAATGGACATTTCATAAAAATCAAATAAAATAGAAGTATATAAGATAGAGCTACATTTTTTCAGTTTATATAATTTTGATTCAGTGTTAAGACAATAAAAAACACAATAACGTATACTTCGCTCGATAGTTTTATTTTTAGAACAATAGTTGTTTTGAAATATTTTTCACCTTTTTTTCCAAAAGTAGTAAGTACAGCAATTTAAACCAATTTAATTATAACTAAAAGGTAATGGTATTATTTAGAGGAGTAGAAAACCATAAATAGAATATTCTGAATTGCTGATTTAATATGAATTTATTTCGTCAAAAACGTCTGCAAAACTGCTCAAATTGTGCAGAATTGTTTGCGTGTGGACAAGACTCGTCGGCCGGAGCTATGCGTGCGATACTCGCCCTTGCTTTCATGTTAATACGGCGTGAAATTGCATGCGAAAAAGCAACTGTACCTAGGCATTTTTCCAAGCGCAAAGCGTTTTCGCCTTAAGCCTTAAGGCTGTAATGTGTCTGAAACTGTGTAGAGCGAACATGTTTCTAGGCAAACGTGCTACATCTTAGACCTCAACAGTGCTTAACATTATGCGGGTTGTAGTCAAACGAAAGCCTATTCCGTGTAAAAAAAATGAAAATCGAAAACCCTGGATAATGAATCTGAAAGCTTATAATTTTAAAAAGCTTATATCTGAAAGCTTATAATATCAAGTGTGATTCTTATCAATATAATCTAATTTAGATAAAGTTTTTATTTTATTAAAAGACAATAGAATCGTTTACCTTATTACGCCAGCCATCGTAGATGACCATTATTTTGTATGCATTGTTTTAGCCGGCCTAATGATGAAATTATACTACGGGAGTGGTATTCTATTAAACCGGCGCATTATGTAAATGAAAGCAAAGTTGTTTAACTGGCGGGCTGGGCAGATAATGAGCCCGGTCGGGTGGTGGCTGCCAGTGCCTGCCCTTCAGGATCATGTCAATTGCATCCATAATTTAAGAGGCCGGTAATAGCTCCTCTTCCTTCCCTTAATTTGCCTCATTGGACGTCCAGACAGACATGAAATTGTTTTGCGAATGGTGCAGCGCGCAGTTAACCGCATGCCTGCATATAATAAATAGCTCTGAATATTTTAATGGGTGCCTTTATTCGTTTAAATTCGTGGGAATGTGGCTGGAGATTCCGCAGATTAAAGTTTTTGCGCTGGTGTTAATTGAATTCGTGTTTCTTTTTGTTGTAACGACATAGGCAGGTAATTAGTTAATTTTGTCGAGCTTGCCTTGAGATGGTTACAGAATACCTACTGATTAGTTGTTAAATAAAAATAGTATATTTTTAGTACACAAATAGGTACGTAGTTACCTACCAGTATATTATTTTAAAAAACTTTTGTAATTGTAACAATGCCAATCTATTTCTTACATAACGCAATTTCAAATTTGTCAAAGCTTTTGATTACTTACCGAGAGCAACATCATCATCAGCTGCAATTTTGCATCATTATCACCTAAACTTAAAAGCCAGCCTCTTGTCTGTTTACGATTTACCCAATGCTTGATGATGATGCAGAATATTTGTTTCAATAATTTGAGCTAGGGTGGATATTAAAGAGCGTTCTCGCCTTATCGTAGGACATCGCCTGAAGAAACAATCGTATGGAGCGTCTGTTATAAAGTAACAAAAGGAAAAAATACGCGAATCATCCAGAAAAAGAAGTGCGCCGATCCTCAGACAAGGCGAACAACAGGTTCGGTATAGATCGCCATTACTTTTACCCTGAAGCACTTCGCGAGACGTAGACGACGACGGTCAAAGCCCTATCCGACGTACATATGTGGACTAACGACCCTCGACTGCTAAAACTCTCTTCAGAAACCTTACGGACGTACAAAAAATAAAAATTCAAAGATTCTTCAAGATAAGCTAGAAAGAAATCGGCTCAGCTCGAGTTACCTGCAAGCGCACGAGAAGTCGTTACGTTCAAAATTATGAGGAAAAATTTAGAATACTCACGAAATTATTTGTTCAGAGCGTCGAAACGATTGGCCGAGAACACTGGTGCTAGTTCCAGATCATTGGTGATCTCAAGTGGGTATTTCATAGTCACTTGCGCGGGAGTTGAGACGGGGCTCCATGCGTGCTCGCGGCACGGAGAGGAGGGACAAACTAAGCGAGCGAATTTCTAAGTGTCCGTGATGCGTGACGGGTCCACGTGCGATGCGCTCGCGCATCCCGACTTGAGCGCGGTGCACACGCTCGCTTAACTTGATGCTTAGCCTTTTCTTGTTGTGTTCGTTTTCATTTATTTTGTTTTGCGTTACTTTGTAGTAAAGTAGTCGAAGTTTGACTTATTTCTTTTGGTTTATCCGCCTTACTTATATGTATAAAAACAACTAATGATCAAACAGGTATTTACGTGATAGCTGTCTAATCATTGGTTATATTATTGAGTTTTATCTTTTTTACTCGAAAACTATCAATGGGCAAAAAAATACAATAGAATTACAACTAGTTAACTAATTTGATCTAGTGTTATTATGGAGCTTTTCTTCAAAACGTACAGGCTTCGATTAGCCTATGCTCTACCACACAGTTCATATATCTAATCACACACCTATCGTGTGCATTTCCCCTAACATAACTGCTTGTTCTTAGTTGTGTATAGCGCTCGTCACAGCACATGCAATAGTCACTATGCTTCTATAATCGTCTCAACGGGTTTTGGTTTCGCTGCTTAGTGTCTGCTCTTGTTTTGATAAGCTTCTAAGTTGCGTCATTAGACGTAAGGTGGAATGAAGAGTATGATGCGTATTGGATCGTTCTTTCAGGTGCTTTGTGGACGAATATCTCGACAAAGGCACAATCTAGAGTACTACTACATATTGAGTGGTAAAAAAATTGATTTACTTAATAAAGTACGTAGGTAAGTAAATCAACATACAGCATCTCAAAAACCACTGTAAAAACTTTAAATGTTAAATAAATAAATATTGAAAGGTTCCCTAAAACTTCATCTTAGGAGAATCGTCATCACCATGTTAGATTTAAAAACCCAGTTTTTTTTATATTCGTACCTACTAACATTTTATGGAATTTCTATGATGTCACTTACCTACAGTCAAGTTCAAGACCTGCTTTTTTGCAGTCGGTTAAAAAACTAGACTGCCTCCAAAACCGGAGCTTGATGCCACTGCTATTACTTAGTTTATACGCAAGGCTAACTACGAAAATTATGCTTATCTTTACTTACCTTAATGAATGCTCAGATTGGATCACGCATTTGCGTTTTGGTCAAGAACTTCCCCAAGTTCTCTAGCATATTATTCAGATTATTCAACGTATTTATGTTGGTAATGAACGCTATCTAAATGAATCGTATTTGCTAATTGTTTATTTATAAGAGAGGAAACCGTTAGTTCCTTACTATCTATATATAAAACATGTGGTGAAGTGGGTGTCAAGAAATTTATAGTTTTCCGCGAGGAAAAATAGCGCTTTGTTGTATGAGGGATTGGAAAATGTATCAATTTCATTGCCTTATTACTGCAATAGAATGGAAAATGTAAGTCGACGCGACGAACAATAACTCGACTAGAAATGAGTGAATAAGTTTGCATGTATAGACGTTGGTGTAGGTATTACTAAACTTTCAACACTTTACGATAGTCGTAAAAGCGTAGAATGATATCTAGTGGTCAGTTCCAGTATCTAATAACTATTACAAATAAAATATTTTTTGATCTTATTTTATAAGCACCTTTTTATTAAATGGTCAGCACAGCACCTCACCTCTAGATAAATAAAGTTTATATTGCTTGAGTTTTCTTAATTAAATTGAATTGACATAGTGTGGTATTATTGTGGTCATCTTGTTTCATGTGCATAGAAGTGTCTAAGATGTAGAGAACATAGTCTATAATAAAACCTTAGATACAAACCTAGAGTAGGTATCATAATTTTTTTTTCATTATCATTTTTATTTCGTAAGTAGGTAGGCTAGGTTGGTATCTTCCAGTTTTCATGAAATAGTCTTGACTTGATATACGCAATTTGATAAAATTGAACTGCCACATCTCTGCTGTGTATCTCGCCCACGAGTACAGCGCGAAGCCTGTAATATAATAGTAATCTGTTGCTCTCATACCTTGACCTAGGTTAGACAAAAGCAGCACCATACAACCAATAGAAATCGCCCTCTTGTATATAGTTTAAGTCCTTTTATTATGTTTTTTTTTTGTATTTTAATGAGAAATAAAGTCGTATTGTATTGTAAAAAATTTGCTTGTATATTTCCCTTTACCAAAACCATAAAAGCGCAGGCTAGTTCTTGAAAATAAATTAACCATATTATTCCCAACATATGCACTGTGTCGAGGAAGGACTAGTAAATGAGCTACAGATGCAACCATCATATTCAGCGCATGTCGTTGGCTCAGTGACTTTCAGTTCCGCTCCGACAGCTTGCTGACTAGCTGCCTAGACAATAGAGATTCTAATTCAACCTGCTAGAGGCGATTTCTTTCCAAGTACAGCCAACAAACATTTGGGCTTTACATATTCCTACACATTATTGTATTTAAAAAAAGTAGTAATAAACTTTATTGAATGTAACCTCAGAATACAGTTCTGTATTCTGAGAATGTAACAATATCTATCAGTTCAAATCAGACGTATTATTTAGGAATTCAATAATACCTATTCACTCTAATAATCTCTACCAGAGGCCCTGAGAATTAACACTGCAAAAGTTTTCTACAGTTGATAAGGTATATTGCTGGCAAGCATGTTTCATTTTATATTACAGTGATGTTAAACGTCTCTATCTCGTAGCCTAGCCTGTGGTTTAGTAAAAAAACAGCATCATACCAAATAATGGAAATATTCCGATCTGTCACCCTGCTCTGTCCCCATGGGGTGACAGATCGAACAACAAAGTTCGAGCTGTCCCCCTGTTAGCGATAAGGGGACAGTTCGAACATTATTCACCTCCTTAATGTTTTATCTGTCTGCGAGCTCCCTGAAATGGCCAACAATGGATGCAGCGTATCTGTTGCTTTCCTTTTACATCAGGTGTTTTGATATCATATAAATATGGATTAGAGAATAAGATTGTTGTAATGCCTTCTTAATCTGGTTTTTCTTTATCGTTTTTGCGACAGTTCTTTTGATCGCTGCGCCGCGTCTTCGCGTGCCTTCTTTATTTGGTGCTATTGACCAATTCAAGATTATCGACATCATGACGAGTAGGTACAGACAGACTGAATCGTCTACTTACATTGTGAGAAATGGAATTCAGTAACTCTATATAATTTTATATCTTTTCATACAGATCTTCCAATCACATTTAGTTTTAGTATTTAGTTTTACGAATCAGCTAGCTACGACAAAGATAGGACCTATTGTTTCTAATTATCTACTTAAATTCTGCAATTTACAGAATATTGATATAGTATTTGGGGCAAATATCCCTAATATACCTTGTAGTATGCACTATATCATCTACATTCAAACATATGACCTTTGAGGAACGTTTTGTTACAGCAGTGTTACTTTTCAAGAACTCGCATTTTCAGTTGCCTGTTTTTTGTTTACTTAGAAAATAAATTCATGCCTATTTTCAGCTTGGCACTATTTTGCTATAATATTTAATATTAACGGTGAAAATAAACACTTTCAGCATTACTAAGAAGTGGGTAACCTCATTCGCTCGAGCAGAACATTGGAAAATTGTAAACAACACATGAGCACCCACACGTGCACATTAAAAAGTAGAAAACTGGACGCCGCCATTTCGAAAAATAGCAGCTATCTAGAACTAGATTTTTGTACGAGAAGTTGACCAGGGAATTTTTGGTCTATTTTATTACTTAAAAAAAATTATGAAGAAACTTTATTTTATTTACAATAATAAAATATAAAATCAAGGGAAAAAAACTAAACATACCTAACTAAACATTACTTCCATGGTAGGTAGTTGAAGATAAACTTACGTCAATGTTGTCAAAGTTTCAGGATTCCACTAGGCTTCCAGTAACAACAAGTTCTGAAAAAATAAACTAAACAACTTCTGTCATATCACAGAATAGAAAGAAAGAAGATGTAAAGCTCTGTGGTTAAGGATCGTTTATCAAAATAAAATAACGGTTTCAATTAATTACGTGATCTATTTAACGACGTAAAGTAAATTTGAAATATATTCTTAGATCTTACATTCCACAAAACAATAATTTGTTAAAATTAGTTACACTATTGGAAAATTTCTTTGGATTGACGAGAGATCAAGGGAAATCTAACTTAATTCATAACTGATAATACTTTTACAGTTACTTATGCATAGCCACTACTTATATCTAACATCTAACGCAAATAATACAAATTACTTAGATAATTGATATCTCTATTGCTTAAAGAAACACTTCTTAGTAGATACCTATCTATTTTAGGTGTTCTAATCACAACTAATGAATAAAACTAAATTGGACAGACTAGGTCGAATAGATATACAAGACTTAACAAATGAAACTGCGCAATCTAAACTATGCATTCAAAACGTTTGAAAAGTCTACAGAAGAATTTTCATAATGTAAGTATTCATTAAAACATACAAATAAGTTTGAATATTAAGATAAAGCAATCTACGAACTTTCTACATGTCAACTGATATTTACAAAGGGCGCCAAAAGTAAAAACATACGACATTTTTACACAATTTTCCAATTCAGCCTTTCTCTCGAGAGCGATCTCACCCATTTACACGCAATTTACAGGCGAAAGAACGGACCACTTTTGTTTTCAATAAAAAGTTTATTAATCTATCTATATAATATCATAATAGTCCCCAATTTTTCTCGATATATCTTTCAGCTCAACAAAACCCCAACAATATAAACGTATATCCAGCTTTTCTCAACCTTACGAATAAAGCCTTATTTTAGCTAGCCTAGTCCGTCAGCAGTCGTACCCATCTCGGCTCGTATAAGGAGGCGAGGCCAGTCTTATCTGAAACTTTGTGAAACTCTTCCTAAGGCCGTACGTTACAGGACATCGCTCAGGCAACGCCTCCGCCATCGAAAAAGACACAGCAATTCAATAATATATCTTTCTAAACTAAAAGCCTGGCATACTCATATGCTCATTGAATAGTGAAATGCAGCCTGCAGCAGTTATTGTAACTAGGCACATAATGCAGCTGTATTGCACCAAATTTATTCCGCCTATCTGCAAACATGCTGATCGATCTACATATCGTCCACTCAAATAAATGAGATTTTTACAGTGCCTATATAATACCTGGATGTTATCAACGATGACTTTTAACGATAGGCTAATTGCAGATATCGTTCCTCAAATAAATGAGATTCGAGACAGTATCTAAATTATACCTTATAGTTATATATCAACAATGAGTAAGTATTCTCGATAATTGCTGATCGTACATTTGCAAAGAGGACGTTTTAGGTGCTCTTTCGATTAAAAGTACAGAGGCGTTACACGAATGATGTCATCAAGCTACCACAAGTCCTCTATATCTTCACATGTCTAGGTTGCGGGCGGTCCTCGTCGTCGCTGTGTTCCTCTTGAAGCAGGAGGCTGTCTGGAGGGCCCCGGGGCGGAGCCCGAGCGCCGCCCGAGCGTCTCGCGCCGCCTCCTCGGAACATGCGGGACAGTTGTGCGAACTTCTTGCGGGATACTGTTGGATAAATATCAATACGTTTTTATTAATGTACGATTATCAGAATCTTGCTTTATCTACAGCCTTTCAAGTTACCTATACTAAATGATGATTTTCGCAAGTTTTGGTTCGGGCATCTTCAAGAAGAATTACCTAACTTTGTTAGAAAATTATGACATGTCCGAAGGGAAAACTTGAGTGAAATTTCTCTAGTCTATAAGATGAGGAGATGACTACAATCAAGTTTTCGCGAATCATATTAGCTAGAAAGATGGTCAAAAATGGTTAACTTACATTTGCCCATATTTTTCAACCGTTCCTTGAAGGCCGCTTCATCATCATGCCCCTTGGTCTTCTGTCCCTGCTCGCTGTCCAGCGCTGCCATAAACTCCTGGTTCCACCGCAGTTCTGCCATGAACTCTTCATTCTGCAGCAACGTGGCGATTCTATCATCATCCATCTCCAAACTAAGGTCTATCCTGGCGTCAGTTCCTGGCGGGATCCGGAGGAACATGGGTGGAAGCGGTAACAACATTCGTGGCACCCATTTCTTTCTTATTGCTAGTGGTATTGATTCGTCTTCTACATCTCTGCAATTGTATAATTTGTTCGTTATATTAGTGATCGTATGTATACCTATATATTTCTAATATCTAGTTAAAACCTAAATATCAAATAACGAAAATGTTTATTGACAATAAATGTGCACAAATAAATTCTAATTACAAATTTATCAGGTTATAGGCAGGTATGAGATTGGTAAATTGAATATTCTTATGCAAAAGGAACGTTATATTACTACATAAAAATGGAAATAAATTAAGCCTGAATAAACAGATGATGATGATAGTTAATTAATTAGTAATATAATAAAAATAATCTCATAGCTAAATGCGGATTTGAATTATAATACCTACGTCAATAAATATTTCGACAAAATGCTTGGCTAGTTTAGCTACATACGAGTAGATCTCAAACACGTTCTGCTGCCTAGACACAATTCCAAATCACAAGTGCTCAATTTTATCGTTGCGTTTAGCCTTCCAAAGGCAAGCTTTCGTTTTTGCCAACGAGGCTAACAATAAACCTATTTTTTACCGCGAATTTGCTTATCGATTTCGAATATCTACTGAAGAAGCCATGAAGGTCAATGCTAGATAGCGATCTTCGTATCATGAACAGATATTAAATTTCAAAATGACTAGCGAACGCGAAAAATGCCTAGGGCTGCTTTTTATGTTTGCGAAAATTCAGTATAGTAACCCCTGTGCTGATCCAGGGTTGGATTGATCATCACATCAAGTTCCATCCAAATTAGTTAAGCTTTTTGTTCGTGAAAGAGTGACAACTAGTAGACACTATTATCATCATATTATAAAGAATTATTGATTGATTGATTGATCATTACAAACTTTAACATGCGAGTAGATCCATTGTTATGTACCTACTCATAAGTGATTCTTATATCACAACAATAATAGTTATTAAAATATAGACAAGTTACAAAATAACCTTGGCATAGCCAGGGACGTCGGTGGAATAAAAAAAAATAGGAGTACATAGACCAGGTAAGGTAAGTAGGTAAGTACCTATATATTATTTCAGATACATCCATTGGTTGCATTGCAGTTTAAAGACAAGTTGATTGGATAATGAATCAGAATGTCTCGCGGCAGATATACGAGCCCTAACCTAGGCATTGAGAGAACAATAGCCTGCAATCAAGCTCTAGTTGTTCAGCCTGCGTAGGATGCTAACCATGACGTGCGCTCCTTGCCTACAATGGACCTAAATATTTGAACTTTCGTAGACGTCATTTATGCATTCTTTACGAATATTAAGCGTAGATATTTCATGGAAGTAGGTAATATAGAAAAGTATGTACCTACAGAATGAATAAGCAAATAGGTATGTCAAGCATTATTTACATATTTTTCGGAAGTACCTACCGTGTTCGTAAGTACTTAAGCTGTTATTTCAGCATAGGTAGGTAATTGCATATTAATAATACAAGATCTAGTTTATCTTTACAGTTCGATTAAGGCATTTTTAAGTTTTTAAGTTACCACATTTGTCTAATCACAAACATTGGCGTTTGTTATTGATGTGAGGATCTGATGTTAATTCTATCTTTCAGACATTTTCATGAGATTCATCCAGTCATGCCAACCTGTTGCACTCCGCATTGATCCTTTTATGTAATAGCAGGCCTTCGCAGGTTTCATGTTGTGTAGCAGACCATTATAACGTCAGGAAGTCTGCATAATGTACGCTATTATGTGGTTCAAAGGTACGGCAGTGTTTAGGTACGAAGCACAACAATGCAGGGCAATTTAAATTATTTCCTGCAGCATACTTAAATAATAATAGGTAAGTATGCGTAAATATTATGTATTTTGAAGATCAGATAACAAAAGATAGGGATTAGGTACAAACAAATAAGGTTATCGGACAAAACAAAAATCAGTAGGTAGGTAGTTCTAGTTTGTGTTCTAGTCGAACTGTTCTATGTTACTACTAATTGACAGCAAAGAAGACTAGCGCAGATATGAATGATGTGATAAGCAAAAGATAAGATGTAGGTAGATCCCGTTAAGAAAAGAGGTATTTACACGAGTGCGGTGGTGTCTGTGTCCTCCCCCTGCTTGTTCCGGCGCGGCCTCTGTCGGGATGGTGTGCAGCTCTCCACGCGCTCCATCTCCAGCCGCAGCCGCTCGTTCTGGTTGTCGGTGCTCATGGCCAGCAGCTGGTCGATGGTCGCGTCCACCGCGCCCTGGTTGGCGCGCAGCACCGCCTCGATCACATCGTCGTCCATGTCGGGGAACATGGTCTTGAAGTCGGTCATCGCCTGCGTGAACTCCAGCTGCATTGTGGAGGCCATGGCGGCGTCAGAGAGGCTCGCCGCCCGCCCCGGCCCGCATGGCTACTGAGCAAGCCGGTGCAGTTTCACTTTCGCGGTGTGAGCGCAGGCGCGGCGCGGGGTCGATATAAATAGACGTGGCGCGTGGACGGCGCCGCGCATGTGCAATGTTGTTTGTAAATTGCGCGTCCTGTGTGACCTTTACCCGCTGCAATCTTATACAACGACTGCACGCGTGACGACACACGCACTGCAGCCCACAATGCCGGTTGAGATAGGTCTATGTACATGAACTGGTGATACGAGTCAAAATCTGACACATGCTTTACAAAGATACTGTTTTCATAGGCTATCACATGGGGAGGCTGACAATGTTCAAAGATTTGACAGAAAAAGAAATAGATCGAAGGATCGGATTGGCTTGGAAGAGGTATTGGAGTCTCAAGGAGATTATGAAAAGTAAAGATATTGACATCGCCATCAAGAGCAAAGTATATGACATCGCAATACTACCTTGCCTGATATATGGCTGCCAGACATGGGCGTTGCGGAAAGAAGATGAAAACAAACTAGCCATATGTCAAAGAAAGATGGAGAGGAGTATGCTAGGAGTAAGATTATCGGACAGAATTAGCAATAAGAAAATCAGACAAAAGACAAAGATAAGAGACATAGTAAAAAGCATTAGGACTTTGAAATGGAATTGGGCAGGACATGTTTGCAGAATGAAAAAAAAAAAAAATGGACAAAAAAAGTAATAGAATGGATCCCTAGAGGTGACTTACGCAAGAGAGGCAGACCACATAGACGATAGGAGGACGTGTTCACCCAGAGACACGGGCAAACGTGGAAGAGACTGGCAAGAGACAGAAAGCAGTGGACTAAACTGGGGGAGGCCTACGCCAGAGAGGCGATAGACGCACTTACATAAAAACATTGACTTCAAAGAAACTTTTGACACAAATAACACCATTATTTCAAAGTTGGACATTATGGGAAGAATATATTAAACATCAACTGACGAAGACTATTTTATGGACATGGAAAAACAAATTTTGCAATGTGTTCTTGTTGTTATATTTCCATTTTAATAACATTTGAAATTTTGTTTTGTAATGAATACTAAATGAATTACCTACTAATTATTAACTGAAGCATCTGAAATAATGGCTATTTTTATTTATTTTATTTAATCTTCTAATTGTAAGAAATAGATTTGAGAATATTTCAAAATGTTTCTTTTAGTACTATACACTATATTTTAAACAGTGTAACAAATATACTACTATAGGTCCTAAGCTATTAACGATCGTTGTAAGGTATAAGGATGGTGGATTTAAAGGCACGCTTAGTAGGTACGATTTATTTCAAGAATATCTTACATAAAGTACAATTTACTTTTACTATACACACCACAGAACCGCAAATAGAAAAAAAAACTTCCATAAAAAATAAAGTACCTACTAGTACAATAACATAAAATACGCTGTTAATGCCATCTTTAGGTTTTAGGCATATCTAAAATGTCGATATTAACGCACTAGGTAGGTAGTTTAGTATTTAGTTAATTCCGATGGCTATAATTGCCGTTTTTAAACAATTTTATGAAAATAAACATTGAATATTTTATTTTCGTATTTCAATAAAAAAACTTATGTCTTATACACCAAAGGCCATGTTATGAACTATTCCAATTAGTAGGTACCTAATTAACTACAGTGGCATAATAATTTAGTTAACTGTGTATAATTATGATATATAATAAATCAGCAGTTGTGTCGTAATAAATGATATTTTCTGTATTCCGTACATAAGGACTTTAGTAGATTTTAAACACGAATAAATACATATACTATCGTGATTTTAAAGTTTAAATAAGTATAGAATAAATTAATTTGATAAATATTCCGTGCCAGGCAATAAGAACAACTTTATAAAATATCGCAGTAATCTTTCTAAATAACTTTGTCGATTACTTTTGTAATTGTTTTTTTAGTAGTTATGTAGGTGTATTATCTAAGAAAAATAAAATTTTACAAACACAACACCATGGCACCCGGAAAATACATCGATTTGATTTATAGAATCACAATTTTCATATTTCTTAGCAATTCCTTACACTATTCACATTGAGCTAGGATTATACAGAGACACAATCTCAAACTAAAAAGCGCAGGAAAGTGTCCGAACGCTAACATCGTCAGCGAGCGCAAACAAAACACTGCTTGTCTCTTTCGCTCTTACGTATTTTAAGAACGTGCAAATGAGATAGGTAATCCAAAAGTCTGCTCATCGAGTAGCGTGGGCAGAGTTGAGCGTTTGTGTAACTCTGTATAAATCCTAGCTCAATGACTATATTCATAAGAAGTACAAAAAAGCGAAAGACAAAAAAGAAGCGATCTCAGCGAAGATTTCGATTGTCAACAAATGAGCACAAATATAATCTAAATACAAATTAATTAGGTACAAGTAATATTCTAGATTTTCATACAAGAAGGAATGAAAAACAAGTAAATTAATCAATCAAGTGTAAAGGTAACAGCCCAAATAAATGAAGGCAGCTAGAATTTAGAAATGCCTTGAAAACTTATACACAGACATACGAACATTCATTTTTATATTATATCTTAGTGATAAGTTGCTGTTTAGCTTTACTATTTATTTGCAAATTGTAGTTTAATAGCAGATCAGCAACAATGTACTTCATTAAACTTTACAGAAATTTCATTCTTCTTTTTCTTATCGAATGAGAGTGGCCAACTCTGGTGTCGAGAGTTTATCAAGGGCCTCTGACTTGGCTTAAAATTTCATTGAATCGTCGCAAAATGAGCCGTCAGTTTTAATTGATACAATCCTAGAAATCAGAGGTAAGAGTTAAGCATCAGCATTAGCTCTAAGATGAATCCATCAATTTCATCCCTCGCTAACATTTCCCCGTCATTGTTCTACCTCTACTCACTATAAGCTCCAAACAAACAGCGGACGGCTTTTTAAGAATAGTAAAAGGATCAGTCATACAAAAATATAAGTACAATTTTTTATTAGGAGTGTTGTCATCGCTGTCCGCGCGAGGTTAATGGCGAGAAATTTGATTTATTTTTTATACAGTTCAGTATTAGGTACTGTGAATGTAAATCAGTCGGTGCAACATTCTACGGCCCTTTGTTACATAATATATAGAACAAAACATTTTTTCAGTACTATAAGAAGTATGTATTGTAATAAGAAAGTTATATAATTTATTGTTTAGAATTTTAAAACAGACTGAAGGCAGAGACTACTAACCGTAATTTTGACGAAATCCGTATACATAATATATAAGTTCAGAGAACATATCTGTAACTAAATCGTCTAGTATACCTAATATTACAAATTAATAGTGCAGCCACAGTAATTTTGCCAAAACATTATACATAACTATAACCCATTATATGTATATAGAGATTTTTATCCAACAGTGTGACAAAACCATACACATGATTGCAAATACACTACAAAAAAATTAAACAGTAATACATCTCCCAGCAGTCCCTCGTTTAAAGTTGAAAGCAGAGTAACAAAGGTGTCCGTAGTGTTGCCCCGGGCTGGTTGGTGGTGGAGATTCATACGCGCGCCTGCGCCGGCGCCGCGCCCGCCGGGAGCACCACCATTGTGTCCGTGGGGTTGGAGGGGGGCGGGGGGGCGTCCGACTGCGGACAGAGGATGTAAAGTTAGTTGCTAGCACAAAAAAAACGCACTGATATTAATAAATAAAACGAAGAATAGTATTACATGTACGACTACCTGAAAATTCTCACTAGCTTTTTTTTGGGTTATGGTTTTCACTTTCTATAGCCCGTCTGATGTTAGCAATACTGCAGTCTAGGGTGTTATACGCTTACTTACACTTTGAAAACTATTGTTAGTAATTTTAACACACACCTTTCACCAGGCAGGCGTATGTGAGTACTCATGACACTACTCGGCCCTGAGTACGGTGTTCTTAACGTAACGTACGTCGGCTACGCAACGTTTTTTGCCCAGTAAGTGAAGTACTAAGAAGATATCTATCATAACCTTATCACTTATTGAATTGAGTAAGTATGATCAAGTTAAGAAAGCTTTATTAATTAAAAAAAATACTGACAGGTAGAGCCCGCTCGGGGTCGGCGTGCATGAGCGTGGCGGCGCGGTAGGAGGGCGGCGGGGTCTGCTTCACCGCCTCCTCGTAGTCGGGCAGCAGCAAGGAGTAGTCAGGCGCGGGCGCGCGCGGCGCGGGGCACGGCGCCAGGCCCTCGCTCGAGATCACGAACGGGGTGAGGCTGTGCAGCGACGCGGCGCGCCACGTGCAGTACTTGTAGCAGCGCCACACCACGTTGATGCAGTAGCCCTGGATATCAATGGTAAACTAATATATATGTACCTTAACTCATCCGAGAAACCACGTTTTGAATCAATTTAATTCAAACGAAACATAATTATAAGCGGCAAGTTTCAAAACTACGTCTTTTTGAACGTGCCATAACCATCAAAGGACGGTTGATTCTCAACCAAGTGAGATATTCCACACACATTTCTTAATTTTCGGACTACTCGGCAATTCTGTACTGTTTTATCATATAAGCCCTTAGTAAAATAAACCTATCAAATCTTTATTAATATTTGGTTGGCATGACAGTTGGCCTTACAAAACCGCATACAAAAATCGAAAAGGGGCGTCGGAAACGTTATCGTGTTATCAATTTTGGCAAGTCTGGTTGTGGTAACCTAGTAACCTAATTGATAAATCAGATACCACAGCAACATGTTTTTTTTTTACAAAGTTGGTAAGTATGCACTCGAAAACGAAACGCTGATCATAGTACCATTTGGAACTGCTATGATTGGAGGATTACTCTTACGACCCTCAACAAAGAAGAATACGACTCAAAGATCGGTTCTTCCACGCTTCATCTTATGCTATTGCTCACCATCAGGTAAACTATGTTTTTTTTTACGTGGGATAGGTTGACGTTTGACTACAGCCTGCCTGATGTTAAGCATTGCTGCAGCCTAGGGTGTAACACGCTTACCTAGAAGATACCTATTAACTCTAGATTTGAAGAACCCTGGATTGTAGTTCACAGGAAACACAGCTTCTGGTGGTGGTCAAGTACAAACCCACTTGTGTTGTGTATTACACTTTTTTACAATGTTGTACTACAGTTATTTTATTTAAAGAGAAATTTTATCAACTATGGATGAACATTTCTGTAACTAAAGTATATATGTACTGTACATAGCCGTGATTATTAATGTTTTATACATCTCTAAATAGTAGTGCAATTATTGTCTTTTACTAGCGTCAACTTCTTTCCGGAAAACTGGATCCACCAAGATACAGGCTAACGCCTAGTTTGGGTCTACTGTTAATACTATAATCCTATTGTATTGTAAATTAACTAAAATATGAACATTGTAATGTGTAGGTTAAGTTTTCAAATGGCAAATGAACATATTTTTACTTAGTTTACTTTAGTTTAGTAAAAAAGAGGAGGTGTTACCTTGAGCAGCACGGCGGCCAGGAATGCGGAGAGCACGACGAGCGCCAGCGCGGGCGCCGGCAGCTGCAGCAGCTCCTCGCGCCACGGCACGCGCCGCGTCTCCGCCACCAGCCGGTGGATGGAGCGCAGGTAGCACAGGTAGCCCGTCGCGGTCAGACTGCAAACACACACATTGTTATTGAAACTAAAGAATAGCAAGTCCGCTGTTAGACTGGAATAATAAACAGTTTTATTAACTAGTGGACGCCCGTAGCTTCGCTCGCATTATTTTGAGACAAACATAACGGTTTCTTTTAATCATAATATTTGTATTCTACCGCATCCGTGAAGACACCACAACTTTTCTTTTCAATTATCTTCAATGTACAGACACCGACCGGTTACAGCTTTATTATATGTAGATATATAGATATTAATGCATAATAAGTCCGCTGTCAGGCTGGACCCACAAACATTATCCGTCTTATTACAAAACGTGGTTTTAATATTAGTCTAGAACTATGAAAATAAAAAATCGGTTCTTGTTGTTCAAACATTACATACAAAGAATCAAAATGTCAATTTCAAACTGGAACGCCGATTTATCATTGGTAACATTTTAACAGTTTGATTATTGTAATAGTATACAGACAAATTTCTGACAACAAAAATGGACTTGGTATATTCAAAGCTAGACTAAATGATAAGCCACGTTTTGTAATAAAACAGAAACGGAAATTTTATTAATACTAAAGATAAATAAGTTCATAAGAAAGTGATCAACTCTGCTGTCTAAGGTTTTCAAATCGCCCTAAGGCCTTCATATCTGACATGGCTTAAGACTGACGTATCATGACAAACAACCGGGACCTATAGATATCGTTTGGCTAATTTGAATTTGACTATGTAAGCAATAATATTATTCAATAAACAAATTAGAATGGAAAAAGAAGCTAAATATATATTTTAAGTAGGACAGATCAGCTGTCCTAGTAAAAAGTCTAGTAAAATTGTGAGTATTAACATGCAAAACACCCATCCATTTGTCTAGCGACTAAACTGTGAACTTTGTAATTATTTTGATTAAATGCAAAACTATGAGACTCATACATTGCATGTCCCTAGAGACGGTAGTCATTACAATTCAAACTGAGCAGTCAGTTTGATTCAAAAGTGAAAGTACATTATGTATAATGTATACTTACTACCCACGTGAAATGGGTAATTGCGGTCAGCAATAGGATCAGATGGGTGAAAAGTGACATTTACATACTGGCCTGCCTTCTAATCTAGGGTTGCGGGTTCGATTCCCGCATGACACAAGCAACCATACCAAAGGAACGTACCACTTCTCTGGAATAGTTGTTCATTAAGTAAATATGCAACCACAGCGCCAATTAGGCCTCTACTAAGCATATGCCTGTGTTATAGGAACTAAATTCTAGCGAACAGATATAATACTTGAATAGGTACTTTTTGACGTAAATACAATACTAATATGTTGAGTAATAAAATACAGACCTGCACATAACTCTGTTATATGAACAATCTACTCTTGTTCTAAGTGAATTCCCCTATTTTTTTTGTACTAGGCTTGCGTTTGACCTTGCATTACTTCCCATCGGAAGCAAGGGCCAAGTCAATGAAGCAAACAATTTTTTATTTACTTACTTTTTATGTTTTTTATATGTTCTCGTTAGACGATTACTACTACTACACTAGTCAAGAATACTTTTGATGAATCGATATTTTGATGTTGATGATAATGAATCGATACACACTCTTTTATAAAAAAAGATATCACACTATTTTTTCTTACGTGTGCTAGGTCCGCATTTGACTACTACTACTAATTTCGCCAAGAAGAAATCTACATTCTTACTCCCCCCCTCTATCCTACGGATGCCTGGTTTCAGCGATAAGGCCGTCATCTGTGGCATTAGATTTAAATTTTCTCTTTTTTGTATTATGTTTTATATTATTCGTGTGTCCAATAAACCACCAATCTCTCTATCTATCCATTCTTAAAAGAATATGATACTCACACAGTGATTATCTATCCATTCTTAATAAAATAATATGATACTTACACAGTGATAGCGAAGTCGAATATCTGTAGACAGAAGAAGGGCAGCAGATGCGCCGGCTTGCCCCGCGCGGCGCCGTAGATCAGCATGAGCGTGACGGCCAGCGTGCACACTGTAACCAGCGCGCCCACATCTACGTCATCTAGTGCAACACAACGTTACTCAACACACATACAACACATACACATACGACACGTATTATACCACAACACGCACAAGTTGACCAGCCACCTTCTGTCTCAAATCACTAAGACGTCAATAACAGTGAGGTGACTAGTTTTCTTCTGTGTGTTGTGAACAGCAAAGTCAAGCGTTAAAAGGCAATTTCCAGAGAATGGGCAATAGAGACACATTTCGCCAAATTCCTACAAAAACTCCAACACACATAGTCATACGACACGTTGTATACTACAACACGCGCAAGTTAACCAGCCACATGTAAGGAATGTGCTTCACCTTCATAAAGACGTAATTTAAAGCAAGGTGTTTAGTTAACTTATGTGTGTTGTGAACAGCAAAGTCAAGCGTTCAAAGGCGATTTCGAGAATATGGGCAATAGAGACAAAATCCGCTAAATTCCTACAAAAATACCTCTCGGTAAAGGTATAACTATTCCCTAGAGGATAAATTCATGCACGCTGTAAGTGCGCCCACATCCACATCATCTAATACAATATAATACAACATTAATTATACTCTTTAGATACCACACATTTCATACCAAACAACATAGCAATGGTCAAGCGTTAAAGGGCGACCTCTGCAAGTAACTGAGAAATAGACACAAAGTTAACTAGGGCTATCTTATTTTTAAAGTCAAGCATTATTTGACGAATTTGTGCAACTTTTTATATATTGCCCACTCTACCTCCTCACAGATGCATTTAACTGAGATGGAATGTAAGCGAAGATGCCCCGTATTGAAATTGAGTCTGTTATAAATATGTCAAAGCTCCTTATTATGTATGTACAATGCTCCATCTCCATCTCTTCAAATGCTTTTATGTATTACATTATGTACATAGATAAAGCTTTGGTATTAGTGGTTACAAAAAAATATGTAGCTACATAATACTAAAAGCGAAAAAAAAGATTATTATTATATTCTTGAAACTGAAATACACGCAGACTCGTTTGGTACTTGTTCTCATAAACAGGTCACGAGTCACGACATGAGTTAGTGTCAGATTAGTTACGACCTATGTATACCTACTTAATTACTGATATACATAGTACATACATGGACAGGAATGTCATAATGTATGTCGCATAAAGGTCGTAAGACGATATGGCAGGCCACTTAGGGACGCTTAGTAAATTAAAGTAAATTAATACTCATATGCTTGGTCAATGTAAATGTAAGTATATGTACTTACCTACATTTTGTGCACAATGGTCACTTTCATTAATTAGATCCAATGCTTTATTTAGCTTTTTATGTGAATCATATTCCTTAGATACTTCGAGTACAATAAGCAAATGCTGGTCTCCAGAAAGTATAACTTAAAACAATATTGGTATTACTTTTACGTAATTAAAAATGTGAAGATATATAATGTATTGTTAGCAGTATTAAAGACTTTGGTTTGCGACCTTCTAAAACAATGACAGATTTTTTTTTATCATATAATACTTTATGAGTCATGACAGTGAAAACCTCTATCATGATCGATTTACTTATTGAATGAAAGTCTAGAACAATATCTGTATTATGAGTTAATTTATTAACTGCTAAACCTGCACTATGGTTGTTTTAATTATTTTCACCCGGGAAACAGAAACATCTCGTCCGGGTGACAACACACTGTTATAAGAAATTACTCTTGTTTTTATATGTTTTAATATAGTGAACCTAGATGTAAGTATTTTTGAACCCAATAAACGTTTTTGTATTGTATTGTATTGTATTGTAATTATGGTAGTTTATGGTTGTTTGGTTGTTTAATTTGGTTAAGGCGTTCCGGACGGTGATCGGAAATACGCAGGTTCGAATGCTGCCGGTCGTGATTATTTTCGCTTATTTTCCAATAAAAGTTTAATATCTGTACTAATCTGTATTCTATACTGATGTATAATATTTGGTAGAAATATAATGTCGCAGCCTTTACGACATTTTTATCACGCTATATACAGGGTTGTTGGTGAATTTACATCTAATGCGAGACTATGGAACTCTCTACCTGGAGCCCTGTTCCCAGAAAATTATAACCAAGGGGTCTTCAAATCTAGAGTAAATAGGTTTCTCCTAGGCAAGCGTGCTACATCTTAGACTATAGTGGTGCTTAACATCAGGCAGGCTATAGTCCAACGTAAGCCTATTTAATGTAAAAATAAAATAAAAATTGGGGTGCTTTTTCTTAAGACACCTAGAGAGCATCTGTTCCTAGTCATTCTTGCAAAGATAGTATAAAAGTAAAACTGAATTTCAATAACGCAGATGAGTCTGCGGGCTGCGATATCGGTAATTCGTCGACTTACTCTACGAGATTGAAGAACAAATACAATTTGTACCTAAATAGGAGTAATATTTTTCAGATGTCAATTAACTTTAACTTTTCTGTGCGTTTTTGGAATTTTCCCGAACAATTGTTTTTTTTAATATGTATGGGTCAAGGTCATTTTTAATCTGATTACTAACCTATTCTTAGCCCTGTATTCGAAATAAAAAACCTTGAATCTTATAGAAACATAAAAACTAATGCTCTATACATACTTCTGAAACTATATTTTGTTTTTCAGGCACATAAAGCGTTATCGTTGGCGTTATCAGAAAAACAATATAATAATGTGTTCACAATATACTTGATAATGCATGTACATTGTATGTGCAGGAAACAGCTGTGCTAACTTTGCTTAATAATCTGTGCCGTTTATACCCAAAATTATTTTTAAATACTATACACAGTGAAAGAAATGTACATTGTGCACCTGAAGCTTAAGAATGTCTAGTTTATTTCGTTCATTTGAAATAAAAGAGAAAAATAAACAAATCATAATAAATAATACTAGGTAAAAAAAAGGTATTGTGCTTATAAAACATCAGGAATATTTTACGTGTTACAACATTAAGCATAAGTTATTCAGTACACAACAAACAATCAATTGTCAATTGCGAAACAGCCAATAAAGCACAAACCCAAGCAGATATCAAATGCACAATAATGAATAACATATATAATTGCAACATGCATTCATTAAATGTGATCCTATATTATGTTGTGTAATGACAAATATATACTATATGCGTCAAACTCGCCGATTCATACATAATGCATAATTTATGTTTAATCTTAATTCAGCAACATATTGAAAATAATTATGATTTTATGTGTAAATCATGCGCTTTTAGACTTGGCCAGATACTTTTGAAATATTATTTGTATAGTTTGAGCGAAACAATAGCAGTTATTACGAAGCAAACATACACTATAACATTTTGCAGGAGATCATGAGCAAAAGCAGGAAAACAGAAGTAGCAAACAGAGAATTAATCGAATGGGGAGTAGCTATTATGATATAGGTATGATGTGAATGATAAGACTCCTAGCTATAACATAAAACTATCAGAATATAATAGTACTCTCTGTATTGGTTGGTAAGGAAAGATTTTATTATGTTGGTTTAAGAGCTTATGTACCAATAAATTTTTGTTTCTTATGTACATAGCATAGTTAAAATGTCGTGAAATTAAGATGATTACAAATTTTAATTACAATTTTGCTAGTCTTGGAAATTGGTTTGTAAAATTAGTTGTTTAATATGAAATGTTAGTAACCACTAGATAAGGTAGATGAATAGAACAAAAATAAAAAAAATACAATCAACTTACGATAGACAAGTGCATGATCTCTGGGCTGTCCGCCATGCTGTGGGTAAGGGCTGGGTGGGGCCTCGACGTTAGACAGAGGTGTGGGCATCACATTGTTGAGTTTGCCCATATCGCTCCAGTCTGGGGCAGGCATGGACTCGCGCTCCAGCTCCTCCACCAGGCGGGAGTCGCGCACGATGGCTGCCAGGAACACTAGTGCCATCAGGTGCAGCATCTGTGGATATAGGCACATTTTAACACTAATCCACAATCCACTCTTGATCTTCGAGATAAAACATGTTTAGCAATAATTTTTTTTCACAAAGTGAGAGTGAATCGGTTCCATGTGCTATCCTAGGCCGAATGATTGTTTACCATCAGGCGAATTATAGTCAAGTGCAGACCATTACTTGTAATAAATTAAGAGAAAGTACCTAAAGAGAAAGTGTCATTGTTTTGTTTGCTCCTTTTTTACACTGCAATAGTGCAATTGATCATTGTGATTTTAAGTATAGTAATAGTATAGGGTATTGAGAGTGACAAAGGTACTTATAACAATACTATGTTGAACAGCAGGCATACACTAGCTGTTCATAATTGTTACTAGGAATCAAGCATTTACCCCTAAGTTACCTAAACTTGTGCACAGTGCAGTGACTCACTAGTTTTAAAATTCTTGGCTGGGACTAAGTAAGAATGTCCAATTGGCCATTTCTATAAGACAAACCCCTTGATTTGTTATGTGGAAAGTATAATGAAATTCAATTACAAGTTTTATGCTCTTATTGCCATGTTTGTTTTAACATACAGAACACAAAAAACTATAGAGATGACATAATAACAGAAAAAAATAATATTGATGTTCACTGAATAAGAAGTCTCTGGGAGATATGGTTATACATTATAAGGCTTCCATACAGATTTGCTAAATGTTTTTTCCTTGAAGCCTGTAAAGTGTACTCAAACAATAACATTCATCATTTATACAATATTCCATTTGTTTTTTCCTTCTTTTAGGCACAACAGGCACTTCATGCTTCACTACACATCATCCCACTATTAAGGCATGATTTAACCCAACATACAAAAGTTCAGTTGCAGAGAAGATATTGTATAAGTATACTTACCAAATGCCATGTTCCTATAAGAATTGTTCCAGTGCGGACATGGAGGCAGAAGCAGCAGCGCCACTCAGCGCCGCGCTCACTGCCCAGCTTGGGGCGAAACCTCATCATTCTGGAAACTAAATTATCATTAGCCACTAATAAAATATGAACACTAAACTAAAACACAGTCTTTCATGTTTTTCAATGTGTTATGAAATGATTTCCTCGTCAGGACGCTGTGTGACGTGCTTGGTTTATCAACAAATTGTTAGTTGTATGTACCTACGTGCGTGGAAATACAGTCAATATAGTTTGCATGTTTCAAGGACTAATAACAAACGTACTATGTACCAAATTTTACCATGGATCGGTGCTCAATTGATTTTTTTCTATTTCGACTCATATGTTTTCTGGGAATTAAGTTGAGAAGAACTACGCAATAATTCACATGAATTTATTAATCTTGTTTTGAGTTATTTTACTACATCGACCAGTTGGGTAATATTTATAGTAGAACGTCGGACTTAATATAATGTAAATGTGTCTGAAATATAAATACGTACCCGACTTATTCACTGTAAGTGGTTTTAGTAGAAACACGTTAGAATTAAATATGAAAATTCAGAAAAATCGCATAAAATTTCGATGAATTTCTCTTCTCAGCAATTTGTGGCAACGAATGAGTGGATTGACAGATAAAAAATGCATTTCTCACCATGAATGAACTAACATTTGTATAAAAACCGAAAAATAGAGTTTTTTTTTCATTTAACCGGTATATTGGTGGACGTTTACCCTTGCGAACAATATAATTGGATGTCGTTGTCAATGTCATTCCGATGAATTCGTCATACGGGAGGTTGGTAAAAATATCAACATTTTTATTTATTTTGTGGTAAATCATTTTTTTTTCAACTAAATCGTGTTGTAATTTCCAGTTATAATGGATAAAATACCAGACCAAATCGGTTACTTGGTATTGACAGAGGACGGAGCTGTCCTTGAGTCTGGTGGCGAGTTGGAAAACGACGAACGTGTCGCCACTATCATAACTGATCTCATCACTTTATCTAATAAGTGAGCTCATAGTTTTATATTCTAGCTAGAGACTACACCAGTAACGATATATTCCAACAAGATAAAGTTTTATCTACTCGTAACTATGTACTACTGTCTATAACATATTCTAAAAAACTTACTAACACTCACATTATCACACACTCCCACCTAAGTACTTATGTTATCTACTCTTTTTTTTCAGAGTTGACCCGTTGGCGTTTGGTCCGAATGAGCAATTCAAGAAAATTTCAATAACATATGATGACCATTGGTTTGCTATTTGTTTATCCAATAAGAAGATCTATGTGGTGAAGAGAAGTATACCGGCTTCAGCCAACGAACTGAACACTGTGAATGTATAGAAATACTAATAATACATATAATTTAAAATGGGACGAAATTTGCTGATGAGCAGCCTTGAAAATGCATCATTTAACATAATATTCCAAATTATTTTCCGTTGTATAACATTTGTAATCAATGCTTGGGTGATCAGAAATGTTGGCCATGAAGTCCTCGGGATTATGAATGTTAGACTACTACTTCTAGAAAGTACTATATTGTTTTTGAGCAGAGAACCTTTTAACCGAGCTTGTTTAGGTCAGAAAGATGAGTTCAGTTGGAGCCACCTCATCAACCAGATCTGGCTGTCAGTGCCTATCAGCTGTGTACTATCTGCTATATTTGTGTACATCTGGCTGAACTGGCTGCCGCTGGGCCATCCTGAGCATGAAGTTCAGTATGCATTTGGATGTTGGAGTGTTGCCTTGTCCTGTATTCTGGAACTATGCTCTGCAAATGTAGTTTTAGTAGCTCAGCTATTCTGCTTTATAAAATTGAAAGTTGCATTAGACACATTACATATCTTTGTAAGAACATCACTGTTCTTGTCAATAATAATTTATGATAGGTCATTGGCACTTGTAGCATTTTCAATAGCACAACTAGGCAGCATAGGGACTATAGTGATAGCTTACTATCTGTTCTTCAACTGGTATATCAAAAATAAACCTTTGTATGCTAAAGGTGCTTTGAAAAGTAAAGTAGTTCCTGAAGTAATTTTGCATAAGCTGTATGACAATATGGATGACTTCCATTTCAATTCTATTAGAGACTTATTCCCCAGGTATCTGGGCTCAGTCAATTCCACATTCAACAAGAAGCTCAGCACTCTGACAGTGAGTTTTGCTAAACAAGGAGTGGTGAAACAGTTGCTAACAGAAGGAGAGAAATATGTGATGTCTGTGAGCCCTGTCATGACCTTCAAAGAGCAAGCCACCTATGATGTTGTTAATAATCTTGGCAGCCTAGCAGCAAGGTTTATTTTTAGACCTATTGAAGACAGTAGCTATTTTTATTTTACACAAATGGTCAGCCGTGATTTACCTCTGTACAAACAGGACCAGAATAAAATTCAAGAGTCTTGTAATGTGTTGTCCCAAGTTTGCAAGACTGTCAGTTCTATAGGTCTGATAGTGCTAGTGTTTGGGCAAAGCTACGCGCGCACACTGCTGCTCCTCTATGGAGGAGAAGCCTTTGTGGCCGGAGGCTTGCCTGTGCAGTTACTGCGAAGCCATTGCCTAGCTATAGTCTTATTGGCTGTCAATGGAGTAACTGAATGCTTCACATTCGCAACAATGACCAGTGTACAGTTGAACAATTACAACTATCTCATGGTATTCTTCTCTATTACCTTCCTAGTATTGTCCTACGGGTTGACCTACATATTTGGGCCTGTAGGATTTATAGTGTCCAATTGTATAAACATGTTTGCTAGAATAGTGCACAGCATACATTTCATAAATGATAAATATAAGAATACGGGATACAAGCCCTTGCAGGGGCTCCTTGTTGGTAAGATGTTTTTGTTGACGTTGTTTGTGGCGGGTTGCATTTGTAAGGTTTCAGAGAATAGATTAGCGAATGACTCAATAATAGTTCACATAACAGTTGGCGCGCTGTGCCTGTGCTGCGTGCTGCTCGCGTGGGCGTACGAGAACAGACACCTCGTCACACAGATCTACAGGAAACTGTTCAACAGAGACGACAAAATATCGCGCGACTAGCATTCAATTATTGTTAAGCTTATGTAAAGTATTATGTAAGCATAAAGTGTGTTTAGGTATGTTAAAGCTAATAAAAATTATAGATATGTTGTAATTTACTTGTAACTGTTTTATTTGTATGTAATATATTATTTCATGTTTAGTATTTATGTATATGTAACTAATATTTACAAAATGATTAGGTATGGGAGATAAGATTTTTACATATTACATAGGATAAAAGAATATTCCTTTCATTTGTGCCTCACATATTCGCTTCACTTCATCTGTAACAGAAATTGTAATTGTTTAGTTTATATTTTAGTACTTAGACACAAACAATATTGTGATAAAAATGAATAAATACCTGCAACTTCTTTCAAGTTTGCGCTTTTTTCTTGGATTATTACATAGAATTCCCTGTCGTTAGATGATTTGCCTGTGATCCAATATTCATCGGGAGTTTTGATGATGATTTCGCCATAATTTCCGAGACTTGAAAAGAAAAAAAATATTTACTTGAACTGATATATTTTTTCATCTTTGATTGTAGATATTACGAGTATGTATTTTGTTATACTTGACAGTCAGACACGTCGCTTGAAGCGACGCGGACGCCCGCTAAGTGATAATATGATTGACCTTACCAAATAAACCATACGGTACAAATTAGCACTAGAATATATATTTTTTTACAACGAGGCTGTTTCATTTTTTTACAGTTACGTGCTTGGTGTCAGATTTATTAACATAAGCAAGTAGATGCCTATAGTTCTTACCTTTTCTTATCTTTATGCATATCAGCTATAATGCTCAATACCTCAGGTTTAATTGCAGTTGATGGGACAAGTCTGTTAATTGGTGGCTGGAACCAAACAATATTTGTATTAAATCTTACTAGGCATAGAAATTATGTAGCAAAAAAGTTATTTTTTAATTGTTTTAATTCAACTGTGAATATGTTTGATAAATAAAAAACACTATTTCAGTGCTTGATTAGGTCAGACATGTTTCTACCCCTAACTTAACCAGCTTTATAGTAGTTTATAGATACATATGTATGTCGATAATGAGAGTTCCAATCACTTAAGGTGGTAATTAAGATAAAAATCTAGGTCTTACCGATGATTTGAAAGCCAAGTTGAGCCTATTGAAGTAGACAAACTTGTGTTCGGAGCTGGCGAGCTGTGCAGTCTGCAGAGCATGTATGGTGCACTGCTCACTGATGGAAGACGCTATGGTGGAGAGCTGCGGACCCATGAACGCGTCCAGGGCTCTGAAGGTCTCTAGCTCTAGGGTTGTGCTTACTGGAAAGAAACAGACAAATAATAAAAAAATACTATCTAGTATCTACCTTGGGCCGCCTTATCGCCTTGTGCAACACTTTAAAGCAACCACAAAGTAATATATTCCTACAAGTCTAAACTTGGCAAGGGTATTAGAGTAATTTGATTTTTTCAGAAAATAAGCCTGATGTTTGTTGTTCCATGCTGAATGCAATCTATTCAAGTTTATATTTTAATTGGAGAAATAGAATATTACTGTCTATTCTACTACTGCTTCTCCTACTCCTTATAAATATTTAGACAAGTTTTCAAAAGCAGCCTACAAAAACAAAGCAAAAAGCCCAATCAATCAATTTCAGTATATCATATTTAGTACAATATAATAAGACAATACTTGCCTTTAACAGTAAAACACAGAGTAGCACTCATTGTCCGGTACACCACTAGATAGTACTCCCTGATTTCTGTGTCATCTTCATGCATCAGGTGTACTTTGAGGAGTTTCTGCAGGTCATCCTTGGACCGGATCCCTTCAGGTGGGCTGATGTACCTGCCATGCCTTTGGGCAGCTGCTATGGCCCCTCCTTGGATCTCTATCTCTACTTGTTTGGGCAGCAGACTATGTACTAAGTATTGGTATAGAGTGAGCATGTCACTCGTTGCTAAGGAGTTCCTGAAAAGTTTTGAGGTAATAAATAAAGGACATCAATGTCTTATAAAGGCAAAAGTTTTTGAGTGTGTGTGAGAAAATTGGTGTGTAAAAATATATTAAATGCAAGTAACATCATAGGGCATCACTTGTGAGTCATATTCATGATATTTTTTGATAATTAGCTATCTATTTACAAGAATAGAATGTGTTACTGTAATGTGTGAGAGAACAGAGCTCCAGGTTTACATTTTAAACAATATATTATGTATTTCAATTTACATAACACACATGCTTTCCCATCAGCATTTACTTACCATATGAGTTGCTCATTATACACAAATGTAACACATTTGAAGTCTGGATAGTTAACTTCAAGCAAGTCTATGAAACATAGTATTTTGAAGAAGGAGTTCTTGTCCAGTGGCAGATAGCTGATCCCTTGAATAACTGCTGACACATCATTGCTGATGTTCTTTGATGTGATGAACTGAAAGGAGTAATAAAAGAAAAGTTAGTAACTGAGAAAATTACTATGTGTAGATTTTTTTCATACCTCAATAATTAAATTTTGTTATAGTACTTTTGTATAAGTACTAAAGTGCTAATTGTGTTTGTTCAGAATCAAAGGTGAACATTAACTCTTGCACAAATCTAGAAGTAAAGCTATCTTTTAGTTTGAAGTATGAAGTAATAGTAACAAACATTTATATCATACTAGCTGACCCAGCGAACTCAGTTCCGCCTTAAGAGGCAATAAATAAGCAGATTTTGGATTTTATTCAATTCCATTTAAAAAAAAACGGGATAAAATGTATCCCAAGTCCTTCTCCTAGTTCTAAGCTAGTTCCTCACCAATTTTCAGCTAAATCCATTCAGCCGTTCTTGAGTTATAAATGGTGTAACTAACACCACTTTCTTTTATATAGGTACATAGATTTTTATAGTTAATTATTATTTATAATGAAATATGTTGTTACTCACAGGTGTAAAGAAGTTCTCACAGGTAGTATAGATGTCTTCTATGGATATGTCTTTGAATGGCCCTCGGAACATGTGAAACATTCTGTACGCTGACACTAATATATCTGACATCACAGATGGGTGTGTCTGGAAATTAAATATACAAAATAAAATTAGAAACAGGTACAACCATAATTTTGGGATAAAATCTAGGCTATGTCACTCTAACAGGACCCCTTACAACTGCTACCATATCAAAAATCAAGTTGATCAACAGATCAACAAATTATGTTGAGTAACAACTCAATAAACATAATTTCGCTTTTACACAAGGTTTTTCAGAAAACTTGTATAAAGAATGATATGAAGTTGGAGAGTCAATGAATTGTATAATTATCATACTTTTTAGTCAATCTACTTACAATATCGTGACTGGGATTTTCACCTATTGCTGGTGTAGCTTTTGTTGTGTATGGCATTCTTGCAACCTATAAAAATACAAATATATATTAAAAAGCTATACAATGTTAGTTTTAGCAACTTCTGTGGTCTTTACTTGATCAGAGAATATTACACAATGTGAATTTTATTTACAATTGTAACAAGATTTAATTTTATTATACATTCAACATGCTTACCAAAACCATCCAATATCCTTTCTCAGGTTGATAAAAAATATATCTTTTTGTTTGTGTTTGTAAAGCTTCACAGGGTTCAGGAGAAAATGTACTGTAACAAATTTAAAAGGTTTATGAATCCAGCATGAACATATTAGTGTTACAAGTAATATTCTCTAATGACACTTTATTATATGCCTCAATCAATTCATAATGCAGTAAGTACATTCTAAAATCTCTTCTAGAATTTTTGAAGTGAGCATAACTAATACAGTTTCTCACCTCATAAATTTAACGACGGCTTCACACAATCCAACTTGCATTTTACGTGCATCAGAAGATATATTATCAGGGTAATAGAACAAGATCCTTTTCAGTTCCTATAAAAAAAACACAGGCACATCATGTAAATGTTTGCTTTCGTACAGCGATTCCTATGATCTAGAAAGCACTGAATATATACTCACATCGCCTTCTTTAGGTCCGAAACTTGAATTAAATACGTAAAATGCTATTATTTTCTTTTTAACATCCATCATTCTGGCTATGCGAAATTGCTAAGTTGATTTCACGATGATAATCTGCCAAATTTCTACTAGCTGTACATGAAATTTCATAGATTAGAACTTTTGCAAGATATACTGATTCTACAAGAATTATTATAATTATTTTTTTACTCGAAGTTAGGGCCTGTTAGGCGTGTTTTTTGCAAACAAACAAATCAACAAGAGAGGGATGAAATAAAAAATCCTTGATCAACCCTCACTCATGCTAAGTAGCAACAAACGTCAAATTCATTCTTGACATTTTCACCAGGCTTTACGCATAAATAGAAATGTCATTGTCATTGATTAGGGTTGGCGCGAAGAGTTTGAAACATGTGAAAACTTATTCCCCGACCTGAGGTTGAGCGTGAAACAATATATTTATATTACAAATAATGCCCTATAAGTACCTTTGCTGAAAATATAGAAAACCATAGAAAAAAAACAGATATATTATATAATAATGAAGACTGCTTGCTTATAGTTTATTCACTTTGCCTTTTACATTCTATGTCAATCGATCAGTTTTAAAAGGGTAATAGTATTCTTTGGATCAGTTGCTAAGCAACCATTATTTTGTTTGGCAGCGTGTACGTCTTGATAATTTTCCAAAATGGTTTTGCCAAAGAAATAGTATTATTTACTAGGGCTTTTATATTTATTTCTGAGATTTATACAAGAATTAATCATGTGTATAAGAAACCCAAGATTGCCACTTTTGCCCGGTTATGGGGGTAATCCTTTGGTAAGTTTATGAAGTCTTGCTTCCAAAAGAAAGTTCCTACAAACACCTGGTACAAGACTTGCTATTTCTTGAGCACAAGAACTGAGCTATAGGCTTTCTTTGAGACTCTGACATAGGCAGTTAATACGTAGTATTTTAAATTTATATGTTTAGTGTAACTTTTTTGCTATTATTTTTGCAGTAAGCGTTACAACCGCTATCAAATAAATAATCAAACAAAAATCAGGACATATCACACATCACCATCTATCTACATCTACTTACGAATCAGAAATATACTCATATTAAACAAATAATTGCTAATTTTAAAACTAATGATGTATTTCAGCTTGGTAAGACGAGTTTCGGAGTGCGTCCGATATTCACGTCCATCGATGGAGTCAACATGCTGGTGGACAAGCCCGAGGGGGTCAACCGGGTGCCGTCGCTGTACTGCCGCAAGCAGGCGCCCGACCTGCCCGCCTGGATCATGTTCGATAAAAATGTAAGATTAACCAACTTCATCAATGCATAGTACCTATTAGTATCCATCTTAAGCCATAGCCTTTGCTTACCATCAGGAAAACTATGGCAAACCCGTTTTAGTAAAAAAAAAAAGTATTGTACAAGATCTTTTATCCTTTTTCAACAGAAATATGTAGGTAACTTATAACTAATTTATGGGCTAAACGGGTTTGTACTTGACCACAGTTTGCCTGATAGTAAGCAAAAGATATGGCCTAAGATGGAGCGTACTATCGGGTACGATAAGAACCGATCAAATGGAAATCTCGAAATTATGGATAACTCTATGATAAATTATGTCTATACAACACAAACGTTGTTATTATGTTAGTATTTAAAGTTCGTTTCTGCTACTTGGAGTTAGACTGCTTAGTCTAATCAACACTTGTTTTTTAGATCCTGCGGTTCAAAGCATACTTCAAGCAGTCACTGCACGAAATGCGCGCAGATTCAAGCATCCTTCGCAAGGTGGACATATTGTTCTACCTCGAGGATGGCACCATAAAGGTCATGGAGCCCAAGACTGATAACAGCGGGTTGACGCAAGGTATAAAAATAAACTAAAAAATAAACTTTTTCAGAGAGAGCGAACTAAAATCGATTAAAAAATAGCTGGCTATAAGAAAAAGAAGAATTTTTAGCTGTGAAAGAAAAAAAGAAGTTTGCTTTAGTTAGCGCAATTGATATGCACTTGATCGCCAATGGGTATATAAATGACAATAGTAGTCACCTAATTAGTGTTTTTCTATAAATAATAACAAAACCTACGTGAGTAAATAGGTATAACAATGATAAAATGTTACAGGAATAATGATAAGCAGACAACGGATTCGTCTACCATATAGTTACGATGTGTATTATGACGTGCTGGATCTAAACATTGGACTTGAAGTCACGTTCTACGGAAAAATATTCAAGGTAAGAAATTCGAAGACAGATCCTGAATTTCTTCCATAAATAAATAAATTATTCCATAATTTTAGCTCATCGAACTCAAATTCTTTTACCTGTTTATTTCCCGAGTGTAGTGTTAGTGGTTACGTACCGATCACGTAGCAGGTACGAAATATAGGACTGCAGGAATTTTAACACTTATGCTTGCTACGAGTCGAAAAAATAATTTTTGTTTTGACAGATTGTGAACTGCGACAACTTTACCAGAGTGTTTCTGAATCGTCTCGGAATCAACGTGCCCGACCCTATCAACTGGCCTGATGCTCTAGAGGTAATTTAGTTAATGGATTTGTACTAGAACATACTATTTTTTTATTAGGTCATAGATAATAATTAATTAATTTATTATTTCAGAGAACGCCCGATTTGAGAAAACCTCCAAAGCATAGACCATTCAGGCAGTTTCTGGATTTTGATAGACAGGTCTTATGGTACGTAGTCTTAATTACTAAATTTATAATTATTTATTTTGGTTTATCAGAGTAAACTATGATCGTACCTAATTTGTTACTTTTCATTTCAGTTTTCACGGTTATTGGGATGATCGCGATTCAGAATTTGGTGTCATCCACTTCCTGGAAATACATTATTTCTTGGCGGATGATACCATTGAGATAAAAGAAGTGATGCCTCCTAACTCTGGAGTGGAAGCTGGGCCTATGTTCGTGAAACGAATGCGGATTCCTAAAGTAAGTTTTTTTTATTATTGTTGCTAGAATAATGAATAATAAGTGAGGGTAGTTGGATGACTGACTAATGCAATACACGCATTGAAAAACAGCTGTGGACGAATCAAATTGTTAGTCAATGATAGTCAATGCTTTTGTTGCAAAAAGTTTTTAGTATTATTGAAAATTAGCTTCTATATCACTACACTATAAAGAACAACTAATTAAAAACGATGCTAAGAAGACATGCAAAATATTGCAATGTGAGAACCACTGAATGCAGTCAAAATACCTATTGGCAGATGATTTAATGCCGTTGGGTGAAATTTGGGAGTGGCATTTGTTTTATGTGACGCTGGTGTCGACTCTCCGCGACCTATCACAATTTCTTCGTTATTTAGAAAATCCCCCCGCAAGTGGAGATGACGGGCGGACCCCCGGTGCCGTCGTACACGCCCGCAGACCTGAGTATAGGGGCCGTGCTCAACGTGTATGGCAGGAACGTGGTGCTCACAGACTGCGACCCCTTCACTAAGGAGTACTATAGAGTCACTTTTGGGTTTGGTAAGCAGAACAATATTAAATGCTAGAAAAATACAAAGAAAAAAAGGATTTTTAAAAAGTTAGATCACAAAGAGTTTTGCACACATTTTTAGATTATTCTTGCTTCTGCTTAAATAGAAGCATTGTTACTAAGTTTGGATTTACTTCGCGATAAGAATTTGGCAATGATGAAATGTCGAAACGAACCTGAAACCCAGTTTAATAATCGTTCTATTGGTTCTAAGCTAAATCATAATTTAATTTATATTTTGGTCAAATTTCAATATGATTTTTCACCACCTGTACTCAAATACCTACTGTAAATATTATTTTATTCTATAATAACCTGGTCTCTTTCTACTAGATGCGTTCACTCCCCTGGAGACTCCAGCCAGCAAGGACACGGTGCGTATCACTACCAACATCAAGGACCGGCAGCTGCCCCCCTGGAACGGATACGGATCTTATGAGGACTCCGCCGGGAACTGCCGCACCGTGCAGCCCAAAGCACCGCATAGGGACTTCATTAAGTTCTTGCATAAGGATAGGTAAATAAATATGTACCTGCTTAAAAACATCTTCAGAAAAAACCAACATAACTTTGCTACATTACCCGAAGCTGTGTTTCCTGTGAACTACAACGTAAAGGTCTTCAAATTTAGAACAAATAAGTACTGTCTAGATAGAAGTATAATACCCTTAGCACTTTAGATGTAGGCTGGCTGTAGTCAAACGCGGAGAAGTAAGTTACTACTACCACTGATACACAGAATACAGAGTACAACTACAGAGTACGTGAAAATATAAAAATACTAACCCATGCTTATGTATTTTAAGTATGCTTTTAACTGAATGTTTATTTTTATTTCAGAGTTGGATTCGACTCTCACATTCTACGATTCGCAGCCAGACTGATCACCGACAACCCTGATGATAGGGCACGGTATTTCATTGTCAAGTACTTCCTCAGTGAGGATACTATCGGCATCTTTGAGTTAGGGGAACGTAACTCTGGATTTAAGGTAACGTGATATATCATTTACTAGCTGTGCTCGCGACTTCGTCCGCGTGGAATAGTTATTTTGGGCATCATATTTATTTTTGCAAACAACCTCTTCAGCTTTCTAAATTATAGCTGTTACCCACGACTTGAACCGTTTTTCGCAGCGCAGGCAACGGAGGCCCTCAAAGATGAAAAATTTTCCCCGTTTTTCCACAATTTCAATTGTTTCTTCGCTCCTAGTAGTTGCAGTGTGATGTTATATAGCCTAAAGCCTTCCTCGATAAATGATTTATTAAACACAAAAAGAATTTTTCAATTCGGACCAGTAATTCCTGAGATTAGCGCGTTCAAACAAACAAACAAACTCTCTATTATAATATTAGTATAGATAATGTGTTTTTGATAATTCCGATACAACCCTATGAAAATCGAATCTAATCAAAAAAAATATTGATCTACCTATTTACAAAATTTGTAGCTTAAGACTAAGACAATCAAATTTACAACTAAAATAATTTAAGTGCTACAATTTAATGATGAACTCTGAACTAAGCTAGGCTTGTATCTCAGGGGTACCACTTCCCCATGTGTGTTGACATTGATTACCATTCTAAAATTGTACAACTGTGATGAGTGTCTTTTTTCATATCATTAAAGTACATAAGTATATTCGAAACTTCTGAGCTAGATAAATTTCATAGCAAAGCACACCCGAAGTTTCAAATGAGAGTATTTATTTCAAACATATAAATAAAATAAAAAAGCCTTTATTCATCTACACATTTGATATTTCATTAAATTGCACACTTCATTATTACATTATTATCAGCACATTAATTCATTTCACTATTTCTTATTTTCTTGTTTTATAACCTGTCAATTACTTATGAATGTCAAAAAAAAAAAAAATTATAAATTTCAAACATATACATGTTTGAAATTAAAAATATTTAATAACCCATGATTTTAAGAATTTTGATAAATAGGTAGGTAGTAGGTTTGCTAACTCCGTCGTTCCCTTGAAGGACACTGTAACTCGAAACACCCATAAAAACCCACAAACTTATAGAAAGTAATAGTACCTATAATTTATGTTTTTTCCCCAGGGTGGCAAGTTCTTCCGTCCCTGCAAGATGTACCTGCCCGACGTGAACTTCTTCGTGCCGAAGGAGCCCCCGTCCTACACCGACCAGGACATGTGGATCGGCAACGAGCTGGTCGTCAACCACCACCGGTTCCGGCTGGTCGGCGCTGATGAGTACGCGCTGCGGTATATGGAAGTACATGCAAACCAGGTGTGATGTCATTTTTTTCATCTTCATCATTATAAATTAAAGGGCCCTTGTCTGAGCATGCACCGTCCTTCTCGGTCTTCAGTCAGTTTCTTGACATCCTTATAAAACATGACACCCGCCTGGATATTTGTTTTTTTTCATATAAATATAATAGGCTCATGATTAACTGATGACTGCCTGATGGCACATTGATTTGAAGGAATCTGGATTCGAATGTCAGGGAATATATAATTTAGACATGCTAAGTTGTTTGTAGATGGACATGGTCCGGCAAATAGGTACACTTGCTTAATAAATAATAGAAACTGTGTAATTTTAGATATTTAAACTTGCATTATGATTAATTATTAGTTGAAGAAAAAAAATAAACTTATTTGTATGTGTGTTGCTTACATACAAGTGTGACATGGCCAATGCTTAAAATTATAGGAAAAACACTTATTTGCTGTTTTCAGTATCCAGTATCAAATGTAGCGCTTATCATGGACAAAATCAGGCGAACACTGGCCACTGTTGAGAACGGGTACAAAAACTTCGTAGCAAAATATATGGAGGCTGTGCTGCCTAACCAGAAGGATCTAATGTCCACGCGTTGTTTCAAGTAAGTGCATGTTTGCACTAACAGTTTTATTATATAAAAAAAGAAAAGTATATAAGTATTATATCCGTTATCTAGTACCCACGACACAAGCGTTTGCTTAGTGTGGGGCTTAGATGGCGCTGTGTGTTATGTCCCGGTTTTTTATTTTTTATTTAGGTACCTATTAATAACCTGGAAGAAATCGCTATTAGCGATAAGGCCGCCAGTTGTGGCACTATTTTTTAAGTCGTTTGTGTTTTTGTTTGTCTTTTTTTTTTTTTTTCAATGTGTGTTACAATAAAGAGTTTTATCTATCTATCTATCTATTAAATAATACTTTTCCCTAAATGGGATTGCATTTAATGGGTATTAAATACTAAAATTGCATAGTTGCTTATATTATGAAATCCTTGTAAACTGTACGCTGTATAACTATATATTATAGACACCTACATCTTTGTTTCAGACAAGCATTGAAAGAGATAATGTGCGAAAAGATGACGGAACACGAGTTTATTACTATCATACGACATTTCCGAGGGGATCCAGGACAGGAGAAGAGTCCGAGACGAGAAATGATACGGTTTGTAATTTTGAGTAAATATTGTAGATAGATATTCGATGCTTACCAGTAAGGTGCTGTGCTGGTACCATTATCATTTTTAGCAAAAAATAAGTGTTTTAATGTTTTTGAGTCTGAAGATTGCCTACGAAGCATCACACGCAACGCCATTACATGCCTACTTACGAGCATACGTGGAAGTATATTGGCGTTGAATGTGTGTTGTTTCTAAGTGAGTAATTAAGTCCCAAATTAAATAAACGATTACTCTTGCGATATTTTGTTAAGTCTGTTATCAAGCAAAATGTCCTGTCCCCAGCTCCCTAGTATTCACGGAGCTGACACGCGGCCTGTGGGACGACCGCGCGCGTCTCCGCGAGGGTCTGCTGCACGCCGATGAGAACGGCTCAGGGACCCTGTCCATGCAGAGGATGCGCCAGCTGCTGCGTGCGCACCGCCTGCCACTCAACTGTGACCTCATGGACTGTATGCTGCAAGTGTAAGTTTTCTCATCCTTAGGGGTTTGGGCCATAGAAGTAAGTCGAACTGGCATCTGTGCATTTGACCACCAGGCTGAAGGAAGTGAGTACAAGTGACGTTGTGGTTGAAGGAGCAGCATCCTCCTAGCAATTCTCTAACTTTTTGTCTTATATACGGTTCCATTTAATTCAATGTACGTTTGTAATATAAAAACGAGCATGTGAGGGAACGTTGTCAAATGTCATGTCAAATAACGTTACGGCTACAACATGTGTTTTCGAGATACTTACAATAGGAAAATTCAATATAGCACTTTTTTATCCTCACAGATTGAAAAAAGATGATCGGTGCAATATTTTTTACGAAGATCTGATGGAGTTCCTGGACTTCCAAACTCGACCAGTCTTCAGTCTGTCAGAAGAAGAGTATCATAAGATTGTGCGTCACGCCCCGCCAGTCAAAGACACAGAGGTGAGACACTGATAACTATTTTCTAGTAATACCTACTTAATAAGCTTTCTAGTACATATTTCATTTGTATAAAGACAGTTTCCAATACTTGAGATGATGTTGTTTCGTTTAAATTATTTGTGTTGCCAACTGTCAGTATCAGTCTAACTTATAAAATAATTCGTAGGTTCTTTGAATACTTAAAACTTTGCAATCTATAATACCTACTTTACAAAATTATTTTTTTCAGTGCAAACGCTGGACGGATGCAGAATCTGTGATTCAAGAAGGCTACGTGAATTGGAGCGCCTTCCTTTGCCAACTCAACCTGGACCATCTTGTCAAAGATCAGTAATTCATATACATAGGTCGGTAAAATAAATTAGGTATTATTCTATATGACAACGGGCACAGGATTTGGTCCTAAAATAATATAAACGCGCGTCACTTTTCCAAATATTGCCAAATGTAAAATGTTGTTACCTACCAGTTCAAGCCATTCTAGTGGGAGTTCGATTTGCGCGATGTTTTATGTTGTAACTACTTTTCAAACAAAAAAACTTGTTCAAATATGCAATGTGAACTTTTTACCACATAATTTGGCATTCAAAAATGATGTTTTATTTGTAAAATATCAGAAGTGAGCGCTAGTCAACTAACAGGACCTCTATTGCCTATTGTTTGACCAATTTGATATGTTTTTTTTTACTATGGGTATTCTAGTATATTTATTCTTGGACCATATTTTGATAACGGAGGCTGAAATTATGTTTTTGCAAAATAAACAACTTGAATCAGTTTACATTTTTTTATTTCTTCCTAGATCACAATAAATACAATCCAAAACAGTCACGCGTCAAATTCTCACTTTCAACCTCTATGCAGTTAATATATTTACATAATATGGATAACTGCACAATATTGGAGGTTTCGCTAAATACTTTCATAGGTAAAATAATTATTTAGATTTTATTATAAAGAAATATTCACATGATATGAAACATGTGGAAAGTAACAAATTGAACAAAAAATTCCAAGTCAAATTTAAATTTATGACGTTGTTTTGTCTTAAAAGCGGTGACAGACTTGAGTCAATTAATTTTAATGTTATAATCCTTTCTTATGTATTTTCTAATGTACAAAGTAAGTAACTTTTGTTATTGTATGGAAAAGAATTAAGATGATGGTACAATTCAAATTCACTGTTGCAAATACATGTTCACAACATTGAATATGATCTACGCCTTACATTGAACAGTTGGATACTTGTGACATTATTACAACAACGATATCACATTTTCATTCAAAACTCGAAACTTTACAAAATAAATAACTTAACTCCGAAGTTAATCTAAAATGACTTCTTTCTAGTATTATAATACTCGACGTCAGAGTCTAAACTAAAATAAAGCGTCATTAAATATCGTTACTAAGGTAAGTTCTAGATTGTTTTACATCTAGTCGTCAAAGTGGTACCAATTTTTTATTCGGTGTAAATAAATCTAAGCGTTGAACAACGCAGCAACTTCTGTTGCAACAAACTTTTGGTAGTTACGTTGAATTGTATGCAGGTATGAGCAATTGAGCATACTCTGTATAGTTCTTTAGCGTGCTTAAATGTCAAAGATTTCCTAACGCTCACTATCAATTAATTTCATACTTTCTTTCAGAAAAGTAAAGTTGAAACTTACAGGAAAATTTGTAAGCAGTCATATTTCAGCTACGATACAATATGTACCTATTACTGGTACCCACAGAATGGCACAAGGTATTCACTTGTGTGTCAGTTTTAAATCAGATAATTTTAAAGTTAGGATTTTTGCTAAAATTACTAGCAAAAGATACGTACTTAGGCTATGTCGTTACCTTCAATATTACACCTAATATTTTTACAATTTATGACACTGGATCGTTTTTACAATTAATTTTAGAAACCTAACTAATATTTTACATATTTACAAATTTTATTCATACGTTGGTCAATGTTTTGTCTAGTGCCAATTTGTTTATAAGCCAATATTTTTTATTTTGTCTACGAGATCAACTATTGGATATAATAATTAAGATTTTGATGATCCAATCAAATATGGAGAGTGTTCTTTCACCACACTTCTTTAACTCTTTCTGCTGCTGGCAGTGTCGGTCGATATCTGAAATAATAGAATAAAAAAACATTATTTTCATATTTTTACTAAGATATTACGAGCCACCCATTCTTGATACTCCATTTAGTTATTAAATGATATATAAGGATCTTTTCGCAAGTATTCCGGTGAATATGCACTATGACTATTGATATCTCTTTAAATAGCAGACTCACCTAAAATTAAGCAACGTAGTCCTCTATGACATTGACTCTAATGAACACAAAGCTAGGCGTAAAAGGTCTTTATTTATTTCTACAAGTTGTCTTTTTAATCTGAATGAACAGCTTGCCTGTGTGGTGCCATGCTCGGTGTGTTGGCCGGCATGCTGCCCGCCAGGGGGGACATCTTGATAGCCGGGTTGCTGCCGTTTATACTCGATCCTAAACTCGACGCAGAGTTTACACTGGAAAGAAGATAAATATACATGACATCAAATAATAGAAAGAAGTAGAACAGCTAGATAATGCGTAGAATAGCGGCTACTAAGAATTTATACGGTAGAAATTCCGTATGGATTACTTGTGCTGCCTTGTGGATTAGTTGTTCGGTGTAATGTAAAATGAGGTAGAATTGAGTAGCTCAAATTACCTTTTGTTATTGTGACTTACCGTTCTATCTGTCTCCTGAATAGTGGATACCTCCACGGCGAATTGGGCTTCCTCTGCTCGTGCTGGAAGGCGGGGTTGTCCCTCCCTCGCTCGTTCTCCACCGCCATGGACACGTGACCTTCGTTCTCTCGCGTCTTCGATGACAGCCTTCTGGAATTATATAGTTTCAGTGTTATTATTGTAGATGTGATAAGGATGAAGCCACTTATAAGCTGGCAGCGGCACTTGTAGCACATTAAAGCAGTTTGAGTTCTAAGTTATAATTGAGCGAAATCTTTAAAAACGGTACAGTTAAATTATAAATAAATATAAGTAAGATTGTAAGTGGAAAACTCTGGTGCCGAGAGTTCTCTATCCAACGGGGCCTTATATCCCCAGATGAAAATGTTACTTTTTCTTTTGCAGCGGTCACCCATCCAAGGACTGACCGTGGCGGCAGTTGCTTAAATTTAAAAGTCACGAACGGATATAACAGTACACTAAGCCACAGGCGCTTTAAAAGTTATTATACCTGTAGATAGTAAATGTTGCCTTGGTTTGCATAAATGTTTGGTGTTGCCATTATGTATCCTCACCTTAATATCCTAGTAGGTAGCGAGGCATTGTTCTGCGGCCGCGCTCGCTGGCGACTGTCCACGATGAGCACGTGTCGGTCGTAGGGAGTGTCGTAGTCCACCTCCAGCACCGTGGAGAACCGGTGCGGCCAGATCAGGTCCAGCATGGCCACGAGCAGCCCCACCACCACGCACAAGCAGCCTGAAACAGTAGGAAGAATATGGTTATAGATTGAATAAGGCACCTAGTTTTCGGTCAAGAAGTTATAACTTCCTAGAAAATGAAATAAAATTGGGAGCTATTACGCACTAAAAGTCTAGTGTACTCGTATGTACTTATAGGTTGGAATAATGATTAACTTTTATGTTTTTTTCAATATGATAGATATACATGTATGTATATTGGTTTGTAGATTGTATCATAATAATATTTTTAGGTTGTTCATAATTAATTAATTTTAAATGTATTATAAGCACTTGTAAATTTACCACTGATATGGTTTGGTTGTATTGTGGTAGGTAACTATGCTATGACACCATATAGCAGCAGATAAGTAGTAGGTACTAGTAGTACCAAAGTTTGTCTAGTATACATCTCAAAGCATAAATCAACTTAAACAAAGTAGTACATATTACAAGTAAACACGATGTACGTCGTGTCCTTGCGCTGCCGTAAAATTAGCAATTTCCGACAGCATGATGTAATGAATTAGTTCACGTGGCTCTATCATTAGCGGTAAACCAATCTCTGACCTTCAGACCACAAACACTGAGCTTAGAGTGAAATATGATTTTAAAGTTAAAAGGCAAAACAGACCCAGTGAATTTTCACACACAACCCGTAGGATATTACGCTAACAAAATGGATGATGAATTTCTGGATATGTAAATTAGATAGGCCAATTAGCTCCGGTCTTGACCAAGGATCAAACACATCCTACATCTCTTTCTTAGTCTCAATACTCATAGATATGGTTTTATGGCATGGATTTTCTTTATAAATAACACTTACTAAACTATACTCATTTTATTCCATCACAATCCAAACTCTGTTCCGCAGAGAATTATTTAATTCAAGAATTACCTGCAGTGAGCACAAGCCAGAAACACCATCCTAAAGAGAAGAACAGCATAGACCCGTCCAGCTTCACGACTAGAGGTACTTGTGGCAGAGAGGCCCAGTACCCCCCGGCGGCCGCGCACAGGGTCACCCCCACCACCACCATGGCGTAGGCTCCGTACCTCGGCACCACCACCAGGAGTAAGTTCATGAGGAGCCATAACGCTAGGGCTGTCCTGGAAAATAAAGGATCAAGGTGATTACACATATTTCAGAATTAAACCTGTTCTTATGCAGACTGAGTCGATTGGATTCTTTGTATCTTTTCCATGGAGTGTCCCAAAATGACATAAGCTAGCTTTCATTCGTGCGAGATAAAACCGTGAGCAAACATCAGGTTATAACAAAAAAAAAAAAATAACGTCAGGCTACGTATTGAATTCGCCGATCAGAAAAAGCATGTTTAAAGTTTCAAACCAAGCATTGTTTATCCGATACCCGTTATACAATTTACAAACTCTGTCGTGGCCTTTTATACTATGTGACGGTATATAGACTCGAGTATATATTATGTAAGTATCCTCGTATTTATGACCTAGCCTTGTGAAGATAATGTAAAAATGAAAAATGATTTTGTACTAAATGAAAAAAAACATTAAATTGAATAGTTATTTACAAGACAAGCGAGTAATAAGTTGAAGTTTACGACCAGTCGTAACCCTGGCCTGGAATCACAGGAAACCTGTCCACATAAACCTTGCGAGTTTGCTGATATACCGCATATGACATAGCAGCACCTCGCTGGAACCTTGAACTTGGTGATAACCGGTATTATAGATTACTTACATAAGTACAGCATTCCTCCACATTAGATGCAAGGCAGTCAGCTGTTTAGAGGAAGGTGCTGCTACTGATTACTTCTACAGATACGAAGGCAACCTTTTGTTTAGTCACGGGTTTGCTCTCATATCAAAACAAAGATGTAACATTAAACATACCATAGTAAAGTAGAGGTGGTATATCCAGCGGCTCGGTACTTAGCTCCCCAATCGAAGCCCTCATGTTGGACTGCGAAGTGTTCTGCCACGGACAGCACCGGGTACGGGAGCCCCCGCGTCAGCCCCGCTCGGTACCACTCCTGGATAGCACCAGCTTCCTCCCAATGGAACTCTTCATTGTAATCCACTCCCGGGTCACCTATACTCGTGTTACCCCATGATAGAGCTGAAATGTGAAACAGTTAAACAAGTTCTCTTGGTGCAATGGCAGAGGTTTAATGCAATTTCAAATCAGCATCAAAGGTTTGCCATTATTTGAATGGAATGAATGCTGTGCTGGTAATGTACAATGTACTTTACAACTGAGTTTCAATACTGTTAAGCGAATGCACGAAAAGTCTATCTTTATGTCTAATCAGTTTTGTACTGATCCTTTCATAATGCAAGGACTTAGATCAGAATGTGAATAAGCTTTAGCAAATATTTACGTTCACTAGGTACCGCTTAACTTTGAAGAATAAATCAGGAAATAATACACCAGCCAGCGTAACATTTATATGGCCGAGATCTAACACCATAAGAATTACTTTTAGCAAACATGTACTAGGTACTTAATTTCAATTTCAAAAAGTCTTTAATTCACATAATATAAGTAATTAACAATAATATGTGCTAGTGTACGTTAAGTAGTTATAAACTAGTACTAGGTACTGATTCGGGTTGTAGAATAAGATTCCATCATCCTTAAATTTACATAGCCTAGACCTAAGAGATTCATAAAGCTTTTATCAGACATGTACATTTGGCAGGTACCATGTAAAAGATTCCCTATTATTTGATCAAGAAGCATTCAGCAAACATGTACATTCACTAGGTACCGTTCAACGTTGTAGAATGAGAGCTCACCAGTGAGCGTTACATTGACGTGGCCGAGCCCGACGTGCACGGCCAGCCAGCAGTCCAGCCGCTCCGGGGAGAAGGCGCGGTATGCGGCGCGGGCTATGCGCGCGCCCGCCACGTGCCACGAGGAACCGTGCTTACATACTGGAACGAGACAATACCAAATTATTGTAAGGGTATGAAGCGAGATGTCTTATAATATGACTGTTATTATTAGTAGACAAGCAAAGGGGTATTCTCAAGTACCCAGCTGTATAAGTAAAACAAAATATACACAGCACGACCAATCGGCAGACAAACCCAAAACACAACTAGGCTTTGCAGTTTTATTTAATGCTTGTGACGCCTCTCGGTTTTATCCAGGCATTGAAGTAGCCTCCATATCTATTTTCAGTTAATTCTTTGAATTATTTGAAGTAACGAACATACAAACACTCAAGCACAAACTTTCGCCTTTGTAATATTAGTGAGAAGTGAGATATTGTTGAATTATTATATTCGGTTACGATTCCATTCCAAAACTCTCTTCAAAAAGTCAACAATAACAAGATCTGTGAAATTGGTTAGTGGCATGCCCAAATCAAATCAGGCACAATATGTAACAATAGCTGGGCATATACGCATGTGTTACACAAGTAACGACCGCTTCCTACAAAGTATGAACAAGTCCAGATAGCTGCAGTTTTACAAGTCGTTCCAATGTATGGAAAGCGAAAGGAACGGCGCAAAACTGCCAATCGTGTCGCGACAAACATGTGTGAAATCATACGCGGATGTATTTTTGTTTAGTGAGGCGACGACGCGACGCAAATTGGCGCTATAGTGCTTCCGTAACCTACAAACACACACTACTACCTATATACCTAGGTGCCTACATGGTTACTGGAGTGACATACAAAATCCCACTATACTTATATAGGTATACTGGTATTTAACGCATAACCTTTTATGAGCGACTGTACAAAAGCAATTATTTTTGTTCTAAGACTTACTTTTTCAGTTGTTTTATAAAAAAGTTCATCACTTCTGACAACCAAGTGCATTTTTGATCGAAGTATAGTAAGTAGGAATTTACGCATAACTTTTTAAGCGCGACTTTAATACGTCAAAAGTAATGAGGCTTTTCCGGTAGCCAATTAAAAAAAAAATAGTTTAAAATAGGTTCAATAGATGTCGCTGTATACTGTTAATGTACACCAAAGATGTTCTTACAGGACATCACAAGGCAAATACTTCTTCTTTTTTCGGACGACATTGTTTAACCAAATGAACTCTGAACATGTAGGTTGGTGTAACAAAAACAGCTCAATATTTCAGTTTTTCTTCATTTTACTTCGAAAACACAAACACAGACAATACATACACAAAACAAAATGTATACAACACAAACACAAATCATGGATGTTCTAAGACTTACTTTTTCAGTTGTTTTATAAAAAAGTTTATCACCTCTGACAATCAAGTGCATTTTTGATCGAAGTATAAAACCAAATATCTCAAGTGCCTCTTTGACACAAGCGTAAAAACCAGACACGAATACAAAACAAACGTGAATTATTTGAGTCGATAAAAAATAAATAATTAGCATTATTGATTCATGATATCACTAAGCAAGAATATCAGTTTATCGCTTAGTTTTATGTGCAAATAATACTAAACGGAACGTCGACAAGATCTTGAATAGGCTTTTATGGCTTTTGTAGTACTCGTAGCTCAGCTGCGATATTTATAATGTTAAGGCAACTTTCGATGCGGATAGTCCTTGGATGGGTGACCAATGATGGGTATTTGTGCGATTCCGTGTGTAAATTGAAAAGTAACGTCGTAGGTAACAGTTGTATGTTATTGTATAGTCATTTTTAAGACATGACAAAGCCTATAAGGTGGTTTGCTATTTGCATACGAAGTCTTATACTAAGAATACATTGTCTTATACTAAGGTCAATGGCGAAATGCAACTTATTTCAACATTTGGGCGATCACCCGAAGACAAAGCAAATTAATTAAGAACGTTGCTAAATGTTAACAGGTGCTAAATGAGTTAAAAAGATAAACTATTTCGCGTACCTTTGAAAATTTTAAGTTAGTAACAAATCAATTCGAATTGGGCAAAGAGCGCCGAATCAAAGTTAGGGATAAAGTTTGAGATTTTATGCCGTTTCAGAAGTTATTTTATGTCAGTTAAGTTATTTATTGCCTGAATTAAATCTACTTTTGGAAGTTTATGTTCTCGATTATGTTTTTTACAGCGGGTAGTCAGATATTTGACCACACACATAAAAGGACACTTTATCAAGTTGGAAATACTATATATAATAATACTGTCTTGCTAGATGATAGTCTTTATTAGTATCGTATCAGAATGGCTAACGTACTTTTTTACCGTGATTTACTGAAATGTCTAGGTTACCAGAAACTAGCCGTGTAATTAAGTCTATATCGGTCCGTTAAAGAGAGTAATTAGCGACTGAATTTGCCCCCAAGGTTCCGACTATCGTAGTGTTTGACAGCTAATTGTATAGCTAGGACTTTGCAATACTTACATGGAAATATTTTTGATAATGTTTGTCGATACTTTTGTAGCCAAAACGATTAAGTATTAAAATTTTTGTATGGATATATAACAATGTATTTCAAATGTTGAATTATCTAGTACCCACGACACAAGCGTTTGCTTAGTGTGGGGCTACATGGCGCTGTGTGCAATGTCCCGGAATATTTATTTATTTATTGTAAGTAATATAATCACTTACCTAATATGACTGTGCCGACGAAGAGGCTGAGTGTGACTATTGTGAAGGTTGAGAATCTCTGGAACAAACAATACATAATTAAATAAACAAAACACATAATTCAATAGGTCTATTTTAAATACAACAGTTTAAAAACTTGAATTGAGATAAAACAACAAAATTTCATTAACAAAATAAAAGTTTATTCAAAGAATTTTATAAACAACTTTTTCTCTAAAGTCACGTTACGTTTCTCTAAGGTATTCTAAAATTATTTCACTAAACAATTTGATCTTCAATAGATATGTACATTATTTTTAATGTGAGAGCACTGTTATCTTATTAAACTTAGATTTTAAGGTAAATGAAGCCCTAGGGATATATTTGTAAAATGTTAAATAAATAAATAGCTTAGATATACAATCGTATATTAGGTACAAATAAGAAAATCTATTTAAACTAGTGATTTAAGAAAAATTAACATTCATATAATACCTAAATTAATTGGGTTTCTTTATTGTTCAACCATGGTAATAAATATCCCACCTAACATAACCTAACCTACATCAAGCTGTACCAATCTCGAGAATAATGAAAATAATGAGAATAATGACCAGATGTCTGGCCGAGCTCGTAATTCTAAGGTGATCGCAAGTTGGTATGTACATAATCGTTTTCATGGAGTCTGTGTTATACAGGGTTATTAAAACAAGCAAATTAAATTAATTTGCATTAAAAAATTGCATATGTTGCACAAGTAATATCAGATTCGTGTTCGTTTCTCATGGGTACTAGATAACGGATATTATAGACTTATTACCTAGGTATTTATATATTTTATTATAATATATAAATATTATGCAGAATAGAATATAAATATAGAATACATATAATATATTGTACATTTAAACAGTCAGTCTCAACACATGTTATTGCAAATTGATAAATGGAAAACTTGTGATGAGCAGGAATCGAACCCGCAGTCTTAGGAACATACATGAAGGCATACATCCTACCTACTAAGCTGCGTGTTAGTCAAAGAATGAGTTGTACGTACTCGTATTTTGTGTTGTATACTTACTTTACACAAAACTACATCGCAAATGTTTTACTTAATAAGTCATTTTCGTTTATTTTCAATAGCTCAGTACACATTTGATGATGATATTACCACAAGCAGCGAGTCGTGTAATACAACCAGGATTGAGTCCGACCGCAATGACTGCCTATATATTCGCCGTTTGCATTCGTTACGAGATCCTAATTGGCCCTCATAAATCAGATGAGATCTGACGCACAGAATAAATAATAGCATTAACTCCTACGAATAAATGATCTAGAAACGTAATCGAGTAAAAAAATATTACGCGAGATGACAACCGCCGCCGCGGTTGAGTTGGACGGAACTCTTTAAGGACCAACATGCGGCAGTATCGTAAACTAACTCAAACAAGCTTTGTGTGCGAGTGCCGTGTAGGAGAGAGAGAGATGAAACGTGAAAATATATTCGTCGCCACATTTGTAAAGAGTTACAATTCAATATTATCATTTATTCGCAGGCACAGAATAAATAAAGCACTATCTTGCTAGACGGTGTGACCGGCGATATAAGACACGATCTGAGGAAGTTTGCTGTGGGAATTTATGTGGTTGTTACAAATCTTAGGTCATCTGTGCAGTTTGAAATGGATTTGAATAGTGTCATCAGTATGATGTTTAACTTGTAATAAACAAGCGCTTGAATATAACACTAAAGGTCTATACACATATTATAGCAAGATAGTAGGTATGAGTATCACCAAAAATCTTTACACAAGAAAATGCAACTATATAGTCCTAATAACTTCCTTACTAAATCACGAACCGGAAGCCCTGAAGTACAATAGATTTAGGCTCACGATTGTCCATAAGCTGATGTAATGCAACGTGATTTCATGATCTAGCTGAGCTAGACCTGGAGTTCAGTCATAACTTTACTAGAAATTCTTTTGTTATTCTTCTTCTCTAGCCCCAGAAGTATTGTGATTGTATTTAGGATTTTAGGACCTATTTCTTACTTCCCTTTCGTACCAGAATGCTGATTGCTAGCATTGTTAAATGTAATATCCTGAGCGTGATATCTTAGTTAGTATAATACTTCCAAATTTTAGAATTCATTAGGAATTAGGGTCTATCTTCTATAGATCTCGTTTATAGAACCCAAGACGATGTAACTTTATAGAAACGTTTAGGATGAAACCTTGCCTCTTTCCAGATGCCGGGGAATATGGGAAGGAAGGCTTGGTATAGGGTGAGTGCGGCAACGACGTGCGTTGGAGCTGGCACGTCGGCCGCGACGGCCATGCGGTAGTGGTACTTTTATCATTTTAGGGCCTGTCCTACCTTCTGCAGTACTGATACTGATATAAAGCCATACTTCTAGATAATGAAATAAAAATTTACCTCTTTCCTGATGCCGGGGAAGATGGCGAGGAAAGCAAGGTATAGAGTGAGCGCGCCGACGACGAGCGCTAGAGCTGGTACGTCGGCCGCGACGGCCGTGCGGTTGTGGTACGCGTATAGAGTCGGCCCGCCTTCCTCGCGAAACGCGTCGAACCACCCCTTCATCGCTCGCCCAGCCTGGAATAATGGAAAAAACAGGGTTAGACAAGTGTAATTTTAGAAGAATACGGAATTGGTTTAGTATTTTGACTCTTTAAATGAACGTTGGTGCGTCGGACACAAATGATTAGTAAATAAAATAAAATAAATAAATTTGGATTCAGAAGAGAAGAGAGTTGATGTATTGTACCTACTGTCTTCTTAAATGAACGTCTTCAGAAAAGTTGAGAGTGTTTTGTCTGTTTGAATGAGCTTATTCGATAGTCATAATATATCAATATATACATAATATATCAATCATATTGTGGATTACGCTATGTTAAAATACAAATCTATGTTTGATGCTTGAAATAGATGTAATACATGTATTTGTCTAAAGGAAACCAATGCGGTAGATAAAATTGTGAATATTGGTGTGCTTATGTGAACATTGCAATGAGATCGTGAGCATTTTTCGGGCTAAGTGTTATGATGGAAGAGGAATTCAAGTCACAATATTGATGTTAACATCCACGCCATTAAAAGCAAAGAAAAAGAAAGCAGAGTTTGTACAACTAATGTGTTGTAATGATCATTAGAGAGACTCCGTGGGAACTTCATTCTGCTCGCTTTTGATCATTTGTTTAATGACACGTTATATTTTAATGGAAACGCAATCAAACTTGGAATTTAAAGTGACTTTAGCACGTCAATCTCAAGCTACTACGGAATAGTAGCAAGCCTTGTTTAGGTTAATATCTAATCACAATGATGCCGAAGTAACTGCTTTAAAATGCTAATACAGGCGATTTGTTCTTGACACAAATAATCACTGCAGTGGATTTACGAGAGTCGAACAGGTCTTTTGCAGATGCACTTAAAGTTCCGTGAGCCTATGCGGCTATAAACTTTGATGATAATTATGATGGCGGCAAATAAATTGGTCGTTAAATAAATGAGTGTGCTCATATTGTCACACGTAAGGGTTTTTGACACGGATAGTAAATCTGCTAGGATGTCTATATTAATCATGAAATTTTCAATTTATGGTTTGTACAAATTGAATACGAATTGTATGTTTCCTACTTTTTGATATTTGAAGCGGTGCAACCAGTGCAATGGTTTATTACTGTCTTGGGTTACATTACATATTAATTTAGCTCCCAAAAAATCTATAAAATCATACGATGCTGCTACATTCTAAAAATGTGTTAACCAAATTTTATCAGTCTTATTTGCTATTAGGTTATAACTGTTTCTAAACCTAGCAACAGCAGAATAGTCTAGAAGCTGTGATGGCCGGCGGCCTTTTCGGTATCTTGATCTTATACGTAGGCGAAATGCAAAGAGGATGCGAAATGTCATCTCGTGATAGTTTTGTTGTAATCCGGATACGGATGTTCAGAGTGTTGTCGACATTCTAATCGTGCTTTTATCTGATCAATCAGCCTATGTAATATCTACTATACTTAACTGTACTTTGAATATAAGCCAAATATAAAACTTTATTTACAATAATAAAATATAAAAACAAGGGAAGAAAAACTAAACATACTACTTCTAACTACTACAAATAGGGGCACTTAGAAAATCTTTAGAAAAGCCTAAAGATAATCTAAGTGCTCCAGCCCACTACCAGAGGGCAGCGTGCCCAGCATACTGGCCGCATTACCACGCTGGATGGCAATGCTGATACGTTGAGCCAGAAAAAGGCCAGCATTTTGGTCATGCGTCGCGTCAACCAAGCGCTCCGAGAGGTTTTGGAAAATAGTATGGGCTCCCGGACCCCACGGCCCCAAAGTCTCGACTCCAAAAGGCTCAAATATGTAACCTCGGCCGAGGTTAGCATATTATTTATAGTGGTGTATAAAACCAAAGTTATACAACGAAAATCTTGTTTCGCACTATTGAATGTGTATCGTTCATTCGTAACATAAAATAACACCGTCGCTTAACACAATATGTATACCTGAATTTCAGCACTACCTTATTAAAAAACAAAAACAATGTGCAAAAACGAACAAATATAACTTAATTTTACTGTTTTCCTATAGCATGGCGTAAAATTGTTATCAATAAAGTGGATTTTGATTGCAAATCCGGGTCTATGCTACTGAACTCGGATATTGCGATTTAACTAGAACATAAATTAGAATCACTTTGTTACCAGGACCTTTAGAACTATTTTATTGCGCAAATGAAACAGTCTATGTAGTTATAAAATTGTATACAAATTGTTAGTTTCCGGTCGTATCCTATTTGAACCTTAATTCAGCTTTGTAGTATTTTTTAACTAGGACGGGTTTGCACTTGGCCATAGTTTGCCTGATGGTAAGCAAAGGCTATGGATGAAGCGTGCTTACCCAATAAGAACCGATTCACTCTCGCTTTGAAGATCGCTGGATTATAGTCCGTGGGGAACAAGGAGTCAGGTAGGGTTCTATATAATTATATAGAAAGTGATTTTATTAATAACAAATACAATCTATTTTAAATATTTGACCTCACTTAAAAGCGTGTTGGCAAATCACTTAGCTTAATTGTTATGTACACAATACAAAAGGTATTTCTTTTTATACTAAAAAGACAACTATTGATTTCCAATCCAACCGCCAGTCGATATCAAAGATAAGATATACGCAGCCAATATTAAACAACGTCTATTATTATGTTTATGATAATAATTACGCATAACAAATTCGAATACAATCGAAATCTGTATCCGCTTATAATATCCAATATATTATATTCAAGCGTGGTAATGCGGCCAGTATGCTGGGCACGCTGCCCTCTGGTAGTGGGCTGGAGCACTTAGATTATCTTTAGGCTTTTCTAAAGATTTTCTAAGTGCCCCTTTTTGTAGTAGTTAGAAGTAGTATGTTTAGTTTTTCTTCCCTTGTTTTTATATTTTATTATTGTAAATAAAGAATATTATTTATCTTCTGTAAAAAATAACTATAAATATAATTATACACCATCTAAATATGATATATGAAGACATACAATTACAATTCTCAGTAGTGATTGACCTCTAAATGGATATCATAAGAAAATACAACTTGATATAAATCTACAAAGATCTTGACATTATTCCACCGAAGGGGCGTGTCGGAAGTAATTGTGTACTAACATTAGTATTATTTTACTCATATACAGGGTTATACACAGTAAGTTAACAATTTATAACTGTGAAAATATAATAGCTTCCTGTGTATTATATGAAAAACTTTTTAATAACTATGGAAAAAAAGAGAACCTTTTTTACATGCGAATTTCAAAATAGAACAAAAGTTCGTTGGTTTTGATAATTAAAGCCAGCGTTAAATTTATTTTTAACCCTGTATAAACTATCAACATCGACCAATCTCTATGCACAAATGCAGTCGCGTAGTCTATACAAGAAGCGGAAGAGTTATCTAATCAAAGAATTACGAGGCTGCCCTCTGGGCCCTACACACAACCTTCGATAAGGCTAACTGGTTCTATAAAAAGGGGCCTTAGCAAATGTTGTGGTGTAATTTATTGTGGCTATTTCATTGAAGAGATTTATTTCTTTTATAAAATGCAGTGCCTGAGTGCATGTGATATATTTAGGTACCTACTTTGAGATAAAATAATTATTATGGTTTTAAAAGTGCGAATGATCAATTTATGGGTCGTATCGAATGTACATATATATATATATATATATATGAAGGTTATGGCAAGATTCAAAACTAAAAATCAAAAACTAGATATAATAAGTTAGTTTTATAGCAGAAAGAATAAGTGCAATATAACATACATTTTAAAGATGTTGGTTTAAAAATTTCTATCGATATTTAGTGGTAATTAAATTAACTAACATTTTTTTTTCAAACTTATAGTACCTACAAAGCACAAACTATTCAAAACTGTTAGCTCAATATTTATAAACAACTCATTCTACGAGCTCAACTTAGCTAATGACCAATCTACAAAATGTTCCGCGATATACACCCACTTAAACCATTGGCATTCATTAAAAACTTAAAATGATGACTTATATTAAGTTACATTATGAAATCTATAATGATAATGAATATAATGGTGTACTCGGAAGCTGTTGTTCGGTCATTGCGCCCATAGAGGTCGCTACTTGGCCTCGGCTAGCCACAAGAGATCGCAAGGGCGCACATACCATCACAATGTAACATTAGGAGCACCTTAACATAACACACTTGTAGGTCCCGGCTGTTTGTCTAGTTCGGCCGTCGTAAAGCCTTGTCAGAGGCCCTTAGGGCGGCTTAATTAACTCTCGACACCAGAGTTGGCCACTCGTATTCGATAAGAACACTAATATTTAACATGTACACAAGTATTATATAAAATACTAAGCACCCATCCATATGCGCCTGCGCCTAACAGATTGCAGAATTTGTTAGCAATTGTGTTTCGCAACAACATGCAAATGCAAAAACAAAAGTGGTATTAAAATAATACGATAAAATGTAGGTCCTGTCCGTTTGTTTCTGATAGTCGTTAAACCATGCAATGATTTAGAACATTCTGGCGCTAAATTTTGTCACAAAAAACTTCGCTTTATTGCATTTGTGTTGCTCTCAATTTGGCTCTAAATGGGACTGTCCTAGAATATGTCTTTCATATATTTATCAACTTTCGCATTACCTCAAAGTTTATAAAAATTTATGACATCATATCAACATTCGTTGGATTAACCATGTCTGGGAATCAAATTAACACTCATAAGTTAAAAACTCGAATTACTTTAATCGCAGAATCGTTTATGGCTTTTTATACTGATTTGAATTGTATATTGATCGTAAAAACTTTAATGATAGGATATCCGTTTGGATTCAATCATAAATATTCCATTGGCATTTAGTAGAGTTAATGAATGGCTTGTTTGTTTTTTTCAACAATCAAATTTGGATCCCGGAACTAATTTGCGGTAAAGTTATACAAATAGATGCCAAATGTTAAGTTATAAGTTATACATATTTGCGGTTGAATGTGTCACCTATATGGTATGTGGTGGGTTACTTCCAGGAAAATGTTGTGTTGTACATTTTAGATGAGTGGAGTGTGGTTGATCAGGGTCCTACTGTCACGGCCGTTCGAAGTCGAGGCCGGTCTGCTACGCGCCAGAACGCAGGTTTGTACCCATACAGGGTTACATGTAAATAACTATGAAGCCCTTGTTTGTACAATGAGAACCAGTTATTCCATCTCTTCAGTCTAAGATAGTTATATTGCAAACTAGATGATTTGATGGATGTTTCTTTCTTCGAAGTATTAGAAATTTGAAGCGGTTTAATATGTTGATACACAATATCAAAGCATTTTGATTTATTTATTAAAACTACCATACCTATCAGCCAAACATAGAATTAGTCGAACAGTGAAAAGATAAAATAGCCATAGCTTAAGTTATTTTTAAGAAAAAAAACTATTGGAAGAAACCTATTTCTGTCCTAGAACTAGCTCCAAACAACGGCTTTTATGATGGTTAGTAATCAAAAACCCTGTATATACCGCCTCCATTGTCCAGCCTTGCATCTCTGAACTCATACATTCCGTAAAAGTCGACAGATCACGTTCACTGAATTTTATATCGTAGAGATGACGAATCTCACGTATATTGATAGATATCGTTGTTTGTTTTGTTTATTTTTTCTAATAAAGATATCTTCATTAAATTTTAATTTCACATGGTTATGACTAACGTTAATAATGTAAATATAGTATTGCATTGTATTGCAACTGATAAAAAGTAGTTACAGGTAGTATCGTTGTAACAAAGCGTGAATTACGTCAACTTACTGCGTGAAGCCTAACTTCATGCCTCGAATCACGTTCTAAAAGGTGACCAGGCACGTAATTGGCTAATTAACTACCTACTAACTAGGCAGTTGTATAATAAAAAAGACTTAAACATACAGAAAAATTAACAAAAAACAAACAGATATTTACAAAAAATTCAGCACACCGTCCATGTTGTCGCTGTGCGGCATGGGATCCCAGGATGCTGGCAGTATTTCCTCTTTGAATAGAAAGACTCAATCGTTGAGAAAAATAGCTGCCAGCCCTGAGATCTCCTGTGGCAAGGACCAAACGTTTGCTAATCTGTTTAACAAATAATTTTGTGTCCGGATAATTTTTTTTTTGTTGTATAATGCAGTTCATCACCATCATACAGCTAAAATAATTGTAAATATATAATTTATTTATTTAGCACTTAGATTATCTTTAGGCGTTTCTAAAGATTTTCTATGTGCCCCTATTTTGTAGTAGTTAGAATTAGTATGTTTAGTTTTTCTTCCCTTGTTATTATATTTTGTTTTTACAAAGTTTTATTACAGATATTTTCGTATTAGATAAAAAAAAAATGAAATTTTAATTACTAATAACTTTTTTTATTTAAAATTATATCAATGTTTGTCAAAACATGATTGATGCCAACTCTTATTATTAATTTAGTTAGTTTGTTGTAATTCTCTATGGTAATAAATTATATCCATCTATCTTTCTATCATCATCCACAGCCGGTTTCATCCCACTGCTGGGTATAGGCCTCCCCTTTATAATATGCCATTGGTTTCTATCTTTAGCCTGCCTCATCCAGGTTTCACCTAATGATGCAGATACCTTTATAATAATGTCATGAATTAGAGTGTCGTCCAATTAGATTGTACAATTAAATATCACGAATTAGAGCTATAGTATAGTTTCGAAAAAGTCGTTTGAATGAAGACGTGATCTGATTTTTCGGATAACTAAGATTTACTGTTGTTCTTTATTTAGCAATACGTGACTTATTTTTGAGAAGGTTGAGATTATGATAGGATCGTGGAGATATTTCATTCATCATTTAAGTAGAAGTAAAATGTTTTTCGCAAATATTTAACAAATATCGCAATTTACTGTTTCCATAAATGATTCAGAAAATTTTGATATTAGCATAAATTAAAAAAAAAAACAAAACCAAAAATTCAAGTAAGTTAAATAGTTTACACACATAGTTTAGGTAACTATATAAGACTACAATTTGACTAATACATATGTATATATATTTCTTTTTTTTTACATGAGATAGTCTTAAAGTATATAGTATATATAGTTGCGCTCCGTGGTGTTACGTTACACGCTAATCCGGGTAAAAAGCCTATTAGCCTATGTGTTAATCCAGAGTGTAATATACACCATACAAACTTTCATCCGAATAGATCATAGAATATTCATTTGAAGTATGATCATTCCCGTTAAAAATGAAGCGTGCTTACCTAAAAAGAACCGGTTCACTCTCAGCGTTGTACTTAGTTGAAATTTTGATATACTACTCTAAGACGAAGAAGAAAGATTTATTCCATACTAGTAATATAGATTCTATTACAGCTAGAATAGATAGAATGTGAGTAAATACACTCCACGTGATACACGGCACTGCGCCCGCGCCGGCCGCTTACATAACATGTGGTCAGACCCGACCAGACTGCCCAGATCTTGACCTTGTCACGATCCAAATCGAAAATGTAGAGCTTAGACTCTTTTATCAGTCAATGAACAATATACACCGACACGTTTGTATTAGAAAAATAGACATCCATATATGAATAATTTGTGTAGTTACTTAGGATTGTGTTTTACATACTAGATATGTTTTGAGAAGGAATCTGTTGTTTCTCAAACTGGTTATAGAATCGTTTGCTAGTTACACACTTATTAACAATTATATTAAAATACCGTCATTATTTTTTAAAATACTGTGGTGTAATATTTTGTAACATTTTCTTATTTTTAATCTTGTTTCGTAAATTTATAGAACAAAAGACATCAACGCACACTGACATATTTTTTGTTAGTTTTTAGACAAAAATCCTACTGCGCGCTGCTATAATCTCTTTCGTTTAACTATATAACTATAACTCTCTTTCCTTACCCATTGAGTATTATAATATAGTTCCTTCATAATGAGAGTGTAAAGTATACAGTTTTTATCTTGCATGTGTGCGCCATTTTGTTAGGTATCTTGAGATTTGGAAGCGAGGTACCTTCGCCATGTTTTACGTCAGTTTACTAAAACAAAACGTTTGGGATTCGCAATTTAATGTGTCAACCAACACGCGTTTGAGTTCGACGACCCAAACCAATAAAATGGAAAAAATATTAGGTCCATACTTCGCCTAATAGTGTTATTAAAACATGTTTATCTACACTAATGTTGTAACATTCTACTTATGTTTCCAATACTTGACTTATAATTACTACTGTTATAGCGCAGACAACAAAACACTCAATTTAAGCAATTTCACATGATGGTATAATATCCACATCGATATCGTAATATCTCATTATAACATCAATAAAACGCGACCAACCTGATTGCAGGGCCAATCAGGTTGGTCGCGTTTTATTGATGCGCGCAGCTGCGCTCTCATTGGTTAGATTTTAATGGCGGCAAAATCACTGTGACAATACACGTACGCGTGAATTTAACTCTTGTTGTTTGATTAATTGCACTAGTGAAGATAAAGTAGTGTATGCAACTGCATATAACACGGGTATTAAAACACTCGTTACTATTATGAAACTCGCTGCGCTCGTTTCATAAACTCACACTCGTGTTTTAATACCCTTCATTATATGACAGTTGCATAAACTACTAATTTAGTACATGGTTTTGATTATTTTAACAAGTATTTAACTGATTTAACCGGTCGTGGGATGCACGGCATATTTGCAGACCTTGATAAAGGTAGTTTGCACTACCTGGTACAGCAAATAGCATCTTTACAGTGAACGTGTTTGCGAATTCTTAGCAAATCTTTATTAGTCTATTTGTAATTAGGCAAATACTTTGTTGGGACATATATAAATGCTCACGGATTTCGATGTTGGAGAAACTCTGTTACACGATTTAATTATTTGCAAGCACATAAATTGTATTTTTACATATTTTATTACTCGTTTACTAACTCAACATTGTTTAATTACATCTATTTACACATACTTGTAGAATTACAGTTTTTGCAGTTTAAATGTAACAAACAGATGTAGATATAGTGTGATCGGTCTGGCTTTTAATTTCAACATTTTCAATCTGAAATTGTTATATTTTTCTCATTTATCATTTCTTGTTGTCAATTCATATTTCCATGAAATAAGACTAAAACCGTCATAAAGATAAAAGATAAAGAATCTTTATTGATAATGTAAAGTTGTAACATACATAGGTATAGGTATAAGTACTAATATCACAGAATATGCTACACAAATTACAATATCTCGTCAAATTGAATTTATTACATTTAGGTAGCTTTTATAAAATTTTTGAAGTTACATATGTCTAGTTTTATTAATAAAATAATGAAAATTATTGTTATTAAAATCATGTCAAACATAATAATAGGTATGTAATCATACAATATGTCAACTTAAATAAATCATAGAATAGGACAAATTCAGGGAAAACCATCAAATTCACAACAAGGACCAATACTTCTTTAAGCCTTTGAGGTAACGTCTTCTTGTTACAACCTTTCTACTGCAATTTACGAGTAACACAAGGTTTTTCTATCTAGCACCACATTTCTATTCCTAGAACTACTCAGTAAAAACCAGATCAATGCAACAGAGCTAAGCCTATTTCTGGTTCCACCTGCATAGTACAAGTTCACATGCCGACAAGTTTACATTGATTGGACACAACCTTCTCGAATGACAAGCTCTGTATAAAAACAACGGACAGTTGGTATTCAAGCCAAGGTCCGGTAATGAGATATGCTGGTTAGATAGCTTTTAAGACAATTCCGTCGTTTGGGCAGATAAAGTCTCGACACTATAATTATTATATTGTGCTTGTGAGTGCCATTATAATGTGCTAGGTTCACGGATTCGCAGCTGAGTTAAAAGGCTAAAGGTGGTGTGAGATTTATTCCCCCTTTACAGTCAAATTGCTGAGCTGATATGAGTAGTATATATATTGTAGTATATACATTGTAGATTAATACATAATTCCTCTTATATTTTCATTCACTTACAAGTTTACATAACACATAAACTTATTCTGCAAATCTGTAGAAAACATTGAAACTACCTCATTTCACGTAAGTTAAGAAGCGTTATTATTATTTAAGACTAGCTTCCACGTCTGCAGCTAGTTTTTAGAAGCAATTTAGCTTTCTAGCTTAATTATAAAAATTACAAGACGTTAACTATTTCCACACGACTTTAGCCCGCAAACGTGGGAAATTATATATTTATCTCTTCATCTTTACAAAGCCAAATCTAATGAAATTGAACGTTAACTCTTTATTACTTAACTTTATGCTGAGGTTATGTCAGACCATTGTTTTTCTATAGACATGCATGTAACGACTAGTTGAGTGTATGATGTACCGTAACTACATCTATACACATGTATATGTATATTTTAATATTAAAACTTTCGTGAGACAATATATTAACTAAACGGTTTCTAACTAAACTAACGTGCTGCCGCGGTCCAAAAACATACGTTCTGAAGATGGATGTCATAACATTCGAAACGCGTAAACAACTTACACGATTTACACGTGAGTGAAAACCGTTTAGTTAATATATATGTATATGTATAGTTTTAGACATTTATTTCTAAAAATACAATTCACTTGATTAGAAATGAGAGTTAATGTTTGACCCAAGGATTTTAATTTCATCCCTCTCTTTAGGTACTATATAATAATTCCATGGTTTGACCAATTGTGGATTTTTACTATTGTTACTATATTAATTACGATTGTATAGACGAAATGTCATTGTCAAAGCTTAGAACACGAACCACTCGGAAGTGTTGCGTAAAGTCACAATTCACAATTTGTATCTAAAAATAAATGTCATTATTATAAAAATAAAATACAGAAATACTTTAGAAATAAACTGATATTTTTAAACAAATATATGCTTTAAGACAATTGTTTCAGAGTCCTTCTAGACATGTTCTTTGTTACTTCAACAGAGATCTGACAAAGTGTCGACCTTCTACACAACATCATTACTATAAACAGGTAAACAGCATACATTAGTTTCCTTCACACAAAGAAGAGTCGTTATTTTTTTTATGTTACTACAATATGTACAAATTAGTAGCGTGCAAATTACGGAAATCATAAATAATGCATATTGTTGTTTAAAAGAGACTTTAGTTGTAGCTAATGATCCTGAATGTTGAACTACCGTGAAGCTTCTCAAGGCAGCTTAGAGGTCGCAAGTGTACAATAGAGATTATGTTTTAGTGATTTGTTTATTTTCCGTAAGAAGGTGGAATTTTTGAACAGAGGTTTTTACTTACGCCTAAATCTATACTAATCTATACTAATATTATAAAGCTGGAGAGTTTGTTTGTTTGTTTGAACGCACTAATCTCAGGAACTACTGGTGCAAATTGAAAAAATCTTTTAGTATTGAATAGACCATTTATCAAGGAAGGCTTTAGGCTATATAACATCACGCTGCAACTAATAGGAGCGAAGAAACAACGGAAAATGTGGAAAAACGGGGAAAATTATTCATCTTTGAGGGCTTTCGTTGCGTGCGCTGCGAAAACGGTTCAAGTCGTGGGTAACAGCTATAATTTATAAAGCTGGAGAGGTTGTTTGCAAAAATAAATATTAGGTATGCCCAAAATAACTATTCCACGCGGACGAAGTCGCAGGCACAGCTAGTTAAATTATGTAATTGGTTGTTGAACGCTTGACAACTAAACTGATTCATCAAATGATATTAAGTACGTAGCATAGAGTAATATAATATACTGGGTACGTAGTTATGTTGTGTAGAAACAATTCAATGAATTTATAACACTGTATTCGAAATAATTCAAACGTTAAAATACTACTCTGATTATTATAATCATGTCTGTATCAGGCAGTTTTTGTGTAGTTCGGAAAGATAATGGATTTTATCGGATATAGCCCCAAGGGTCTAGTTTTTATGTAGACATACAAGTTCATTATAATCTCAAGGATCTTTCTCAGATGATCCCAGAGACGTCGTAGCAACAAGCCAGTCATGCAAACATCGGTTTAAAATCCGGTTTTTATCATAGTTTTTAGACAAATCATGTGATCGATTTACTTAAGTTATTTAATGTAGTAGGCATAAAAAGGAAACTATGACTGTTGTTAATAAATTAAAACTTGTTCAGAGTAATCCACTGGTGTTAATATGATATGCATACCTACCCTAAATTATAGACGTGTTTACCAAACTCCCAATTTTACTTCTACTTATTATTTTAATTATTATGAATGTATATTGCACATAAATGCACATTGGTAGTAATTGTTTAAGCCTTAAGGTGAATTGGTAACGTTTTAATGTTTGTTCACCAATCGTATCGTGCTTAATATTGCCTATGCAATGTATGTAACTTTGGTATTTGGACCATGTTACCAGTATAAAATTGCACCCGGATAATGTAACACCTTACTTGCCCTATGTGTAATAGTTTAAGCAGTCTCTGTATCACTAATAACCAACCATTTTTATTTTTATACGATTATTTGGTTGAGTGAATTTGTCAAGTGCTAAGCCCGCACTATGGTTGTTTAACCATATTATGTATGTTAAGTTGCATGGTTGTATGGTATGTTATGGTACGTGATTATTTTCGGTAATTTTCCAATAAAAGTTTAATATTATTTAAATATAAATAAAAATATTCTGGGACATTGCACACATCGCCATCTAGCCCCACACTAAGCAAACGCTTGTGTTGTGGGTACTAGATAACGGATATAATACTTATATAGTTTTCTTATTTGGTTTGTACTTGTTCATTATTCGCCAGTTAATGTGATGCAACAAGTATTATATGATAAACATGACTTTGTAAATATCATAGTGATACAACCTGCCTGAGAGCAACTATGACAGCAGTAATGGTATGTCTATTGAAAGTTAATTTAACTGCTTCATTGTGAACACCTTCGTTACAAACGGTTTGTTACATCACTCGTGCATGATTATGTTATTATTACTAGGCAACATACAGATATGGTTGTTTGTTTTAATTAAAAAAATAAAATTACAAAGAGGTGGGATAACAGTTTTGTTTTTCCTGATATGTTGAATTTAGTTTAGTAAATTGAAAAACAATTTTCTTTAACTGTATATCATAACCAAATTTATATTTAAAAGGATATTTTAATTTGCTTTTATGCCGCAAATTTTGAAAGATATAATTCGTTAAAAAACTTGTGAAATGTGAAATTATACTGCAAATTTAAGAGTAATTTACCATCCGTTATAAGCCCGATATTAAAATTAAAGAAAGTGCTGTTTAATCATAAAGTTTTTTCCGCTTTGTCATACAAAGTGACGTGATCTGCAATTTTCGTGGATGGCTTGCAATTATGTTTTACAAGGAATTGGACAATTTGGCCAATTAAAGCATGAAATGAAGCGTGGGAGTTTGTCTTGGTTATTCATGTTTTTTTTAAAGATCTGCTTTGCTTGTAAAAACTACAAAAAGTAATCAAAAAGTAGATATAGGTATTCAACTTTGTGTCTAGCTCTCTTTGTACGAGTATGTATCTTATGCATAAAGCAACATAGTACACAAACACATGTTTTAATTCTATGCACAATTTAATTTATATTAATCTTATAGGAAAGAATAATGAATGATTGATAAAATCAGATTTGATGTACGTAAATTATTAGTTATTTTAATGAATTCGTGTAATACGTTCTAGAGAAATAGTATGCGAGTAAAAAATATTAATAAAAGATCTGCTTACAAAACACTGAAAACGCCTAATTTACATTCTTTGTGTGTGCTTATACAAAGTAAGTACTTTATTATTATGTATAAAGTTCTGTAATTCCATACATATAACATTCTCATAACAATAAGTAGGCATAAAGCTATCTGAAAACGAGCATCCAGCATGTACAGACTTGATTAGATAACCGTCGCGGTTATGTGAAGATAGAATACTAAGAATTAGATTTTCATAGACAATGCCTAGATTGAGCTTTTTGTTAAATTATTATAAAGGTTTAATTATAATTTTCAATTTCTTTTAGCAGTAGGTATATAATAGGACCATGCCATAATTCACTATTGTAAAACCTCCAAAAGTCAAAAGTTCCCAAACACATAAGTGCATCAGTGAATCATAATGATTGACCACTCTAATGCATGGTTTAGAATATCAAATATCAAAAACAACTACTTATAATATCTGTATTATAGTACTACCTGTAATCAAATCATATTATCAAAGGTATTTGAACTTCAGAGTTCCGTGACCTATTGTTATTTTTATATCCTACAAACAATTTGTAGGTAGTTTCTATAAATAGCTATGTAGCAAGATCCACTCACAATACATGCTTCTTGTAGTTACTGAAATAGTCAGAAGCGGCGTTTTGTTAAGGTCACACGGATAGCATCCTGTTTGGTGTACGGACCAATGTTGATCGATTTAACGGTCTCTGTTTACCCACCAATTGTAAACTTCTTCGCTTGCAACGTGCTACTTTCTGATCTGATTTCGTTCGAAGATTGATTGACGTATGGGTGAGGCAGCAGCCTAATGCATGATAATATCACTTAGTTATTGTATGCTACTTAAGATTGATTAATGTTTGAGGAAGTAAAATGAGGGTATTTTAAATAAGCGGACCGTTAAAATTTGTTTGTCATGTTTTTGAAAGCGTACAATGTAAATGTGATAGCTGTGTTGTAAATCAAATTGACGATGCTAAATACTGCAATCAATTATTGTCAGCATAAGTAGCTAGTACACAGAGTGTAATTGTCCTTTTCGGATTCTCATGGGTGAGCTCATGGGTTGATTTTGACAAATGGCCGATAGTTGGTCGATGACCAAAACGTGGACAAGAAAAGCTATTGAATATCAAGGGCTTTAGAAGTCAAAATGAGATTTATTACGGTACCGGCTAATAAAAAAGTACACTTACTTATGACAATTGCAGTAACAAAAAACTCCTAGTATGGCACTTTGAGGGTTGGCACAAAACATCACAATATACACTTCGTATACTATAGTTTCGTTTCACATATCACTGGGAGACGGGAAGCGAGCGCACATGGCACGTATATAATACGGTGACAAAAATAAACAGATATCGGTCGTGTTGAATCGTTAAAGGCTGAAGCCGGACTGAGAGGTTTATTATTATAACGCGAGAAGGAGCGCGGTATAAGCCAAGGTTCCGGCAATGCGGCGAGCACGTAGTAACTTACCGAGCAAGATTACTCTGCGCACGGGCAAAAATAGAACTATTTTTTTACTAAGACACTACTGTTATAGATTGAAAGTGCTTCTACTAGTTATTCTTTTAGTAATTTTGTATGAAACAACCGTCTTATCTGCACAAGTTTGTCATGAGCCTACGTCCGCTCTCAGATCCAGCCTGCTGGCTACGTGTGCGGAAATCGTCACTCATTCACACCAACTAATTGTGTGCTAACTACTTGTGTTGTATCGATTTTCAGTAGCATGTAATTGCAACAGTTGTATAGCTATTTGTTTAGGTAGGTACCAAAATGATTTATTTCAGGATCGTGAAGTTGTTCTGTATTTTTCTGTCACGTTTTTTCTATTGCTTACTGAAAATACGTAGGTATTGTATTAGGTTAGTTTAAGAAGTAATGTTTAACAAAAATAATGATTGATAAAATCATGCAATAGTGTGTTATTAGTCATCGTTCCTCATTAAATATGGCTCATATTAAATTTTATTGCTAATTTTTATCAGAGTTTGAGTATGTTGTATGGACATTGGACATACTCGTATTTCAGTTGTTACCAGACTTGGGTCATAACTTTGACCTCACTTTCAATAAATATTTTTGACTAATAAATAATCAATAAATTACTCATTGCATTTATTTTTAATATGACTAAATTCTGTACGTCCTATTGATTAATATTGTAATTTATTCGTCATGTGATTTTGTCTGTCCTTGCCGTGTCTCCGGTCCATGCACCTACTTACTGTTGTTATTTTGATCACCACCGGAACTGTATGAAGATACATATAATAGTAGTAAATATATATATATTTAGTTCGTATTAATGTGGCAAACTCTGGTGCCAATACTTTGAGGCTGATTTGGAGTTCTTACGTATGGTTTCACGTGGTTTTAATATTTGTACCGCACCTTTACTCATAACATTTTGTTAACAATAGAAAAAGTATTCAAAGTCGTGCAGCAAGAAAATTAAACATACTTTATATATGATGTGAAACGAAAGTGGTAATAATACCAAGACTAAAAGAGATGACTGCAGGACTATGTGGAGTATCCGGAAGCTAAATTAACAATTCTTCCTCCGAAACACTCAGACGTAAATGCCACTTTTTTGCACAGACATTCGAGCTAAAGACTGATCGCAATGAAAATCTAAACTTTAGTAATCTCACCCGAGTATGCCAGTCTATTGAGTCACGAGCATTTTCTTTGGTACTTTGCTAATCACGCACGAATATCCCAGTTCATTCAGTGACTGACGCTTATAACAATGCATAGACAGATCCTCTACCATTGCAACATGCAGTGTCCTCAATATGATGGTAATTAGCATTTGTGACACATTCTTTAGCCTCAAACATACGTTATGCACATACAGAGACGTGGTTCAATGCATGTGGGTATACAAAAGTAAGTTTTCTACACAAAGGTATGCAAAATTGTTTATATGTATAAGAGTGCTTGATGAATTTTAAATCGCCCCAGAGGCCTCTGCCATGCTAACTACTGCAACTGATCTGTAGTGAATAATCTTACCATTAATTTAGGGCTACGGAAGGACATGACAAATACCATGTTTTATTTTGAAATAATTAATGTAATTGGTTACGACCGTATTAATTTTTATTAAATAAATAAATAAATAAATTTTCTCATGGTCACCCATGGTGACCGCGACGACAGTTGCTTAACTTCAGCTGAGTCACGGGTGCGTCTATGAGTAAATAAGACTAAATTTTATATAACCCTTATGTATTAACAGTATGCTTGGTGCGCGTTGGGTTCCATTTTTTTCTTAAGTACCTTAATAGTACGTATAGTTTCTTATTATTATTGGCAATATAAGCTATGCCCTCATAAAAAACTCAAAGATTCAGAACGTACGTTAAAATATTGATTCTTAAATAAACCTCTGCATATTCGGTTCGCTAGTAGTTGGGTTTTGATTATTATTAATTTAATTTCTCTGCAGTATGTGTTTGTAGCGCAGTGAGCTTGTACATATAATATCATTGTTGTAGCGTGTCAGTTTTCCACTCTTAGGTTAAAACACTTACAATAGTCATTAATTTTTTATCACTAACCCATGGATCATGTAGTTGTCCCAGTAAATAAATTTTGAATTGAATTGAATTAAAAGAAAAAATAAAATAAATAAATGAATAATTCAGGACATATCACACAGCGCCATCTAGCCCCATACTAAGCTTACGCTTGTATAGTTAAAACAACGCTATTATACGTGATAACTGTTTAAGTGTTTACTTAGGTATATTTACAAGAAATGTTATAAAACTGTATTTATTTAATATACGTAGATATGGGTGAAGCATGTCTCATACCGGTGATTTGGTTTCTAAAAAAAATGATTCATGTAAAAAGGATCATGTAAGTTCATTGTCCTGTTGTGATTAATTTATCTTGTAATTAAATTAATAGAAATCATCATATCCCACTGCGCAAAACCACGGGTGTATTGTATTAAATCAATTAATTATTTATTCATGCCATCCATTCGTTTCTTTGCATTTATTTATGTTGAAGTATTTATCATTTAAATTAGGTATATATTTATATGACTATTAAATTTTTCTTGCTTTACATGGTAAATGTTACTTTTGTATTTTTGTTGTAGATAAAAGTCACAAGTTTAAAATATGATAGGTCTGTTTTTACCTGAGATAAGCTCACGCTTGGCTACAACTCGCTGTTAAGCAACATTGTAATCTACGATCTAGCGCGCTTACCTAGAAGAAACCGGTTTACTCTCGACTTGTAGACCGACAAATTATAGTTCAAATGGAATAGAGATTGGGGCAAGGAGTTCCACAGTTTGGCTGTTCACACGATGATAGCCGAAGCAAAACGCTTGGTGCGAGTTTTTGGTAAGCAATTTCCAAATTAACCATTTTTTAGTGATCTGAATACAAACACACAAACCATCAAAAAGAAACTAAGTAATAGGTACATTTGCATTTAATTATTGTAAATGAATATTATCGTCACTGATCATAACTAAGCTATAATAATACTAAAGTAATAAAAATATCTTAAAACTAAACATAAACGTATCAAGAAATTGAACGCGTTCCCGTTACTAAACCTTCAGACAATACGAAACCTGATCTACACAAGTTACAATCTTATATTTCCGCTCTCAAATAATAAAACAATATTGATTCGGAAATAAAATAACGTGCAATATGATTGATGCTGGAGAGTCTTGTCGGAAATAGAATATAATACTTACTTACATAGACCAGTTGACCTTTTCTATTTTTTTATTTGGCATATTCCAATACAGCTCCAACGTTATTAAGAAGTAGATAAACAGAATACATTGCTTCCTGATACCACAAGGTCAACAAATGTTTCCTCTTTGAATTAGTTTGAATTTATTAATTTTTGTACTAATGTTGAGATACCAAGTGATGTAAGAGTCTTCTTATGTTTCTATCTAGTATACAAATGCGATTGAAATAACCTTATGCTAGCTCCACACTACTCGCGAAGTTGAACGAGGTTAGACGAATAGAATAATGTAGAGAGGCACTTGGGCTTACTTCGTCCAACTTCACCTCGCCTCGGCCGACTTCCGTTTGTTGTCGGTTTTTGAGCCCGAGTCAAAGGATACGAACGGCTCCTCGCGGTGTTGAACGAGTGTGTAGTGTAGCACTTCGGACTTCAGTCAACTTCGGCCGTGTATTTCGCCGAGGAACTTCACGAGTAGTGTAGAGGAGGCATTATAAATACCGATTTATAACATATGTGGATTGATTTGACAGCCTTCTTTTGGCAATGAAATTTTTAGTTAGCTAACTGATTCTATTATAATTAGAGGAAAATTAATTAAGTGTGGTAATAAATATCACCACACCTATACTTATACGTATATGTATAGGTATACGCATATACTTAATTAAGTTTAAATCCTTTTGTTTATTAAAAGAAACTGAACAAAGACAAGACAGGATACAAGATACTTAGCAAATACTTTTATGTTTACTCTCTACTTTATTTTAGCGGGGGCTCGCATTAAACGGTCCAATCTCTTTAGAGATAAAGCCACCTAGCATGCTGTCCTCCTACACAGCAATTTTGTAATTAAAAGCGTGGGCATATGACTGATAATAACGTTCCTTTTACTGTTTTACATTTCAATTTGTTTTTTTTATTATATTCATGAGTAATTATTATAAAGATTGTTTTTGTAGAGAATTCTGGTTTATTGAATGCTCCAAGATTTTACTACTCATTTTGATGTTTGTGTTCAGCCAGAGAATAAATAAAATTTTACAAATTAAAACGTGGTAAATGGAATAGCAAACCGAAGGAATTATAACCTGTAAGTATATTTACTTACAGTAAAGTTCCATCAATATTCCATCCTTTGTTTTGGAACAGATGTCAAAATTCTAAAAGGCTATATAGTCCATTGAAATGTTACAATTTTAGGACCGAATATTGCATTTCTTAGAGGACGTAATTTTATTTTTGGGGCATGTTTGGGGGGTCAATAGAAGCTTATCTTCAAGTTTGTGGGGTCGCCAATCTTGTCCCCCGGCCGCCATCTTGGAAAAAGGGGTGGAAACGCTTTTTTCGCGATATCGCGGAAACTATGCGTCTTAAAAAAAATGTCAAGACATAATTTGTAGCAAATTGTTTTGCCTACAAATATGTTTACTTAATAAAAGCTAAGCTTCTATTGACCCACCAAACATGCCCCAAAAATAAAATTGCGTCCTCTAAAAAATGCAAAGCTCATGTAAAATTTCAATGGACTAATAAACATTCATACCATAAAACCAAATCAAAATGTCAACTTTTGATATGAAATTACATCGCTATTATGCTCATAAATATGCAAGATGCTAATATTAGCAAACAATTGTCAAATTATTGAGTAGCCATTTATTGCGTGCCTGATTACTAAAATTTAAGTTACGCACAATGTTATTTCTCAAACATCTCTTCATAATGTTTGTCTAGAGAGGACAATACCTCTGGATGAGCCCCCGACAGCGTTAGCACATCATCCACATTGGTGTCGCCACTATTTCAGAATTCGAAAGAATGGTGAAATGTCAGCGTATTATTTTAAATACAATATGCCGATGAGTTCGCAAGAGTATAATAAGATTCGTTCAATTTGTTGTCTGAATTTGTTAAAAGGGTAACAGTATTGTTTGGTCTGAATGCGAGTGACAGCCGTGGCTTGGATGAAAGGCTTTATATAAGGTTTCATTTGAATTCATTGTGGAAGAGAAAACGTATCTTGACATCAAGCGCGGGTTCATGCCATGCTGCGTTGTCGTATTGAGTTAGGAACATAATTTTTCGTAGAAGTTTCGCAGTAGTATTATAATGAATGATTAAAATTAATACCACATTTTTTTTTTTCTGGCTCAACGTAACAGCATTGCCATCCAGCGTGGTAATGCGGCCAGTATGCTGGGCACGCTGCCCTCTGGTAGTGGGCTGATTATCTTTAGGCTTTTCTAAAGATATTCTAAGTGCCCTTTTTTGTAGTAGTTAGAAGTAGGATGTTTAGTTTTTCTTCTCTTGTTTTTATATTTTATGCCACTAATTTACAAATAAATATATAATGCATGAATCACTATCTCTTGTGCACTAGTGCAGTATGGTATAACAATGCTGTAGATTTTATCTGGACTATAAAAAAATATTTTGTCGCAGTAACAAACAGGCAACAAACATCAACAAAATGATGCTAGCTTACAATACATGTACACAGTATTATTTTGCTTGTAACATTCTATCTCGCTGTTAAATATTTAATACAATCAAAAGCTCACTCAAAACGGTATCACGAATAAATTGAAATGTCATTGTTCTTTACCTACTTTTATGAGCTACGCAGTGGAACGAATTACTTTAGTAAAAACTGTAAACGCAAAGTATGTTAGAGGCGCATGTCATCTGATCCGCTAGACGAGGCCCGGAGCCACAAGGTTGTTGTGAAACATCCTGCCCTCCGGGACCAGGAGTATGTGAATTTGTTACTTACCTACATTGTAGCTATATTGTTTTGCTTGATGAGAACCTATATATTTTAAACACTATGTATAATTTTTAAACTGAGGCATGCAGGTTTACCTTATTGTAGGTGGTTGCCTACAGTATCTTATACCTACCTGTTTATTTACAGCCTTGTTTTAATCGCGTCAATCATGTTCAGACTGTGTCCTGTTCTTTGAGAGGACAGGACAGTCGTCGTTGTCGTCGATCTGTTTTGCAGCCAGACAAATACTCATCAAATGCTAATTCCTGCTGCATGCTAAATGTAAGGAATTTCTGGAGCATGGCTGGTAATATATAAATAGGTTGAATCTTTCCTCCATGGAAGAAATGGAATCGTGTTCATTTTACTAAAACGAGTACAATTTTATTAGTTTATTAGAAAAGATTATATTTCAAACACGTCCATATAAAATAATAGTAATTTGCAATACAATTGTTCAAACATATTTAATTATCGGGTTCTACCTATTGCTCTTTTGAAAATCAGCAATTGCAAAAACCACTCAAGACTAAAAGCCTTTTTCATGCTCTTTAAGTTAACAATGGATGGTTGATTCCGCAACTTGGTTTACGTTTAAAGATGATCATTACGTTGGAGGGAGCAACGGAAGCCCTTGCAATTGTTGTTTGAGATGATCACTAGTGGCATTATGTGCGAGCAAGATTTATTCACTTACTTTTTAGTCTATACTAAGTCTGCATTTGGAAACATTTACATGTAGCGTTTAAACTGCATATTTCAGTTTGCAAAAACATTACTTCTGTCACGTAAAGTGATAATGTTTTTGGTTGAAAGACACTATTTCATAAGTACGGGTTATATTAGTAAATAAATTAAGATTGGCACTGCATCTTCGTTGTGTTTTCTTGACATGACATACGTATTCGTATTTATATTTCATCGTATATACATATAACAGCACATACATATAATTGAGTAACCTATTTTACACTACGAACTGTAAACACTTTTATCAGAACAAATATAAAACGTTTCCGGACGAGCCTCCTGCACAAAAGTCGTGATTTGGAGTTTCTCTCTATTTGAATAGACTATGCTTATTTTCAATTCAAATATAGCACTGACTCAAAGATCACAATAAAATATTCCTTATATGGAAATGCAATTGCTTTGATGTTTTGTAATAGTAAATGTTAAAGTACGTAGTTATGTAAACTTTATCGCGAATAATACACGTGACATAATCGAAATATTCTCGTAAATCATTAGCCGTCTTGGTTTGATAGGTAAATTATACACAGTAGACGACTTTTTAATAACTTAAATGTTTCTTATATGATATACTAGTGGGTGCTCGCGGCTTCGCTCGCATTAAGAAGTAAAACTTGCATCCCCTATTTCACCCCTTTATAACATAACTACTATATTATAACATCTACCTTCATTCCAAATTTCAGCCCAATCCATCCAGTGGTTTGGGCTGTGCGTTGATAGATCACTATATCAGTCAGTCAGTCAGTCAATCAGTCAGTCACCTTTGAGTTTTATATATATAGATAGATAAGCGACGTGGGAGTCACGATCCTCAGTAAAGAGGAATATGACTTAAGGAGTAGGAAGTAATGTATCAGGCGTTTTATCCTTACCAGAATATTAACAAGTAGGTAATTGCACTAAAGATAAATACATATGGCCATTATAACAAAACGGATAAAAACTAACCGTTTAAATGTATCAAGAACATAAAATTATCTTAAAAGTAGAATTACACATATCATACCTACATAATTCATATAAGTTTTTTCTAACCGATTCTCTCAATCATCCGGTTTTTTTTCGAATAGTCATTATCCTGTTAGCTGGTAACCTATCTAGGTTTTTATTAAGGTTCTATTGATCACGTGTTCTGAACGCGTCTCGAACCCATGTGCCGAGCCATGTGCATTGTGCATTATTTATAAACCTTTTTATAAGAACCTTTGCGGCATTGTGTTCTACGTCAGGATCGGTATTGAGTTTGTATTCGTTTGGAGTATATTATACCTATTTTATAAGAATTTAAGAACATTAGCGGTTCCGATCTGGGTAATTAGGGTTTACCAATTAGGTTCATAATTTACTTTTAGAAAATAAGATTAGCAGTATCATCGTATCGACGTTAAATGGATACGATATGCTCCATTGTAGGCATTTTTATAAACTTTTCCTGACTCTATAATAAAATGAGAGATGATCTTTTGAGAAAATATTTCCAGATATAAAATATACATACATACATACATACATACTTACATAGTATTGTTGTTGTAAACAGATTATGAAATCTCATAACAAACATATAACGCGGAAAATCTACCTTAATCACGCACAATCTGATACATAAGTCTAAGTACAAATACAATATGAGTAGTAATATAAGGTAGCAATGTTTCTATCTGTAATGTTATCCTACTGCCTTGAGGTGGAGTGGCCTCACACTGACCTCATCTCACTTGAGGAAAACAATACACTTCCTCGGACCAGATATACTTATATACTTGTCTAATCACTTGACAAGTAAGTAATTTTTACTTGACAGCAAGTAAGTACTTACTTACATATTTACTTGACAGTGGCACGAGTAAAATGTGAATGGACAAAGGAAATGATCGGGCGCAGATATTATATAGGTAACTGGTTGTATTACCTCGGTTGTGACATATGTATATAATGTTGTTAATTATTGTAAAGGAAATGCAATGTAGCCATAAAAAAAAGATGGAATTTTACGCCACTTACTTCTTCATTTGACAAAGACATAATTTTCTTCATTTTTCTTTACCTATTTATGTGCTTACATATCTGGTAAACTTTCAGCTATTAGGTAATCAAGCAAGGATTAATATTTTGGTTGCATCGATTCTTCCATCCAGATGATATCGAACATAATTAACCCCCTTAATTCTATTTAATTCGTTGCTCCATATAAATTTACTACAAAACTTACGAAATTAATAAATTAAACTAAAAATTATGTAATCATAAGAATGTTGGAAAAACTTCGTAGCAATACTATTCCAGCAAATCTCAGTTCCGCAACTTAACCAATCCCATGTCAATCAACGTGTTGTGAAGTATGTGGTGGTATGTCGATAAATACTACAATTCACAATCATACCTCTTAGTTCCGAGATATTCTCTAGTCACGAGCGGTGAGATCACTGGCTGTGGTTTGGACGAGGTTTCCTCGACAATTATTTGCGAGTTTCATGCTTCTACTTCCTGGCGCAAATGTCATGCTGATACTCATCATTCAGAATGTTATAAGCCTCATGTTATAAACTTTTCAATCAGTAATTTCAGATAAATCGCTTTAGGTTGAGACAAATTTAACATTACTTTTCAAATGTATCAAACTAATATTCGTATACAGATATATAGATTTAAATAAAGATAAATATAAGATTTTAGAAATAGTCAAACTTATTTGGGATGGCCATTCTCATATGAACTTACGAGTGTTTCACCGTAATGAACAACGTATAGAATAAACAAAAAAACATAGAAACAAAAGCAGACATTCGGTTCCACAAAACGCAACGTAACAGAAGTACAAAACCGAAATACGAACCCGATATTATTTACATCCAACCTATAACTATTTTTTAAGATTTATCACTATCCATTTAGTTTTGTATTAACCTTTAAAGCTTCTTAAATTAAAGGGCACAGCATTACGACACGTCTTATTATTTCACGGATTAGAAATCAATTGATATGATCCCCGAGTTTCGAAAATTAATTATGAGTATTTTTTTTCATTCATTGGTTTTTTATACTCTTACATTTACGAGATTTCACAAAAGTGAAATGAAATTAAAAAAACAGTAAGTAAAAGTGATTAATGTTGAACATCTTTTTAATCAGCGTTAATTAAGCATGTACTTTAAGCAATATCGATTTCAACTAAATTGATTTACTAAGCCTAAGTATTTTTGGTTGTTGTGCTTTAGTAGTTTTCACAAGAGAACAGAAAAAAAACTTTCTCAAGTATATTCTTCATAGTACATTTTAAATTTTGTAAAAGATGGTGTCAAATAATTTTAAGTAATTAAATATTTTTATACAATATGTTAATGATTTTGATAACCTGGTTTTGTATTATGAGTTGCCCGCTTAAGACTTATTTTCTTTCCGGACCTGCGCTGTCATAAATTCATTGAGAACTATTATTCTTCATTTAATAACCTTTCCAGCCAATTTAATTTACCCTATACCGAGATGGAAATACCAGTTGAGATGGAATGAGGATATGTAGGTCCATGGTAGAAATGTTAAGACTTACTATACTCGTACGTAGGGTTAATGACGCGCATCTTTCGCGAAAGGTTAACAAGCTTGGGAGAAACATCGAGGAATTAATATAATACAAGCTTGGGAGAAACATCGGGGAGTTTCTTTAAGTAGCTGGTATGTTAGGATTATAAATTAATCATTAACATGCCTGAATATTTTGTGATGCTTCATGATATGTTTGAGTCTGTGAAGTTGCTAGGGTTTTGTTGGTTATGTTTTTATGCAATCTGTTTATTGGTAAAATCTTACTGCAGAATTCAATGGTCTTGAATTTTTAGAATTTTGACTTTACTACACACATTATGTGACCGAATAAAATATTAAAACTAAATATATAGTATTTATCATTACATAAGTTAAACAGCGTGACTAAACTAGTCTAGCCTAGCTAGGTAGGCTTTTGGACTCATTTCCTTTATCCATAGACTATGTCTTTAAAAGTGACCAGTTTTTTAGTTGTAGAAAAATAGTCTTAGTTACTTAAAACAATATTTTATTTTTGTATTTTGTATTAAAAGTTTTTTTAAGTTTTTGTTGATAAAAATAATTATATACAATCCTACCTAATTGCATATGTCTATAATTTTACCCGTAAAATTAACCCAATAATCAGACCCGACCCTTGCAATAACTGTCAATGGCAGTCTGTAGCCGGTATTTCCCATACAAAGCGCGGCTGCGCGGGCGCAGTTATGTAACTACGGTATTTCACGAAGAAAGCGGCTGCTTGGTGACACCGGCTCACGTCTTAGACAATGTATATGTAGGTATGTACCTATGTATATACAGGGTTATGTGGCAAAAGGTTTAATTTTCAAAGAAAATTCAAAGATTTTTTAAGTGCCTCTTTTTATGTTGTAGTTTGAAGTAGTACGTTTAGTTTTTCTTTCCTTGTTTTTATATTTTATTATTGGAAATAATAGAGGTTTGTATTTGATACTGTTCTATGAATGCTGAAGTTGTTAAAAAAAATGAATGGAGAGGACCTAAGGGCGAGAGATATTCGCAACTACAGAGGGCACTACACTCAGTAGTACTTTAGCAAAATTCTCGATTATAACATCTGGGAAATAACTATTTGTTTTAAATATTTTGTGATACAATGCACAGTAATGAAAAAAAATACATTCAATTAATCAAATAATTATAATTTGCAAAAAATAGGATTTTTATATACTTTCGTATTTTATTACGCTACTTTTAAGTCATTCGGTTTTTTTTTGCTTGCACAATAAATAGTTTTCACTATGAGTCTGTACAGATATCTGTATACATATATTGCGAAGACACATTAGACATTTGTCGTACGTGCGTACAGAAATGCCTTTAAAGTTATGCAATGTGAGGCGACTGTCACAAATGGACAGTTAAATATGTGCTTTTAATACTTGTTGAAGGTTTTTTGCAGGATATTGCCTACTTAGAACTTAAAAGTGTTTATTCCTAGATTCCATAGTTTTGATGAAATAGTCAAAGTTCTGCCCTTTTTTAATTTAATAAAAATCCCTATATAAAAAAAAAAGTTTAGATTACAGTTTTATCTAGTTTGTTTCCGATCTGACAACAATATATGTTGAAAGCATAGAAATCAACAAAACTTAAAACACAGGCAAAGATTGTAAAGTCATCAACAAAATTTGTTTTAAAAACATGGCTCATAATTATAATTAGGTACATTATTTATTTATTTAGATGCTTTAAGCGTTGTATACCTACAGCTTGTATATTATAAAGCCGAACGGAAAATCCTCTCTATAGTAAGTTTATACCATCACATACCAGTAGCGAGGATACAATAAAATCGTAACGTTTTGGTGGGCAGTAAGGTCAGCCACGGAAGTGGCGCCACTAGTCACGAATCCAAGTTATATTAGTCTGTGCAAGACGTATTAAAACGTAACTAGTAGCAGCACTTGGCCATGTATTTACTTCTTTATCCCGTGCAGCGCAGTGGACATAACTTATTAGTTCCATTTTCATCCACGTGTAAAGTTATCTTAGGAAAACCCTAGTTATAATTACGACCTCGGGCCGTAACGTAACTAAATATATACCTACTGAGCATTTGCTTATACTCGTAAAAACACATTTAATACACTTCCTGGGATGATACAACTATAATTTTGACAAGGTTGCGATGATTCAGTGCGATGAATCGATTATTTATTTATTATTTAGGTACATCTCTCAGAATAATTTAATCGCTACCGTATATTAGCGGAAAAATACATAAGTATTTTAAGCATTCCGAAGAGCATAATGAAAATAATTATTCTTCCTAAGTTTTATACTGGAAAATATGTGTTTGAATTAGTTGCCTTTATGTATGTGTAACGCGAATAGGTCTTTTTGACAACTCGTTTGTTAATAATAATAATAAACACGCAAGATCTCACAAACATAAGGCCTTTCAATACACCTAAGCAATATGTCTCTATACTTAACCACGCAATGTTAAAAGTCGTTGCACCTCATGAATAACTTACCAAGTAAGTACAAAGTTAGGTGTTAAGTTGCGGTATTGCCAAAACCACGTCGTTGGAATGATGTGTGTAACATTACAAAAGGTCGTATGTCTTCAAATGAGGTATGACTGGGTGATCATTTGTAGTCATTAGTGTAAAAATAAAATACTGCCACAGTCGGATGTTTGGTCTAAGTTATTTAAAGTTTTAAGCTACAGTAAACAAATGACCATCGCTTCTGGTATATAAGTAATTGATTTAAGATTTCGTCAGGGAGTTAGGCCGAAGAATTAATGAGAAGACGGGGGACACCCGCTCTGGATCATTTTTGGTGCAAAGGTTAGCCATCGCGATTCAACGTGGCAACGCGGTGAGCGTAATGGGAACCTTTACACCGGGAGCGATCCGGAGTGGGCTCTTCGATTAATTTTGTTTATTTTATTTTGCTTCATTTTTTATTTTAGGTATATTGTATATTTTAATAATATGTTTAAGACTTGTAAATACATTTTGTAATTTGTATTTATTGAAATATATGGCAGATTTCAGTAAGTGATTATGAAAAACCCAGATAAGTATATTTTGAGGTTATTTGTAGTTTTTCTCATTTTTTATATTTTAAGTTAATTTTAGGTTATTTTTTTAAGTAGTGACTACTTAAGTAGGTACTTAAACCCAATTTGTTTTAACAAAGGTTCATTGTTGATAATGGTGGTAAGTATACAGTTAAATATTTATTCTGGTCACATCCCACAGTCCTTTTAAATAACGTTCCTCAACTAATTTGCATATAAATTGAATAAGAACTGCCACTGGTGACAATAACCTCACATGTTTTTGTAACCTTTAGAACTTAAGTTATCGGTACTTAATTTAGCTTAACCCTTTAATGTCGATCTTCCAATCAACTTACTATTTGGGATTTAATTTAATTGGGATTAGAGTTAGAAATTGGCTATATTAAACCCTCATAATCTTCAAAATCATAAATGAATCACTTAAGTGTCTAATTTACATACCTAAAACTCATTTAGGTACATGCATAATAAAATCTTTATTTTGGTCAACAACATGGAAAGGAACATGGAATAAAACAGTCTAAAATTTAAAAGTAACCAAATATAGTATATGTTGTATAGTGAGTAGGTACTTATTCATTAAACTAATATCGGGTGTGTCGTGCGCATTGATCGAGGCGCATGCAATTCGAGGCAAGATAATGGCCGCTTACCTCCGGATGTGGACGGTTCTATGCCCGCGCGTGCTGATAGCGGCTAATGGCAGTGCTTTGATGATTATCGCCCCCTTCCTGCCAGCTACGCACGGAAGGCAACTAGGTGAGGGCAAGAATGACAGGACAACTGTGCCACATCTTAGGCTACTGTGGTCACGCAAACTGCAGTCAGACGGAAATCTTTGCTGTGTGCCAAAGACATAAAATATCCTTAGTAAAAGCACATCAGTAAAGACAGATCCGTCTTCATTAGTTCACGGTGAGTGAAAAGATCAAATTTACCGTGATGTCACTATAACAATCTAAAAAACAAATGACGGATGTTACTTATTGGTTTGCCAGAAATGTCACGCGCCACCGATTGTGGTATCAGTGTTACGCACAACACAAAACGCTTGCGCGGCTCCGATAAAGTGAATTACTCCAGTTCGCGTGCGCTTTGTGTCCACACGTTTGTTTTATTGTCCGCTTTGGTTGCACTAATTCGATTTGGTGTTGTGCTCGTGCACGACGTTTGCTCATTGGAACGGCTCGGCAGCTCTGCGCTGGCATTGAGCGAGTCGAACTAAAGTGCGTTCCGCTGCGTGATCAAAACGGTCATGACTGGCGATCCCAGAGCGAATGCGATTGTGCATGCGAATGCCTTTAACTTTCCTAATATTTCAATTGCAAATTATTACGTCAACGAACGCTTCTAACTCGTTTGCATAAGGCTGAAAGTCAAAAATAAATTTCACGGGCTGTAATAAAAATTAACCGAGCAGTCGAGTGGTTAGTTGTTTATTAAAGTGGTCGCTGCGGCTTCGCCTTGCGATGCAGAAATAAAACAAAGGCGCGTCAACAATGACGACCTTGCGCCCGCAGCCACACCGGTTGAGCAACCACCTTCAGTAGAAAGCTGCTTTCCTCGACTGAGCATCAAAAAGAACCTTATGAATTCAAGCACGAATGCGAGAATCTAAAAGCTTGTCAATATGACCCGAAGGGCTAAAGTAATGAGTCACAGAGAAAAGTTTCCCTGACATTCAACTTCCGTTTATTTGATGGTTACGGTACCGGTCTCGTAATGATCACATAACTTTCCGCCGGAATTTTGGTCATGATCACAAACGAATGTGAGTAGGTTTATATCGGTACCACCTTGTCCCAGATAGATTGCTTTACTCACGTGTGACGTCCGTTCTGTACACGCTTTATAAACATAAATTACTGCATTTGCATTTTTTATCTGCGAGTTCTTGATGCAGTCATTTCGAGTAGCATTATTTTAGTTCTCTTTGTAGTGCCATGATTACTCAGTATGCAAAATGACACAACTGTATCGTCCTCTATTTATACATTAATTATCACACAGACGTACTTTTTTACACAGACTTACAAACCTGCTTGAAAATGCTTTGAATGAGCATTTGACTACACAGTTTCATCACCGTACTCTAGCTAGTACCACGGTACCAGCAAGCAGGTGGATGTCAGGGTTCGCGCGTCTATTGACACTTTCACCTCTCTGTGCAGTATGCTCATGCTCACATTGCTTACGTCACGCATCTGCGCGCAATTATATCATCACGAAATCAGCTGCTGGATAAGTGGCACATTGGCACATAGCGCTTTGAACCGAAATCTCACTTTTTACTGTTTGTTCATTGTGTTTCTTGCCATTACTGTGCTCGTTATCGACCATTAATGCAATAGGAAAGCTAAACTTTTACGAGATTTGAGTCTTTTCTGTATAAAATTTATGGAAATAGCTAAATGTTTTGCATAGTAATAAAATGAATTATCACGAGTAAATATTTATTTGAGCGCGTAGTCTCTAGCGGCAACTTTAAAGTTCTGGGTGTTAGTTTTACGTAACGTCGGATTTCTATCATAATTTGCCGTTTTTGATGAGTCGTTTGTGGGTATCGATTGCACATAATGGCTTTGCGGATCTATTCTTGGCGTGATAGAAACATGACGATATTATTGTGAGAAGATGAGGCCCGTTGTGCCTTAAAACTGATAAAAGTCACTATTGGCATTTAGATGCGTTAGTAATACCTTATAGAAAATTTAAAACAGTGATGGTAGATACATGCCATTGAGAGTTAGACGCACAGAACAGAATAACATTGGTCTAAGAATAACCTCCCGGTAGTGAGTCTGTTCTGTCCATGTATTGTTTTGCGGTTTCTTTGCACCAAGTCTTGTGTTACTCTTGTATACGATTGGTTACGGCAGGACAGCTCTACAGAGTACCTCCTATAGTTGTGCAAGTTTCGTACTATAATGTGGAGTGGAAAACAATAGTCAATTTCGTAATACAACATTTGGAAATACGCGAAAACAATATGTAAATAATGTATGATTCACTGGATGTTAGGAATTATGTAATGTTTTGGTTGGTTTTTTAAGGTTGTGTGTTTACATTTGTTAATGAGTAAGGAAATGTCATAGGGCTATTAGTCAAAGTCCGATCGACCACGAAGAAATTTGTACGAACATTTTTGTATGCTTATGATTGCTCCTTTACTGCTATATCATGGCGTTATGGTTAGAATTCTTTCAGTTTCGTAACCACATTTAATAAATGATTCCAATTAATAACTACAGAAAGTGTTTATGATTTTTCCTTACCCGTATCCTGTGTAGAATGCCTTATACTTTTCCCTTTTCATCTCCACGTGGTTACTCAAGTCCCAGCGTTTCACTGTTCATTTCACAATTATCACAATACTCCGTGTAGAGTCATTACATAAAGCACAAACTTGATAACTTGCACACTAACACTCCTATCGCATGACGTCACCAAATGCCTGGAACAAAGAAACACACAGATTAGTAACGTCATTAGATATACACGTACAAGATGATTTTCTAGGGAAATAAAAAATCAACCGCAATAAGGGTGTTGCACGATTTCTTAAAGTTTTCAAAATATATCGTCTGTTAAAGACGACTAAACTGTCAATTTTACTAATATAAGTGATGCACCAATTTCCTGGGAAATTTTCAAGGACTTCTACGATTGGTGTTTCGTTGTCGAATGAAAACAAAAGACCCTATAAGAACCCGTGTATCTTACTGGAAACATGTTTTGTGAATATTGTTTGTATAAATCACTGTAGGTACATTTATAAGTTTGTTCTTTGTCTAAAGTCATCTTGTCTTTGTGTGTGGGAGTCAAAATAATGAAAGATGAGAGAGAGTGGTGAAGCGAATTGGTATTTTCGGTGTAGTCATCTGGAGTATTGTTGTCGTGTAATTACTAATTAGAAACGTGTGTTTTGTTCGGCTCTCTGTCTGCTTTCAAAATGCATGATTAATTTTTGAGTTACAAAAAGTAGTCGCAGGTTTTACAAGTATCTTAAATATATATTTGATCTTACGTTATGATATTTTTTAAACAGTTTTTGTTTGAAATTTAGTAAGTAAGTTAATAGGTCATAGATTAATCTAAATATTTATACATATAATATAGCTGAAGAGGGTCGGAAGTCTGAACAATGAAAATATAAAAAAAATGTTAGGAGACATTTTGAATTGATAGCAGTACGCGTTCCAACAATTTTTAGAAATTTGTCTGTTTATCTGTGTCTCTCTCTGTTTGTCTGTATATTTTAACGCTCATAACGCAAAAATGGCTGAACGGATCATCATGATTTTAGTATGTAGGTAGTATGAGGTCTTAGAAGTGTCACAGGCTACCTGTTATCTCAAAATAATGCGAGCGAAGCCACGGGCGTCCATTAGGTAAAATATAAGATAGATTACACAGACTTAGATAAAATAGTTAATCTGAGTAAATGGCTATATTGTTTATATTTCTTAGATTATTTAAACTCATTTACATACAAGTCTTTGTCTCGTTTTCTGTTTGCATTAAAACGTCTTCATTAATGACCAATTAATTTCGAGAAGCTTCTGCTGTTATTTAAATATTTTCCGTCGATATTGAAGTTCAGGGTCTGCATTAAGTATATGAATGTACAAAGACAGAGTACGCCTGGAGGCAATACTTTTGACCAGTTAAGTATATTTATATGCTGACATATTAAGCGTGGGTTTTGAAAAGACATTATAAACTGAATTACTCTGACTGGGCTATAGAAGCATCAATCATGATACTTCGTTAACTATAATAATTTAAGTAGCATTCATCGGGATGATAATTTATTTAAGCTGTTTTCGTCAGTTGTTGTTGTTATTGATTATACTCATAGAATGAAGTCTATTTCTTTTTTAAGCTGAAGCTGAAGCTTTTTTTGTATAAACAATTTATTAATTTATTTCGGTAATCGGTTGAACCATGGCTAATCCATTGAAATCTCAAAGATCAGGATTATATAAACTTATTTCGTTTACGTTTATTTTAAACAATAATTATATTTTTGTCCGTGTGGAATGTGGATCTCTTTCGTCTTCCTTAGATTTTCTATACGACAGTTAGTATGAAAAAATCCCTGAGTGACTGTTCCTTAACTATATCGCCTTAATAATCCTGCCTAAACAAAATCGTGCCTCTACCGTCCAATATGTACCTTTACAAGCTCAAGTCTTTAATCATAACTTAATGATCAAAATAGAATGGACAATGCACAAAATAATGTTAGGGAACGTTAATGCACGTTGTTGTGCCTCTTACTATTTCATAACACTAATGATTCTCAAGGGTTGTGCGTTTGGAGTGTACTTGCAGAGACCTACAGAGGTCACAGGTACTAATGGAGTATAGGATGACCCATTGAGGAGGTTACTCTATTTATGTACCACAATGGTGATATAAGTTGTGATAATAGATTTGATCACTATGGGAACTGTAGGTTTTTGTTTTTTGTGTGGATTTTATTTATTTATGGAGTGAAAGGGTTATTGTAATCTTCTTTTAATGAAAGGTTTCGGTTAAGATTTACTGTATGTTTTATTGCCGACAAAACAAATAGCATTTACCAGTTACAAACACAGTTTATAGATTTAACTTCGCTTCAAAAATTTTTTTTGATGTGTTCAGTGTTTGTTGGACGACATCTCCGATTTCTACATGTTGGTGGATTGATCGACGAACATACAAAAAAAACACAATTTACTTATATAAAAAATGAATTTGGATACTTCCATTGGATTAATCAGTTTAAAAAACCTATTTCACCAACAAAAAATAAGAATGAACTCGCACTAACAATATTCATGCCCAAGTCTCCTTCAATATATTAACTCGATTCCCTACATTAACGTAGCAATAGCAGTTGAATCAAGAACCGAGCATCGTCACAAACCTAGTTTATAACAGGCGTAAGTTCTGAAAACTCATTACCGCCGTGATGTGGATGTCAAATGGAAATTTATTGATCGGGTTCTTTCGTCGACCATTCTAGATCACGAGGAGCAAAACATCGTGCTGCGAGTGGATCGTGGGAACACAGCACTGCCGCAATGTGACGGAGACGTCGATATGTGAAAGGATTTATTAGAAAATAAATGTTATTGGCTGGATAAGTTTTGGCTTCACACCTCACACTTTTTTAATATACAGTCATACCAAAAGTGAGTTTGTTGCTTTGTTGTTTCGTCACACCAAAACGGAACCAACATCGGAGATTTTTGTTATCTTTTTCTTTTATCATAGGTTTCCGATTTTTTCACCCAAATCACAAGAGCAAAGCGATATAAATTTATAAATAAATAGATAAAAGACGTTTATTTCATGCTTAATCCATAGTTACTCAAACTTATTTGGACGCTAAATATGTGTGTGTGTAGACGAATTGCTCATTTATAAGTGACAACAACTTAATTGCATAAAATCGTTGACTATTTTTTATCCGGACGTTATTAGCACGACACGTCGCAGGAAGCTATTAGTTCTGCAACCAATTTTTATGTGCAGGAGAAATTGTCGTGGAGTTATGTAAAATAATCTAGTATGATTTTAACGTTTCTTGTGTTTTATTCACGAGATTTTTTATGAAAATGAAATAATTAAATATTTTGCGCGAGATGCAATGATGTCTTTTTGTAGAACAAAGCCAGTTACTAAGTATAGGTACTTAATAACTGCTTATATTATGAAGTAAAATAGATGTCCCTGTTGGATCGATGCCAAACATATCTTCGCAGTCACTTACATATATAAAACTGAATATAGACTGATATATGTAGATAGAAGTTATAACCCAGGGGTCTTCAAATCCAGAGTAAATAAGTTTCTCCTAGGCAAACGTGCAACATCTTAGACTGCAGTGGTGCTTAACATCTGGCAGGCTGTAGTCAAACGTTGGTCTATTCCGTGTAAAAAAATAGAAGAAAATTAACGAGAATAACTTTACAGTTTCAGTTGTTCACAATCAGACAATTAATCCTTAATCCTAATTACGATCTGCGAGTGAACTTTGCGAAACTCGGCCTTCGAGCGTCGCGCGCAGGAGCGGCGCCGCTCCACTGCGACTGCGCCCGGACAACGTATAATTATACAACGGTTTAAGGTGCTATATAAAGCCCCACAAAAAAAAAAAACATTAATAAAGTAACTTAATAAAGTTTATTATTTATTTTATTATATTAATGTCGATACACATTACAATCAAATATTATCTTAAAACCTAAGTTTATGTAGATAAAAAAATTTAATGCCAATCAAATAGGAATAAAGTAAACTAAAACTAACTTAATAAAGTAAGTTCTAAATTGTTCGAAGATGAGTGGCCAATTCTGCTGTCGGAGTTTTCATACCACCTTAGAGCGCAGAATACAGAGTACATCCTAGGGGCTTTCAGACATGGCTTAACGATTGCTGTACTATGACAAACAGACGGGACTTATAGCTTCATTATTTTCGATCTTTAAGGTAACAGTAAATGTATGTGACTTCTTACCACTTAAGCTAGTTTGTTGTTTTATGTTTTTAACTTGAAAAAAGTTGTAGAATAGTACGTAGATTCTTACACAATCAATAGTTAATAATTTGAATATTACACCAACAATAAATTGAGAACTAAGTTTACCTACCCCTTAAATTGAGAACATATGGAAGGCATGAAGATAAATCTATCATTTTTTATGAGGGGCTTCTCTTCCACCTTAAAACATAATTATTCATAATTTTAATGGAGTCTCAATAATTGGTCGGGCTTTGTCACGATATGATAATAGTATGCGCCACTTGTCGCCTCCAGGTATATACTTATATACTCTGTGGTGATTACTTATGCTCATGAGCTCCGGGACCACTTTTGTTTACGTTTTTAATTAGACTTTAACTATAATGTCAGCCATGTTGCTTTATGGCACGTACTTATTTATTTTGGAAAGAAAAACACTTTTGGCTAGATTAATTCGTGCAACTTTATCTTCGTTTTTCCAAAAGAACAAATGTCAGTTTCAGGCAAAACTAAAAACATCTTTAAAATAAGAATAAACACTTCAACAATAACCCCTGTTTTTGTAATTATGTATAGTATCAGGTTGATATGGTATGCGAAATACTTTTGTTTGGTACTTAAATTAAATGTGAATTGTATCAACATTATGTAACTATTTAGTTTGGCTCCTGTAAAGCCAGCTGGAAGTTCCTAATTCTACGTTACATGAATTATGTTTGACACACGAGCACGATCAAGATAGAAGTGTCCAAACACAAAATTCAAACTGCGTTCAGCCGTAAAACGGCAAAGTAAACGTTTCTTGACTTTATTCACTATCAGAAATTGCGAAATTCTATATTGGTAGAGCTCCTTGAAACAGGCCTGTTAGGCACGTAGGTGCTAAACTTGTAGTTTTGTAGTTTTTCTATCGGATTATACTAGTACGAATTCACTCAGAATCATTCGCTAATAGCAGCACTTCAGCTACGTATTAGCTCTCAAGATCATGCCGAGTGTTTCAAAAGTCCGTCAAGGAAATAAACCTAATGGCCCATGGAACTTTTATGAAACCTATCTAGTTTAGTTATAACTGTCTAGTTTGTTAATATATGTTAGTTCTCACATCTTTTGTCAACGTTTTGTGAATATTTTTAAAATATCGGGAACATCATGCTAGTCAGAAATTGTTAGTACCGATTTTATCCGCATGCAGAGTTGAATCTTGTTTTAACACGAAGTTGAAGATTCAACACAGCCGTGCACAGAAGGACGATGGCATTAACGCGTGTTTGAAGTAAACGCGAGGAAAATGAGAATGCAAATACGTTGACGTTTGCATCTCGGCACGGCTTGCGCAAGCACAGCGCTTAGGTATCGATCACAGGTGTCCTTGCCCGAAATTCTTCCACGAACAAACATACTGCACCCCTGTTTAATATAGGTATATAGACCAAGTTAGATTTGCATACATGTACCTATGTATCTTATTGAAATAAGAGGATTTTTTGTTGACTGTTTTTTTACGTTTTGTGCTTGTATAAGCTACATTTAAAGACATTAGTTGTTTATTAACTGTCAAAAATTAAATAATAATAATAGGAAACAAAATTTAAAATAACCAACTCTGAATTTAGCAGTTGGTGAATTAATATTTCTAATAAAATTAACAATGTGAGTCGAAAAAATGTTTAGTGAGTAACAATTATGAAATTATCTTATTAGTATAATTAATAAAGTGTTTAATTAATCTTTGTCTCAGTCACATGAAGGCAACATTTGACTGTGTAAACATAGTTGGTACCTACTATTCATAATATCGTAACTTTTTCACATACCCATTGCTTGGCAGATTACAATTGATTTTCGTCATGATACGCAAATTAAATTCAGTGGATATATGGTTATATTACAAGCTAAGGGAACATACTTCACGTGAGAAACTACAACTACATTGTGTTTGAAACTCTAGAGGCTTGTGACGGTGGGAGAGTACCAACATTATAAAGCAGAGATATCTAATTAACTAGATGTCGATCAAGCCTAGCGAGCTATCACTCACAAATTGAAAATCAGTAGTCTAACACCTAACAGTTTGCTACAGCAGCCACGTTTTGGTGCTTCCAGCTTTGAGCTTTGACCAAAGCGTAGTTTTATTTGCGGATGTCATTTCGAAATACCTTACAGTCACATGAAAAAAAAACCGTATCCAGGGCGGATACAGCAATATGCCGATTCCAGCGATTGATATTTGTAACTGACTCAATTTTGACAACTTAGATGTGGTCAATGGAGAATAAGAAAGAAAATAAGAAATAGAAGGTGATTAAAATTTGGTGTTAAAATATTGAGAAATAAAGAAGACATGTCGAAATTCCCTTCGAAGTTATTTTGGCAATATTTTCCACCATAGTGTGCCGTCTAATTGTTTGTGAAGCATTAATGAGAGAAACACAACAATAGCAGCACGTCACCAGTCAATCAATTAGAAAAACCCGCTCAACCTGTCTTTAATATAATTCAAGAATAATTCTGATATCTTATCTCTGCCGATCAATAATCTCTCAGATATCGTTTTTGTCATCGCAATTACATGATCAAGTACTTCCATAGATGATTACGAAATCGCTAATGGATTTTTACTGCCAAACACCGTGTTAGCAATGTCGCTGGCATAGATAATGTAACCTAGAGACTCTTAAAAGCAGTAATATATAGCGAAGCGATACCGAATCGTAAAGGTTCTACAGAATTTGCCCTAAGCTCTCTGCTTCTACTTTATAGTGAAGCGATTGACATATTAGATTAATAAAAGGGTTCATGAGAAATGCAATTCAGGTCAAGAGTGAAAGCTGAATAAGTTTCCACTACGCATACATGACGTGCTTCACCTTAGATTACAAAAATGCAGTGTCATACATGCTGTATTTGTAAAACATTTTTCGTGGATCATATTCAGAGATATCTTAGATATTCTTTCAGATAATTTTCCAATTTGTATCATCCAGATTCGTAGCGTGTATTATTTAGAATGTCCTCTTCTTCTTTCTCTGGCACATATGTATTAAAATTGTTTAGTAGTCTTAGTTAGTAGCCTCCAGCATTTAATGTTTTTGATCGCAGGTTAAGTAATAGTTAGTACGTACGAATGCTGAGAACAAGATTTTAGATAATGACTGTAAGATGGAGACTCTGGGCAAATGTCAAGAGCGTTGCCGCACCTGCGAGCGTGGTGTAATTTAAGGACCTATTCGGTAATGTCCACAAGTATAACCCGACCAAAAAGTGTACAAAATATATGTATAATAAACATATTTATTTATTATCTACAATTAGAACTGCGGAAAAGCTCATACGACGGATGGTTTTCTAGGGTGGGCGTTTGTCAGTATTTGACTACGGACACGCTACGGACCAAGGCGGTCAATTCGAGAGCAGTCTTTTTGCGGAGTTAGGTGTACTGTGTCACTACAGAACCATAACAAATGCGAATTAAATAAATGTGGCAGCCACACTACATACTTGATCAATTTATTAGAAAATAAAAAGCAAAATTTAAAAAAAACTTGTTTCACAAAAAATTTAGACAAAATGCGTAATGCTCGTTACTTTTGAAAAAAAATAAAAAAATAATTATTTCATACTTACATTTTTTGGTCATACTGTAGTTTTAGACGATGGTTAATTTATTTAGGAATGTAAGGTGCAGTGAAGAAGCCTGTCATGGTATATTGCCTGTAGGTATCAGATAAATGTCGAATCAAAGGTACTGGAAAATGGCAATAATATAAATGTTTTAAAGAAGCAGTTGGCAGTATTTTATTCCATAAATGGTAAATTGTTCTTGCTAATAAAAATCTAAGTTTACAATTTTGAATTGTAATTATGCAAAGATGTAGTCGATGCAATGTTTAGATGGTAAGTTGTTCACATATTGTTTTTTTTAGAAAATTTGTGAATCTAAACTAAAAGTTTTTACACCCTTTGAGTCACTTTGAAATACATGTCCAGAAAAACATTATATTTTGCTTCAAAAATTGAAATGTAAATCAGGACAATATATCCTGTTCTTTGGAAGTGCTTCTAACTTTTAAAATATCATCACACGTGATGTTGTAAGAACTCGCTAGTGCAAGAAAACTTATAAAATTAATTTCAGGAAACATTAACTGCTCGAAATAAATTGCTTTAATTAAGACATTAGATTAAGATAATTACGTATCCTTTACATTTCAACATCTTGTTGCACGCATGTGTTTTTGATGATATCAAAGACGTTACATCATACTTTATGGACGCCTAATTATTTATATTAACCATGTTCCCGATTCTTAGGGTCGGCTCCAGATTCAGTTGATTTGGCAGAATATCAGTTATTACACTGAACATCTACCACCAAACCTCCGCAACCCCGAAGGGATAACCAATGTTCAGTTGTTATGACCGAGTGTCAGATTATTTTTGGTGGTGACTTGGCTATATGGACTATAAAGGCTTACCAGTTACAAAAATTACACTATATAGGTGCGAGTATTTACGCAGATAAGCCATTGGGTATGGGTGCGTGATAAGGTGTAATTCAGATTGGTTCATAAGGGACACAATATAAGAAAACAGAACGATTTACTTTTAACTGGAATGGGTTTCCACTTGACCATAAGCGATCATTATGATCTAGAATGAAGCGTACTTACATAGTAAGGTTAGTAGGTAATTAATTATGTATAAGGTATTATAGGAGAGGAGGAAAAAGTGAGTGTGGCTCAGCGGTTCCAATGTCTGCTTTTCATCCAGACGCACCCTGGTTCGAATCCGGCCCTGCACCAATGACTTGTATTTTCAAGTTAAGTGTGGATTTGCACTCGCTTGACGGTGAAGGAAAAAATCGTGCGGAAACCGACATGTTTGAGGACCACAATATCTGAGGACATGTGTCTTCTATGGAAGGACCTGGGCGCCCACCACGATGTATCTGCCTAAGAAAACTCCCCTAACGAATTATTTCTGCGGGGGAGTCACGATCCTCAGTCATGAGGAAATACCTACGACTCAAGAGAGATTATAGGAGTCTACCAGTAAAATTGTCGTTGAATGATATCTGAGAACAACAATTATTCACCCTTGGGGTATATTGGGTAATAGTTCATAAGTTTTATACCTTTATGTAACTAGACGTGATTAATTCTATTCTTTTGAAGCTTGAGAATTGACCTCAGTAATTAGGCTAATGCACGCAATATAATGGAGAGCACCGACTTTATGTACCACGACGAAATGTGAGCTGGTAGCGGTGCTTCTGAGACAGGCTGTAAGTTAATTTGTCATGTGATATGTTTGGTAAATAAGGAGGATACAATGAAAACAAAAAGCCTTTAAAAATAAAAATAAAAGTACCATATATTTTCCTATAGTCATCACACTCATATTTTAGGGATGAATGATAGCTAGAAAAAAAATCTTTTAATATTTTTTATTTTATTAAGCATTTTTATTTCATATTTTATTATTGTAAATAAAGCCTTTTAAGCATTTTTTATTTATTGAGATATTTATTACATCGGCATACTGTTCTATGCTACCTATTTCTATCACAAGAGAACAAAATAATACAACATCTTCGTATATTCGAGCAAAATCTCCTTGACAGAAGTACAGTTTCAATAAAGAGTAACGAAGTATCTTCTTTCATGATATTTCTCAACCGTGATGACCATTTATTACATTTCTTTCAATATATGTAAATGAAATGCTGTCAGCTTTCAGTTGCGTACCGATTGTGTATTGAACTTATTTCGTCACATTTGTAGCATTCTTACAAAACGATGACTCGACACAGATTGACCCAAGACTGCGTTTTATTTAATTTGGGGATTCCATTTATATCAATAGTCATTGAGCGGGCCAGTTACGTGTCGTGGCAGACTAAAAAGTAAACACAGTCTGTACGCTGTGTTTAATTTAGTATTGCATTAGCTTTTTTAACCACATTTGGTATTATTTTCTATTTAATGAAGTACATAAACTAATGTTTGAACTAGTAAAAATATCATACAGACGATGTACTTACTTATTTTTCATCTTTTATCGCAGAATTATTTTAAAAGAGCCTGTCTTAAGCTTTGTGCTTTTCTGTCTATTGTCTGACCAATGATTGGTCATGACTTCTAAAAGAGACTTAACAATAGACTCAAATAAACACAAATGCTTTGAATAATGTTGACGATAATATAAATCGCTATATTGCAACAGACTCGCGCAAAATTCTTTCTATGGAATCATTTGCCAAGACTGGTGTCTGACACGTTCAATGTCTGAAGATATAAATCAACTCTAAAACAACATTTGATGTTACAACACAATAATTTGATTAAATCATATTAGTTTCAGTCGCGGTTGTTTGTCTCGACAGCCGTCGTTATATTTGGAGTAAATGATTTACGAGCACAATATTTTGGTCACGGTTTCGCAGAAGCAAACTATATTGCGCTTCACTAATTTAAAGTGGTCTAACTGTTGTGCAAAGGTAATTTAAACTTTGGAAAGATACATAGTCGTAATGGCTTTGTATTTTACAAAATACAAACAATTGCTTGGGTGATGAAAAGTCAAATAAAATTTGTTTGAAGTTCTGTACTAGTCTCAGTCAGAGTATTTTAAGATTTTCTACGTAAAAATATTCACAAGTGAGAAACGTACTCAAAAACAAACCTTAGTTCCAGATTAGTTTATTTTAGAGGCGATACTCAACTGCATACCAGGAAGTAGCAAACAATCAACGAATGTTTGCCAATATTCTCTCTACCAAATTGATTTACTATGATCCGAAAACATGATAATTAAATAAGCACTTTTTCAAGTATTAATATTCCATTTGTACCTATATGTTTATTTGTTTTCCTTATGTTTGGTAAGCTTTGTTGCTTCTTATGTTCCTATGATAAGTATCTTACCAGCAACCTCCTGATCTTCCATGTTCGACTTGAAATTCACAAGATAAGCAAATTTTCATCAATATTGTATAGTGTCTTTTCACGTACTATACAAATGTAGAGAAAAAAATAATATCGTCCGTGTCTATTTCACATCAATGCTTAACATAAGTTTACCAATAATTAAGATTATTGTACATAAGTGTACAAGAACTTCATTTCAAATGTCACACGAGTACATAATTACGTTATTATACAAGGTTTTGACAATATTTCATTAAGCATTACCTACGAAGTGTTTGTTCGGTCACACTCATTTGCCTCTTGAATACATCTATTAATCAGGCACTTCGAAGCTGCCTTGACATCTAGAAAATGGTAGTTTATGGACGTCGAGAGCAATAAATGCAAGTGACGATTGTTTAATATGGGAGCCTAAAATGGACGTTTTCACAAATGTGTATACTTTGAGCTAGTCAACTTTTTCACATGAATATAAGTATGAAAGTTTATAAAATAGTGAAGTAAGGGTGATTTTTCTATGAGGGCTTGGATTTAGTATGAAAAATTTGACTATTATGGGAAAAATAAATCAAATTTATGTTTTTTCTTCAATTGATTGATATGCATATGATTCCACATTAACCTGAAACGATAGACATAATTGTGCTGAACTAAACCCTTTATTTGATATTATAACATCTGAAAATACATTTAATCATTTGGTCATATTTAAGAAATCGGCTTCGAAATTTACGGGAATGAACAATAATACAATCAGTTATAGGTCTCTTTGTCTCTACCTACGTAGAAACTACACAGAATTTAGGCCCTCGCTACCAGTCTATTGGTACGGCAGGTTTATTTGACAACCGGTTAATGCACATTCGATACGTTGCAGAATTGGGCACTAACAAATATACTATACATATAGGTATTACATACCTAGTATACCTATCAAACACATATTTAAATCGTCATACTATTTTTCTGTGGAGACAGATAATACAATACAGCTCTAATTGTAATCATAATCTTGCATGAAAAAAAACCGCTTGTAATAGAAAGGAAAAATACATATTGGTTACTGTTGACTCTACATTGTGTTGAGTTGAATGTTTAGCAATAGTTGTAAATGAGTCTAAAAGTAAACTAATTACAACTTAGCCAAGCAAATAAAACGACAGCAATTGTAAAATTCAAACAAGAGTTGCCGTAAATTGTTTTAATTGAGGACAAGGATGTCGAGGTCGGGCGCTCGCCGTCCCGCTCGCACTCACCGCCCTTGTCGCCCTGATGACGTCACCGCCGCTCGCCGGACTTCCGCCGGGTAGGTTCCGATCAGCACATCACTGCACTAGGAAATGTATTGGCACAGAGGTCGGCGGCACCTCGGCGGGAGCACCGTCGCACGATCACTGAAAACTAACCGCGCGCCGGCGCACGCCGCTGCACCTCCGGCGAATGAAAGCGTGCTAGAAAGGGACAACCATTCATTTCTTCCTTTCATTTCAACAGCTTTCTTGCCGCGGTCGATAGTTCAATTTCAATACGCAAGTTTGCAGTTTGTCGTCTCAAATCGATTTGCAAAGCAAATTTGGCTCGAACGTAGAGAGTAGATAATGTGACCTTTAGGCATTTTAGATACTTAGTTTGGAGCGATTGCACAACTGCAAATACCAATTAGGTTAGTAAAACCTTACCTCTATCAAATTCCTCGCTATTGGCATTGTATTGTAGTGTATCTACTAAAATTACATAGAACTATTATATTCTGTGTTATTAATAACAAACCTTTTATTAGTTCAAGACGTGGCTTCCTCATTGAAGATGGGAATGAGGAAATATTCGTAAAGATCATTGGCGCCGTAAACACGAATAAAAATTAAAATAAAACAGGCACACAGTAGTTCTATTGACGGAAATCTTTATCATTATGTAAAATTATTTTAATAATGAAAATAAACTACATATTCATATAGTAGATCAGATATATTTATCTGAGAATAACAAAAGAAACTCCCAATTTTGCAATTAAAAGCGAAAGTTTGTGGGAGTATGGATTTCTTGTTTTTTTTATAGCCTTACTTTTTGTAAGACTTTCTATTACATTTAATAGATTCCTTGATTAATGTGGATAGTATCGCAACGCATACGCTAGAAATATGTAAATTAACTGTTCTAGAATATTCCTCAATGAAATACGGAATCTAAACCAAACTCTACATCGGAATGTCAATAAATTTCCCGAAGGTCAATCAATCCAATCGAACTCATTTCACGGATTTATAATCTTATTTCATGTAAATATATTCCTAAAATACATTAAAAGTTATATAATCTGGAGCAACGGCATCACGACCAATAGACGTCTCATAAAGATGAGAAAAATGTTTATTTTTTTCAAACTTTTTATATTATTAACCTTGATCTCTGCTGCAAATTATATCTATTGGTCATTGTGGAGTTATGGAAAAAAATAGACTCCAGGGAATGGATAGATAGTTCTTTCTTGAGTTCTTATTTCCTCATGATTAAAGGTCGTGACTCCCCCACAGAATAAATTCGTTAGAGCTCTCTTGCGCAAGTGGGCGCTCAGGTCCTTCCACGAGAGGTACATGTCCTCAGATGTTATGGTCCTCACACATGTAGCTTTCCTCACAATGTTTTCCTTCACCGTTACTTCAACTTGAAAATAAGAGTGTAGGGCCGGTTCGAACCAGGGTGTGTGTGGAGCCGCTGAGCCACACTCGCTTATACGAGTATAAGATCCATAGTTAGATGTCTCTACTTATAAAGTGCATGATTCCGTAAAGAGGAAACAGAGCGTGTGTAATACGATGAGCCACGGTTCGTTGGTCTGTTTGTCTGTTTAATAAATGAATACTGTACTAAAGTGCTCACTGAAACACTGATGACATAAGTGATTCATGTTTTGGATTTATGTGATGAAGTTTTGATTAAAGCACGTAAGTAGTTAGTGATAAATTGTTTTTTTTAAAGATTGGACGAATTGTTTTACTTAAATGCTAAAGAAATAACTTTATCTGGGACTGGGAAGTATCTACCCCAACTGTAAGCCAACTGTAACATTACGCTTAAAACTCAACCAATAAAAAATAAATAAATAAATATTTCATGACATATCACACAGCGCCATCTAGCCTCATACTAAGCTTACGCTAGTATCATGGGTACTAGATAACGGATATAATACATATATAAATTTCTTTTGTAAATACATACTTATTATACATAGAAACGACCAGACTCAACACAAATAATTACAAATTTAAATATTCATAATTACTTGTGTTATGCGGGAATCGAACCTGCACCCCTATTGATAAACTTGAAATAAGTGAAAATTATCAGAAGAAAACGACAATAACAGATCAGAATATCTTATGAACAGGTACTGTGAATATGTGTATCATACTCGTATAACCGAAGCAATATCAGTATGAAAAAATATATTAATCTTTGAACAAGGAACTATTTAAAAATAAGCTTTAGAAACACAATTTCAGTACATATGATTGTACCAAAAAACCTCTTTACAGTTACAATAAAATATCCAAACGCTACATTAAATTAATTTGATACTCTAGTGCTTGATGAACAGAATTAGAACATATTTTCAAAAGTCAAGGGTCACTCATTGTAAAGCCCAAAAACCTTGCATTTGATTGGTTTTACAGGCTTTTGTATGAGGCACTTAATAACTGTAAAGTGATTGGTTTCTTTTAACAACTTGTAATGAGTAAGTACCTACGCAGATTATTATAATTTTTTGCTTACTTACCTTATTACATTATCACGTTGAAATGAATTAAGCTAGGTGTTACATATTATGTTTTTATTTATTGTTTTGCGACTATCCTGTACGGCATTGTGGCTTTACAGTTTTTTTGAATCTTGGGTCAATAAATGAAATGATAAGAAATTTTAAAAAAATACTATATATTATTATGACATCGCTAGAAAATATAGAAGAGTCCGTTGAACTCTTTTGTATGGCGCTTCTTTATTTTAGCTACTTTGTTGTGCGGCGTTTTAATGTTTAAAGAATTGGATATAGACTTACTGCTTTTCTGAAACTTACAAAGTATGTAAAATGAACCTACAATTCAAATAGGTCTAATCTAGGAGGCTATTAGTAATTTATCTTACCTTGGAACCCGGATCTCGTTATGACTGGATCATTTAGCCAGACCGGCAGTTTGTATTGTGTTGCAATCTTGCATTTGGTGCTATTTACTAGCGAAATGCATCTGGTGCAGTATTATTATAGACTAATAGTGCTTTAAGATCGATAGTAGCTACATATTTTATTTATCAGAAAATAATGTCCATCCCAAAACTTTTATTGGGTTAGTGATTGGAGGAAAGATACGAGTAATAAATGGATCCACATAAAACCTTAAACTTGTAGTCTACAAAATAACTAATGTAACAAAACTGTACCTAACCAGTTATAAAAAGAGCAATTAAAATGATGCTAAGTGCTAATTAAAGTTTTGTTTTCAATCAAGCCGTATCTTTTTGTTATCTGCAATCAGGCTCTGAATAATTGCTTTACCCTTAAGATCAATCTTCATAGAACATTACGAGTTGTAAGTCACGATCGAGATGCACTCAGTGCAGTGCAATTGGTTTATAAGAGCTACTGTCACAGCGGCCAATCTGCGCGAGCGTGTGTCACGAGCCAGCAAGGCTGTTCTACCTTTTACTTTGAATTAAGAGCAAGGAACTCGATTCGCCGACCATAAATAATTCAAGTACAACTCTGGGAATAATAACACAGTAGCGCAGCTCGTAGATGATGTGTAATTGCAGCCACAATACTTCATTGTACACCAATGCTCACTCCGGCAAGGCCGGAATCAAACAGACTGGATAATTACTACAAAAACACGATTTATTCAAGTACGCTTATTTACATTGTACATTATTTACATCCATTTTAAAATACATCGCAATAAATAATTTAGATATTGAGTATTCACTTAACTTATTCGTCCGATTTGTACATTCAAATGCAATTATAATTTGTACTAAACATGATATTTTAAAATGAATCGCAATCACCTATTATTGATTGGTAAAATGTTTAAAACTAAAGTTATTCAATAAATAAGTTAGGTAACTCGACGAGTGATTGCCTCGATATAGCTATAAGTACGTTATGTTTATTATTCTAATTTAATTTCTTACATAAAAATACATTATATTTTGTTCATTTCATAAAATTGGAAGATTGTTGAAACTTACAGATAAGTATAGCATTATCAATAATTATATTTTTTTTACAAATTGACGCGGATTGATTTCCATATAACTATTTCTGTAAACTTACTTAGCAAGATTAAAACAAACTTATCGATAAGGCAGTGTGGTTCAACTTTGAAGGAAAATACTGGTAAATATGATGGTTTATCCAAAGTTCTCGAAGTGATGTATAAAGTATGGCAGCCGTCGAGTGCGGTTCACTTCTTCGCACGCTGACATCACGGATTTAGTGAGCGGCCGCGGACCACACGAGAAAACGCCGATTTTTGATACCTGCGTACAAAAAATACATCAATACTATTATACACGTACTAAAGCTGAAGAGGATCTGTACATGGAATATAATAGAAAAAAAATGTTTGGGTATACTTTTAATCGATAATAAAAGACGTTTCAACAGTTTTTATAATTTTTGTCTACACATACGATTAATTGTTCTAAAATATGTTTCTCTGTGTATCTGTTTATTTAAATTTTTATGACACAATAACGGCTGAACGGATAATCATGATTTTTGGTATATAGGTAGAATGAGGTCTTAGAAGTGTCATATGCTACTTTTTATCCAGAAATAATGCGAGCGAAGCCGCGGGCGTCCACTAGTTATAAATAAAATACATAGGTGAATTAACACTGGTGAATTTGTTGTTAAAAATTTTTGAGCGCGCGTTAGACGTTTTTCAACCTAACAAAACATTTTCTCAAGTTGAAAATACTTCAACGTGTTCTCATATATTTTCATCATATTAGTTAGACAATTTTATTAGCTTACTGTACCTTACATACAGTTATACTAGTTGTTTTTTTTCTTTTTAATTTCAGTCTTGTTTTTTATGTTAATTTGTTTTTTTTATCTAGGTATTATTTTCTTAAAAAATAAGTGTATACTTACATAGCTATGTTTCTTCTGTACAAACTTCAAGAAAGAGGACATATCTGGCCTCCCGAAGTGGTTGACAGCCTTTAGGCCCGTGAACATGGATGTACGGGATAATCTCTGGAAGTGGTTCTCGCAGATATACTGGGAATAAAAATAAATAAATTACATACATACCTAAACCTAGAAACCACTGTAGATAGTACATAACTAAACCTAGAGGAGGTTTTGCTTGTATTGTGTTAAAACTTCAATGGAAAAAAAGCATTGGGTTAAATGGGATCTGAAATATACACTTTACCAAAAGCTGTGTTTCATGCGAACTACAATCCAGGAGTCTTCAAATCTAGAGTTAATAAGTGTCTTCTAGGTAAGCGTGTTACACCCTAAGCTGCAGCAATGCTTAACATCATGCAGGCTGTTGTCAAACGTAAACCTATACCACGTAAAAATAATGATTGGATGACACAATTTCAATTTTGATTCAAGTAATTTAAGGTGACTTATATTATACACAGCTGTATTGATGCAACTTTACCTATATCAGTATTATTATATGTTGTTTGTATATTATATGGACTAATATGGAATGTACTCCATATAATCCATAGCAATCAAAATACTATGGCTACTAAATCTGTATAATACTCAGAATAAATGGAGCTTATTTAACAACCGTAATAAACGAAGGGCCTTGTTTTATGGGGTTTTATCCAAATTCCTAATTAACACGCAGGTAACATCTTAAAACATAGCAATTATTGCTTTACTCTTAAAAAGAGACAGGTAATATTTTAGTTAAGAATTATTAACGACCAAAGCGTTTAATGAACCTAAATTCTAAATCCTGTCTAAGTGCGAAGACCTTGTTTATAGCCTAATTTAAAAAATCAGTTTCAATGTAGCGCACCTTTTCGGCTTATCGATTAATTATCTGTAAAGCACTAAATTACCCTCGTAAAACTTATCGCAAATCTTTTAATGCGAATAACAAAATGTTTGCAATAATAACAAACACTTAAACACGATTTCAAAACAGTTTTAATTACATTTCTGATTACTAATTGTCGATAACCTTTGTTACCTAGAATGGTCGCCGTTTATGCAATAGTTCAAATTTCTAAGCTCAAAATAGAATATATTTACATTAATGTAAGGGAAAATCGCTATTAATATTCACGTATGTCAAACAGTATATAATTAAAATCAAATCAATTTGGTTTTGCATAAATGTTTAAGGTCTGTATTTAAATATTGAGAAAACTTTTCGAGTAGAGAGTTATTAAAGTCAATGCAATTTCAAAGGTTCAAAACTGACATGAGAGCCTATTTAATAAGTTTTTATGGCAGTAAAGTTTAATTTCTTACTGGGTTACTCAAATGCGACACAAAAAGACCAATGATTTAATTCTTTTAATTTTGAGTTTAGCTGAGCAATTTTTCAACTTAGTTTGTTTTTTATCTCGATAATTGTGTAAAATTAACCGCGTATAAATTTTACTCATAATTTATCACCAATAAACTTATTTTAAGCCCTATCTATAACAACGAATTTTAAACACGTTTAGCCGCACAACTACCTAGTTATAAATCGCTAAATATGTTTTAGAGTTACGCAAGCCAGTTTTTTACACTCACCAACATAGTAGTACGCAAATCAAACTTGTGGAAGAACTGCGTGATAAAGATGTGTATCTCAAGTACGTTGGTGACGTCCTTCCTCTCCACGTCCCGGAGCACGTCGATGAACCACTCGAAGTGCTTGTGAGAAGGACAGATCCAGAGGAAATATACCTGCGGAGGATAAAGAGGGGTCAGAAGGGACAAAAATAGCACTAAGTAGTAATAGAAAACCTTGTAATGCATGTCTTAACATAAAAAAAATATTATTATGTCAGACTTGACTCTCAACACTGGAAATCGATTACAACATAGCCTGTAACATCAACTGGGATAAACAACTAGACTGTCTTGACTATTTTTATGTACTTTTGAAAAAGCTAATAGTAATTTTGTTTAGTTTTTTTTTGCATTCTTATTTAAAACAAACCCTTCTTCTTGTCCTAAAAGGTTCATTCCATAAATACAAAAACATAGCTTTGCCGTATTGCAGACAATTCATTCTAGTCGTTGACACTGGTATTCCAATTTTCTCTACTTAATTTTACTTCTAATGTTTTATCGAATAGGCTAACGTTTGACCACGGGCTATCAGTAGGTACCTAGTACCTACTTATGTGTTGGGTTACCTTGCAAAGACTTGCAATCATCTCAATCATATGTATATCTAAAAGCACTCACCTTCTTACAAGCCACCCCAGAGTACCTATTGGTAGAGGTCCCGAACACCAGGTCGTTCAGTATGGACGCGTAGGGAGTGACTCCGATCCCACCGCCCACCATCACGGCCACCTCGAACTTGTACCAGTCCTGGTTGCCGCCGCCGAATGGGCCTTGGATCCTGGGAATAAATATATTGGAAAATTTTCTTTACATAACAGTTATACCTATACTCCCGTATATATGTAGGTATTACTTGGATCTTGAGAATAGAGTATAACGTATAAGTATAACATACTGTTATGGAAGGATAAAACTATACCAAAGTCTCTCTATTTGATATGTATTGTATAGAGAATAGGTATTGCATACTGTTAAGTAAGGAAAAACTATACAAAAGTCTCTCTATTGAGAGTAAGTTGTATTATGTAGGTAGTTCTGGAGCCGAGTTTATAGAAGTGAAGAAAAGTGACTCAAGTCACCTGACTGATACAATTACCCGTACTGAAGTCATAATGAAACTTTTCATTCATTCATATTTTGTATTTATATATTTTTGGTTGTTTGTGATTGTTGGTTTCATGTAACAATAAAATAATGGTATTTATTCTTATTCTTATAATGACAATACGGCAAGAACCTACAATTTAACGTATTCTCTCTTTTACCCACGGATCATGCAAAGACTGACCGCATTAGTTATGGCATGCGTTTAACAACCAACCAACCAACGGATCACATATATGTATTTCTATTGAGTGAGTAGAAAAAGAGTACTTTTTGTACAAAATAAAAACAAGTATAAAACATGGTTCACAAAAAAACTAAAAATCTCTCTTAAAAACGCTTTTAACTTTTTACTAAGACCGGTTGCTATGGCACGATTGTATAATTAACTAAAGAACACATACATTGATTAACTCGTCCCAGACATTTAATTAATAGACAGGTTTCTTCTATACAAAATTAAATAAAAATGTGAAAAAAATAATTGGTGAACATCAATTAGGCAAATAAACCCGGATGAATAGACTTTAATACCATAAAAAATACCGCACTCGTGTTAAAGTGATGGTTTTAAAACACGGCCTAACAACATAACATCAATTACCTATTGTGTAGTTTTAAGACATGATTTTACTATTACATATACATATTATGTGTTTAGTGATAATGGTAGGAGATTAAATAATAGTTCTGTGTATAAAAAAAACAAGAAGAAAATGGTAGGTACCAATTGAAGTAGAGATATATTATATACACACACACACTATGCATTTGACCATACACGATTATATTCTACGTAAAGACGATACGTTTAGTAAACATTAAGTAATCATGACTTGCGGAAAATGAAAAGAAATCCATGACATATTTTTCGTAGGTTTTTATGTAAATTGCTTACTACTGTAGTACTATAATACATAAATGTTAATGTTTTAACAATGATGTATGTTTATGTAAGCGATTAGACCAAGATTTTTTGGTGTCCAATGTCAAAAAGATTTGTGAAATGGACACCATGGTCACACGAGTCACGGCGTTTGCGGTGAATGTTGTGAAAACTGTGTGATAAATAAATATTGATGTGCTAATTCCTAATACTAACTAGTATGTATTTCTACTTAGAACTGTCTAGATAATCCCTGATTTGAATAGGTATTTTTATAGCTTTTAGAACTTTGTGAAAAATGCCAATAATCTTTTTTTACCTTGGTAGAAGATGATGATGATAACATAATTAAAAAGCAAAACGGCTTCGTAAATGTTTGTTCAAATGCTAAAGCATGAATATGGCTACGAAACCAGTAGGTACATATATGTACATAGAACATATTGTATGCATGTATCAATTATTTATTATTTCACAAATTTTGAGTTACAATACACAAATAATAATTACAGGTGCACATATTGTACAATAGAAATTCCTTAACGTACAACTAATACTCAAACGCTAAGCTGGACAAGGTCAATGTTACGATATACTATTCAAACATGGCATATGGTCGTCAGAAAACTCGGATTTTCTATACAGATAAAGTGTTAACACAATTAACTGTGAATGGGTTTGGACACACCAAGCAACGACATTGTATAGTAATGAACTGGTGTAAGGTAAACTAAAATAAGTCAGTTACAAATAAATTGAGTTGATATAAATAGATATGTTTCATTCGGTATCCATCTTCCAATGATGAATGAATGTGATCGAATTTAGATATGTGAAACAAATATTTTTTTAGGGAAATGCATCCTGAATCTATTGAGCCTTTGAGGCATTGTGTTGTCTGTTTGTGGTTACCAACGTTAAGCAACTGCAGTCGCGGTCAGTCCTGGGATGTATGGCCGTATACGTAGTAAAATACCGAGTGGCTTTTACACCAAAGCGCTTTACGTTATAGCACTGTAGTCGTTAAATCATGTCAGAGGTCCTTCAGAGGTTTTGGTACCAAGATTCATCACACTCTTACCAACTGGCTTTATCGACGAGTCCTATCCTTTATTATACTATGTCAATACACAAGTGCGCTTCTTGTTTGGAAGTAAGCAAGGTAAGCCGCATTTTACAGAGTACTGACTTGAATACAATTTTTGCTTTTGTTTGCTTTATTTGGTAAGGTTCATCCTCGGATTGGTGGGCTTAAGTTAACTGGTTTGCTTATTTGGGAGTGCACTTGACATATATAATAAAAAAAATCTTGGTTTTTCAATATAAATAAAATGATATCGAACCAAATGAACTAAAAATCCGGTGTTCAGCAAGTGGAGGTAGCTACAAGTGTCAACGCAAACGGTCCTGGGAATTCAACCTCAAAGTGATATTCCATTTGGGTACTTTCGTGAGTCAGAACAAAAACAAAATTTGTTCATTTATTTTGAATAATACTTTTGGCAAACAACCTACAGAGATCTAACAACTGGGTTTCGGCATTACATATCAAAAATATTGTAGGTCTTGATCGTTACGCTATATCAGAATTAAAAACTCTGCCACTAGAACTTGCTGTTCTCATATGGACTCTTAGAACTCTAAGTAGAACATCGTACCTGATTCTAGGATGATCTTCAGTGTTATAGTTGCAGGGATCGAAGTAGTTCCTAAGCTTCCACGTCCACGGGCCCTGGGCCTTGATATGGCACGAGAGGAAGTTCTCGTGGGGAGCTGACGTCAGGGTGAAGGAGTGGAACTCCTCCTTCTTGAATGCAGTGCAGGACAGGCGGACCCATTGACCTATAGGGAAAAGCGTTGTGTTTTTGACGCTATGAATTTATTTATATGCGCTATATTGTCTATGAAACAAGTAAAAAATACACAACTATAGAACAGACTCATGTTGTAGAATTTATTATTCCAAAAACAATCTTTATTAACAAAAGACAAGTATGACAATAGGATAGATTCCAAGGAAATGCTTTTCAGCTTGATATTGTTCTTCTCTGTTCTATTCACTCCTCAATAAATAAGTCAAAATAAAAATAAAATAAGATCATGAGGGGCTTTACGAAACTTTACCTGACAAATATTTGAGATTGGGTGGTCTGTAAAACTTTATTTTGATGACGTCAGACGGCAACATTTCAGTTTCAAGAACATCCAGAGCCAAATATTCTGTCCGCAATGACACCACCTAAAACAAAAAAAAAATATAGTTATGCAAACATTTTACTCTAACATAAAAGGTAAATGTGTCTGGTTTTAGTTATTTGTGTACAAGCCTCGTAAATTTTCCAGCCTACAGTTTATTTTAATAGAAGCTTTTCTAGAACATTTAGTTTCTTCTTACCTTATCCAAAGTATAAATGACAGCCGGTCCAAGGAAGAATATCCAGAACCTCGGCGCTCCAGTCAGTCTAGCCAGTCCGTGCACCAGACATAGAGCGTAGAGCAGCACATGCAGTGAATGTGCGCGCCAGAACCAAGGGTAGGCGCGCTTGCGGATCGTCGGGTGAGCGAACACGAATATAACGCACATTATTATGAAGAGAAGCACGCCGCTTACACCTGTAATATAGAATATTCGTAGAATACAAATTGGTTTTGCGCCAGGAATTATTGTGTTGGATGGATTTGTGCATTCTGTTTTGAATTTTTATGAATTCGCTGAAATTTTACGCTCATAAATGTAGCAGTGAACTTTTGTCCTTAGTAATGTTTTAAAGTCATACTCGTACTTTTAAACTTCAAGACTTGTGCAGTTTTCCTAACTTGGATGGTAAACTATTTTATTTTATTTTCGAAAATGTGAATATATTTATATTGCATGTTGATTTTATGCGGGAAAAAAATACTCTTCCAGAACTATCTTACCAGTAACAGTCTGGAAGACCCAGTAAGTGATTCCAGGTCTAAAGTCCGAAGTAAAGTGAACCTCCTTGGTGAGACAGCGCAGGTTCTCCACCGGCTGAGTGGAGACGTGGTAGAAGTTCACCATGTGGCCAGCCGTGTGGAGCAGGGAGAAGAATAATGCTGTGCAGGCCACGATCTTGTGAAACTGGATACTTGAGTCTAGCGGAATGTATTGCTGGATGCTGAATTCCTGGAAGAAAATAGAGCATAAAAGACTAGTCTTCGAGGTTTACGTCAAGTTATGATTCCCAGAACAAAATGTAGCTTATTTGTTAATCCAGGCTCTAAGCTCTCCATTACAATTCCATCAAAATGTGAGAATCAAGTCGAGCTTTTGAGCGTGAAGAAGGATCAAACACGAATTTCGACAATAAATATTTGTCGGAATGTCCGTGAAATGTAGTTAAAAGTTTTGTTTGGTAGGTACATATGTAGTTAATTTTATCTTTGCTCACCTTCAATTTCGTCAGTAAGTTTCTTGACATAGTCAACAGCAGCAAACTGTAGCAGAAAGACAGACTAGCAGCGGATCCTCTTGTGATAGCTATCCCAACTCCCATGATATGTCTGAGGTCCAGATGTTCTGACATGAAAGAGTAGTGAGCGAATCTCTCAACGAATAAGCCAATGGTGACGACGTAGAAGACGAATAGATAGAAGATGTTTTGACGGTTTTCTTCCAAGAAGGTGGTGAGATAATCCCATTTCAAAAGGAACCAGTGTCTGAAACAAATGTTCAGTTAGAAAACATAACACGAAGTTCTTATGTTACGAGACGTTTTTTGGAATTAACACGGTGTTAACTGCGTTAAACCAAAGTAACCTGTGTTTACTCAACCTCAAATTTTTACTCTATATCTACTTACAAATAAGGATCAAATTGGTACTGATGTAAAAATAATTCTTTTCCACGTATGTAAATAAAATATCAGTGACAACGTACTTTGAACAAATAACAAGCTTTTTTTTACCTTGATTGTTCCATAGAAGGTTCGATATGGAAACTCGTCATCCTGGCCACGTTAGTAGAAGTATCGAGGAAGTTTTGCTTCGCTCCCTTACAGTCCAAGCCGATAGCAACGAACTCGCCCTTGTATTCCTTCATCATCACCTTGAAGTCTGCATAAGTGAGGTGGTCTTTGTGTTGAAGACCGGCATCCTAAAAATACCATGATGCTTAGTCTAGTAAAAACTATATAATCTAATACCACTAATAGGTAGGTAAACTAACATGTTAGCATGGATTTTTTTAAGTGAGATAGTTTGCTACAGTCTGTCTGATGGTAATTATGGAGGCCTCGTTTGACAGCCAATCTTGTTCAATCACATTGTTGATCGCGTGGGTGTCGCTTCGGGCGACTGCCTTGGCTTGATTGCCAAGTCTTTATAAAAAGGTCAAAATATATTACGCAGAGCGAATTCTATTGAACGCATTTTATTTTTCATTGCGGTTGTATATTTTAAGTATTATTTTTCAACCATGTTTTAGAGTAATGGAAGTAATTTCCGCAGGTACATTTCGTTAGTTAACGAACTAAAAAGATGCGTATAATAAAAAAAATAATCATGTTGAAAAAGATTTTTAAAGTACTCACAGAAAACATGCCATCAATAAGCTCAGTAACATGTTCATCCCTCAGCGAAGTAGTTCTTGCGATCTCCACCAGGGAGCGTAACATCTCGCTCAGCTCGCCCTTATCAATCACTCCGTTCCTGTCGTTATCACACATGTCGAATATAATTCGCAGCTTGTCCTCGGTCGCGCCTCGGGAGAAGAGCACTACGGTGTCTAAAAATTCCTGAAAAAGGAATTAAAAACACCAAAAACTCAGTCAACTGAGGTATTCTTATACGGTTGCCAATTGATTCTGAAATCGTAACTTTACGTTTCGAAAATTATGTGGATCAAATGAATCGATTCAAGGCACTGTTTGGTGTACGTCATAGTGCAGCAATCGCTAAGCCATGTAAAAACTCGTAAGGTGGTACGAACATTCTTTATAGAGATTTTCGTACAAATTGTTAGATTATATCGTTTTAGTTATTTTCCATTACGTATTTTTGTTAAATATATTTCAATTTTGACTTCATAAGTTCAGATTATTACCTGGAACGAAATCCTTCCATCCTGGTCTTTGTCAACGATATTGAACATCTTCTTCACAAACACTGCGTCTGCCTTCATGCCCAATGCGCTCGCGAACTCACTCTTGGACAGAGAAGTTCTCATCACTATGGACTGAAAAGAAACAAAAATAAATTAATCAACATTTCTACCATAACATATTCGTCAGTAAAACTCGCCTTTTAATGGTTTTATCGAGTATTACAACTTTGTGTTCCCTCAAAAATTTTGCATAAATTATAAGGCATTAGAGCAAGCTGTCTTCAATTAGCGCTCTGCATACAAGTATGCGTGATCGTTTATCCGAAGAAAGAAAGAAAAGCTTTGATTGTGACCAATATGGAAGAAGCCTTGGGAATACGTTTATCGTAATTTAACAAATTAAATCATATATTTATGTCATTAGTATAACTTACTTCTGGATCAGAATCCTCGTTTCTTCTCCGTTTCTCTCCTGGTGCGAGTCCAAATGTGATAGCATACGCTTCTCTAAAGAAATGTTCTAACTTGCGTTGTCTTCGTTCTCTTGTTTCTGCGGTAGCTAAAATTTGTTCTCGGTGACCCTAAAATAAAAATAAAAACGTGTTACAACAAAATCATTATATAGGGCTCCTCTTTAATCTTATTACCGAAAATAGATTCTCCTATTATTTTAATTAAATTCATACAGAATTATATCTCTGGTTCTTCAAAGAGTTCTTGGGCAAATATGTAGTAGCCATCACATTATTTTTTCAAAGAAAAGTTATCAGACTTGATACATACACATGTACAGTTGTGCATATACCATAAATATATTTAGTTTTTTTATTATTTAACTTTTTTAAAGAAGCTTTTCGATGCAAACACAAACGACTAATTCCAACAAATGAAAGACCATTCAGAGTATTATACCTGACTATGATTCATGCCCTTCTTATGCTGCGCGAGGAAGGTATCAAGTTTGACGAGGAACTTCCTCCTGCAGGCCACGGAGTCCATCTCCAGCACCAGGTCGTGCTCCCGGGGGGCGCGGATCAGGATCAGGGGACGCTTGTTGTGACGACCTTCCTGTAATGATACTTCTTATTAATTTCTGTGTGTTTTAAGTTGTTACATAGTAAGCTTTAGCTGTAATTCACGGAATAATTTACGTTAAATTAAATTACGTTAAGTTAAATTTTTATATGTGTGATTATGCTTCGTTCATACCTATCATAAAATTATATTATCCTAACTTGCCGTTTAGTTGTATTTTAGATAGATCCTGAGTATTATTTTTATTGTTTTAATTGATATTCATCATTCAATTGAGCCGCAGTGTTCGATTACTTCTTTATCAAAAGTCAACATGAAACGATTCTCCGCTATAGCGTGTTGTTTGTTTCGTTTACACGCTATAGCGGCGAATCGCATCATGTTGAACTCGAAGTGTTGAACACACCAACAAACGCACTTTTGCTCTCTCAATATGGCGTAGTACCCACCTGGCTCTCAATAACAGACAGCTGGTCAGTATGGTCCAGCGGCAGTGTCCTCAGCTTGTCTCCCTTCCTGTCCGTGACGTGTAGCGCAGGCTCCGGGCCCAGGCGGAGCTTCACGAAGCGCTTGTACGTCGCGTGCACCCACTCGCGGCAGACCAGCTTGTCTACTGAACCTGGAATCATATCATAATAAATTATATACAATACAAATAGTCCATGTGCGATGTGGCCCGATCGTTGTTCTGTGACTAGCATAAACGTTTATTTGAGGTTTGTTTATAATATATGAACAACATAACAAAAATAGGGCTATGTGGCTTACACTAATAGGCAAACCCTGGATGCCACACTAGGACTATTTCTGTGTAGTGACATCTACATTTTCTTATTTTAAAAGCAACATAGCACTGTCACACTGTATGTATGCCTGTGTTGTGACATCCAGTTTTTCTTATTTTAAAAGCAACATAGCACTAAATACGAGGTTATTTTTATTAGTTGAGTTAAAAATTTGGGCCCACACACAAATATTATGAGTGTCTTGTGTTGCAGGACTGCAGTATTACTCCCTGCGATAAGTCTCATATAACTCATGCACGGAGAATTACTACATCTTAGTTAGACTGACGTGCTGCAGATACATACATGTATACCTATTATGTGTAGTATAAGTTATTATTATTTACCTTTGTATTGCGCATTTTTGAGATGTTCCTGTTGTATTTTCAGCCGACGCCTGCGGCTGTTCTGCAGCTTCACCACTCCGTAGCCGGCACCCGCGCACAGTATTGGTACAAACCCGAGGATCAAACATGTGTAGATGTATGCAAACTCGTTCCCCTGCAAATATAATAGTTTAGTTGCATTCCACACATGAGTCCATGAAACTTAAGCAAAAAATCGACATGGCTAGTCTAAAACGCAACCAAAACCAATAGTGGCTTATCTGTTGTTCGGATGTTACAAAATATAATCTGTAAAAGGTTTCGCCTGTATGACTGGTGTTGATTATTTGACACACAAAGCCGTACAATGATCAAGCCCGAAAGAAATTTGAAAGAATTATTCTTAAACTTATTACTTCTTATTTACCTCAAAATAATCATATCCCTTCAGATACTTGCACGGTGGCAGCTTGGAAGCGTTCAGCTGGTAGGGCTGCGAGCAGGGGTCTCCAACCTGCCAGTAGAACACGTCACGTTGCATGTCGCTCGGACCCACGGCAGTCGAGTTCACTATGATGTCCCACATCCTGATGCGGCGGAGCTCTTCGACCTCTTGCGGGGTGAAGATGCTGGTAAATGATTTATATAGTAGTTTACATTAAAAATGCCCCTTATTTTTGGAACAATAAGTAACTTACTTTCAGACCAAAATCCACATCTATTTCTCACTTTGTTTGGTAGCGAAACTAAATGAATTATGATTTTGTGTGAATGAATGTTTTTTTTCCAGGTAGGTACTACATAGTTATATTACAAGAAATAAGAATGACAGGAATCAAATACAAGAAAAAGCAAAGCAATCTTACCCATTCTGTTCATTTTCAAACCAAAATCTGTCAGCATCTCTGATTCTGGTAAACTGATCCACAATGATTGCTCGGAACAGTTCTCCTGGGTGTCCGGTCGATTCCAACATTCCACCTAAGCACATCAAATAATTCATAAGCATAAGAGACATCATACTAATTTAATGTAATAATTATTTAAGAGTCCAAACTCACCAATATAGACATCAATGTTATCCAACTTTCCATCATAAATCTGAATGAGCTGATGAAGCAATTCAGGATTCTCTTCAAACAGTGGTGCGTTGATCTCATTGAATGTTTTCACCTTCGGCAGTCCAAAGTATTCCCTAGCAGTATTATAATCAGGCAAGCCGTTGTCTCTTCCTCTCATAATGTTTAATGCTCCGAGATCTCTTCTGGAAAACTCCATAGGGCCAAAAAGGTTATCTCTAACGTCTGAACAGAGAAGTGCGTCTTCACGTTCTGATAGTTGTGAAGCCATTCCCATTAAAACTTCTTCAATTGGCACTTGAGACATTACTTCCTGTAACAAATAATTAAGGTATGAAGGTACAAGCAGTTGAGTACTAAAATCTATCGTTTTGTTATTGATAAAGGAAGGTGGGCAACTCTTAAGTGATTCAGAGTATTCCACACATGAACCACACACGCAGAACACCATTGCATTCTCTATCAAGCCTTTGGCAAGATACCAACCGAGCAAAAGTAAACATTTCCGGTTTCATATATAAATAAATTAATACAGTAACTAATACACTAATTATACTGGAGTCGTATGAGCATACATCAATAGACAAGGCAAATTGCAAAATCTTCGTTAAAATAATATCTACCTACTCACATTTCCATCCCACCAAGTTTGACAGAGCCTTATGGCGTCATGTCCGCCAGGTGCCCGTCCAAATCTGCAGTTCCTGTCCCTCAGTAATATCGCTGGAGGAACCAGGGTGTGTCCGAAGCGGAAAGCAGCTGTGGCGAAGGAGTGGGTGACTCCAGGGGCTACTTCAGGTCGGTAGCCGGAGTATGGAGGTACTGGGACTCCGAGGAATGCTGGCACGTACTCGTAAAGGATTATGTTCTGCAAAAAATATAAAATAATCAAAATCATACAAAAAAACTTTTTGCCATAGTGATTTGATTGCTATCGTTAATGTTTGAGTATGGTTCTGAGAGTACATAGGCTAAAGCAAATAAATACGTTTAGCGCTTATCAAATCTAAATTATACAAATTTAATAAACTGGTAAGAATAGTTTATAAGTTTCCACAGCTAAGTGCTTTCACCGCCTAATCTCTTCAGCGATTGTTATCTATAAGCCATACGCCACATTACTACAATTTTGCTAGAAAATTGTGGCAATGTTGTCAAAGCTACATACGAGTACATGGCTTTTGATATAATAGAAATTTAATAATTTCTAATACATCAATTTACCTGTAAACTAGCAATAACAATCCTCCTGGCTCTCTGGAACAGCTGCTCGTCGCTCCAGTCGGGGTGCTGGCGGTGTACCCTGGCCGCCACCACGTTGTGCCACCGCAGCAGGAGGATGCCGAACGTCACCATCGCTGGGTTCTGGTTGGTGCGAGGATCTCCCAGTACTGGAACAGTGGAGTGAATAATGTTATTCAATGTTGTTTATTTATTGTTCATATGTAATATTTTTTACCAGTTGTTTAATTTTATAAAGTTTCCGTAAGTAAAAGCAACAACTACACGTCTTCTTTAGCAACACGTAGGTGCGTATTCTATTCTAGGCTGTAGTCGTAGATAAATGACATCAAACATTAGATAGACAAGTCTAGTAATTGGAAAAAAATTGATAATTACATAGACAAGTCAAATAATAAACCCTTACAAAACAATCTCTCCGGGCTGAGCATCCTCATGTAGTGCGGCACCGGGTTGTTGAAGAGAGGCACTCGCTTCGTGTTGCGCAGCGGCATGCCGCCTTCACTCGCCAGGCTGCCGTTCTGTAAGGGAAATATTACTGTTTTAGATAGATAATTATAAACATCAAATAAAACTAGCATAATCATCGAAAAATAAATAAATAATGTAAATATTCCAGGACATTGCACACAGCGCCATCTAGACCCACATTAAGCTAACGCTTGTGTCGTGGGTACTAGATAACGGATGTAACACTTTATGTACTTTTCTTTTCTTAAATACTATGAGTGCGTCTCAAACTACTTAGAATAATGCTTTTAATTGGAAAAAGTTTGTGTACAGATTTTGTTTTTATATACTGTGATTTTTGCGGGTACTCGGGATTTGGTAATATGCGGACTATCGATTAGCCGAGTGTTAATAAAGTGTCTATTTGTAGCGCCGCAAAGGAATGACGGATCGTCGTGATTTTTGTTAGGATGGTAATATAGAATCCCAACACAGACAAACTTTCTATCCCAAAACATCATGAACCAATCACGGGCATTCTGTAGTACCTATGCATATAATGTTTTCATAGATGTACATAAACAAAATTAAACATATGAAAGTACGTAAAGAGGCAGGCGTGGCTGCTGGTGGCACCTGAAATGACCTCATTGCATTCACCCACGCCTCGCTCGTGCTGTACACGAAACTGCCGTCGATCCACGATGTCATCTGGTTTATCTGGAACAAGTATATAGGCTTTATTTCAATTTGAACAAGGAAACCAAAATAATATACTTGTTTTATTTAGGGGTCTTCAAATCTAGAGTAAATAGGTATCTTCTAGATAACCTTGATATACCCTAGGCTGCAGTAATGCTTAACATCAGGCAGGCTGTAGTCAAACGTAAGACTAACCCAAGTAAAAAAAACGAGCAAGGAAACAAAAATTAAAAATCCTTCTTCTTAAATTTCCCTTAACCAAAAGGGCTATTGTATTTTATTGTTTTATTCCAAAGGTTACTATTACCCGTCATTAACCGTGTTACCCGTTTATACCCTTAGCTTATCTAAGGCTTTTCTGGATCAAATTAAAAGTATGATCTTTCTAATTGCAAATGCCGGTTATAAAAACAAAATCAAGTATTTTTTTAAATTAGATTTGACATGTGTTAAAATCCTATTTTTTAAATGTCTTCATTCTATAAAATCTGTTGTTTTCGTGTTGAACGTGTAAATTGACGATTGCACACAAAACTATTTCTCATGATAAATGTTTACAATTGAAAATCTATTCTTTACAACCCACCCCAAAAATAGTAGTTACGAATATAAATCTAGTCCTGTCAAAGTTCCTAAAGCGACAAATATGTAATTGCTGTCATATGTTCTTTGTAAGGTTGATTCAATCGACTTTACATTAAAATTTGTTCACAATCGATGTAATTAAATGCCGATTAACATTCCTAAGGGCCGTCGTAGGTCGGTTTATGGCAAGGCTCGATCTAAGGGACATATTTGTACGACATTCATGAGATGGGTGTATCTGGGTTACAGCTATTGAGTATTACTGCTCGGAATTCAACCTTCGGCGAACATTGATCTGAGTAGTTTTAGTGATGTACACGTAGTTTTATTGATTGAAGTATTCGTTCATGATTAACAAACGTTGAAGCGATCTTCGGATGGGTTCTCAAAAAGGCGGTGGTATCTAAAAGCTTCTGTATCTCCAATTACTCATTTTATTATTATATCTCAACGTTACTTTCAAAAACAACTATGGCTTAGCTGGTGGCTAAATTATAGCCGTATCATTATCATCATCATTAGCTGCCATCTTCTTATAGAAGTTTGGAGTTAATTGGCAAAAAAATCTGTGATCCTATGCTGCTTCTTTAGTTCAATATGTAGCTTAGTTTATTCTACACATGTATCACAGGCTTAACAGGCAGTTTGAAAAAAAAAACTCTCGTCATCAGAGTTTATCAGTATCACCCAAACTAATTGAAGTAAGTTAGAGATGTTTAGCTCTCATCATGTTTAATGTACGCCCCAGTAATCATGGAAGCTGATGAGTAAATAGAGGGATTGTGTTCGATGTTTGCTTAGATAAGACATCGGAAACCGTGAGGAAGTTTTGAAGGAAACTCGTCACGCGTTTTGATTTCAATTGCGCAAACACTAAAACGTGGGTATATGGCTGTTTTTTTTTCGATGAATTTTAAATCCATTATTATACCATTCACAGGCCATCTTATACATACTATTACTGGCCAATACGAGTATGTATTAAATATTATGAATTATCGAGCAACGCCAATTAAATTAAACAGCACAGGGCATTTTATGCTTACATGTGTATCTGTATGTACCTATTTCTGATGCATTCTTATATTTTATTCCGGATGATATTTAAAATAATATCTGTGAATATGAATATTTCGTGCGTATTTCACATCAAATTGTAAGATGAAAGAGTTTACAAGCATTCGAAATAGCTACCCCGTTACGCACTACCGTTTTAACTGTATTTTTTATTATGCTTGTTCACGCGATCAGAGAACATTTTTAGAGATAGACATTTCTTAAAGACGTAACTATATAACCACAGAATAATAAGTAAAAGTGTTAACAAACTTAAACAAAAATAATCACGTTCATAAAAAATCAACAAACACTATCGAATAAGAAATTCATTTTCATTACAACACTTTCAAGGTACTTATGGGAATGCTTTAGGTTCTTATATATTTTATGTAGTTATCTATTGGATCCTAGTTAATGAAGTGCAAAAAACATTAGGGCATTCTAGCTCATTAATTTAAATCAACATCATTCCGCCGACATAGTAACTGACGGTATCAATGGCCACAGAACGCTAATGGTGCTAAAATCCCGACGATTTCAAATTAACGTAACTATCTTTGCTTTGAAGACGCCGTATGGCTTCTGAATGCGTTTTATGCGCATTTTATACTCTTGAAGGTTTTTAAGATATTGATCAGCTTTTTTGCCTCTTAAGAATATAAATACTAAGCTGTGAATAGTACTTAATTAAAGTGTGTAGGTTAATCGAGCGAGAATTTTTAAGAGTAATTTTATAAAATTAAAAATACAATACTGTTACTGTGAGTTGAATATACAGAAATGTATTATAGACGCTATTTTTAGACATTGATTTACGTTACATATCAGTGCGATATGCTGTGTTTTTAATACAGAGTTTCCTGAAATCTGAAGTGACTCTTTTACCTACAAATGTATCACACACACCGTACACTTTAGATGACGTCATAGTTTATTTTACGCTTTGTAGTTTTAGATCACATGCCGTGACCCACGTTGCATGTGGCCTAAAATAACATAAAAGTATGTCTTATGTGTGACAAAATTTCTCGAAGTCATAAGTTGAAATGAAAAGTCAACTCACCTGTTCTCTTGGACTATTCGGGCTCTGTCCAGTATTTCTATCGTATGCAGCTCTCAAGAAGGGCATGTACTTAGTCCCTTTGCACTCTGGGTCGTACATGTGGTCACATTTATCCACTGGGATACGATGGTGTTCTATGGGACAGCCGGATTCAGACGCCATCACTATTTCGCCTGTAACTATTTGACCTGTAAAGAGAAAAAAAAAACCTTTTATAAAATCGTGTGTTTGTCAGTTTATAAAGAAGAAAAAGATATAGATGTCTACATAATATATATATATATATCTTATCTAATTTTAGTCTTATCATTGGTTTCGGTCGTTCATTGATTAGTTTATCAACTATACAACTCACCTGATGTTAAGCAACGTTGTAATCTACGCTCTAGCCAAAGGTAATCGTAATTTTTGGTAAGAGTTTCTATCATATTTCTTAAGTATTAAAAAATAAGTTGGTGCAGCTGCGGATGAAAACGTCTCTCTTTTTTCCATAGCAACGTTACCTTTTTTTTACTAAGACTATAAAATTTAAAGAAAAAGAAAGACGAAAGGTCGTCATTTCTAAATTAGATAACTTAATGGCTTATTGGGTTTCTAGGTTTTCCCCGATTTTGATGTATCTGAGAAGGTTATTTATAGTTCTTTATATTTTTATTTTGACATCAGGCTGCTTGTTTTATTTTCCGTTAAAAATAAAATTTAATTTAGTGCACTAAGCTCCTTACTGCTTAACAGCTTGTGTTACAAAATAAAAATGTCTAGAGATTTGACTTTAAAGTATACCTATAAAAATATATTGTATTTATAATTTATTGTTATCAATATGTACTGTTTCATTAGTGGGAAAAGCCTTTTTTCTATTTTATTTAATTTTATCTAGTACAATAAATACTTATTCATCATTAACATATAATCACTCGCAGTCGATGAGTTTTCTCAACGCTTTTCAGAATCAATCAAAATTTTCATATTAAAACTGCCTAACAATAATCAAAATCAGTTTATAATTAGCTGAGTAATCGAGTAACATAACAAACACACACAAAAAACAACAGAGTTGCAAACCTTTTTGTTAAATTTGAGTTATATAACCTACCAAAGAAAGCCAGCAAAGCCGTCCTATTAGCGATGGAAGGCAATCCATCCTGTCCTCTCATGAACAGCTTGGACAGGGTCCTGGCGCCAGGTCGGTCGGCGCCAGCCATCATGTACACTCCATCTGCGTAAGACGCTGGAGTCTTGCGAGTTAGCCGACTGCCTGGAAACAAATAGAACTTATTAGTTATTCTGTCAACTGCTAAACTCCCAATACGGTTGTTTAATTTAAACTTTTATTGGAAAAGACAGACATTTTATTCACACAATGAGTACCTACCTCTTGTGGATTAATTTTGATTAATGTATGAAATATGTAGTATTTTTCTTTAAAGCTTTGATAGTGACATGATAATTGATTTATTTATTTTAAGTATTGACATGTAACTGCTTTTTGTTATGAATAAATATCTGAATCTGAATTTGAATCTGAAAAGGCCATCAGCCGCTTAGTCTGAAGTGTTTGGAAATGAGTGTGGATTTTCACGCCCGGCAGTTAGTAAACTGTAGCCTAGCGGTTAAGGCGTTCTGGACGGTGTTCAGAAATACGCAGGTTCGAATCCTGCCGGTCGTGATTATCAATAAAAGTTTAAGTTAAATAGAGCTTATGTGAGTAAGAGAAAGAGACTTGATATAGTCGAGTCTAGACTATATCAAGTCTCAAGAAAGCAACACGCATCAAAAACTGCACGTGACAGGGATTATTTGCGTAAAAGGGAAGAAGTTTATGCCCGACATAGGGCTCTAATGAGTAGATGATAATGAAGAGAAAAAGAGAGACAAAGAAAATGAGAGAGAGGGAAGAAATATAGTTCAATCTATCTGGTGTTAGTCTTGTGCATATTCCTGACTATGGACTGGACACCTCCATACAATACAACTTTATTGCACACCAGAAAATGAATAGTTTACAGAAACATTACTTAACTTAGGTACATTGGACCTTTATTTGATATTATTGCCTAATCGCATAGAGCCATCTGTTCCAGGCAATACAATTCTACCAATATTTGGAACAATCCACTATCAAAGGCAAACTTAATGATTATCGGAATATCGGCATCGATCTTATTTACTTTGGTAGACAAGATTTTATCTAAAGGTTTTAAAATTATGTTTGAAATTTGTTATTCAATATCTAGACATGATTTCATGGAAGCTAAAATCCATAATAGGAGTGCAGTTTATTTTAAGTGCTGAGACACTTCAAATAAGTAATTGATCAGCTATTTAATAGCAACAACCCATATGTCGCTTGCCTTCAGATATGCCAGTTAATCAAAATGCAATCATGGATTAATCAACCATGGAGCAGATAGAATAAAGTTTTTTTTCAATATGTTATTTATGACTCGTAAAGTGCAGGTACCTTTTTTTCAAGATTATATGACTCGTAAAGTGCAGATACCGTTTTTACTATTTTGCCATTAGGTAAAGATGGAGTAAATCGCTGCTATTTTCTACGAATTCGACCTTATTTTGCTATCACTTAGAAATAAAAGCAATGTCAACATTATTATTGCATCATATACATAATTAGCCAGTATATGAATATTCATATACGTATTTTTTATACTTGAGTTGTCACTATATAAATAATTAATTCATTTTCGTTCGATACATTAACGCTGCTTTTTATTTGGTTGACATATAATAAAATGTGTCTTTTAATCTATCTATCTTATAAACATAATAAATCTGAACTTGGTAAAAAATATGAACATAGAAAATATTACAAAAAAACTGTTTAGGTATTTTTTAAATCTATAACAAAAACCGTTTCAGCAGTTTTTGGATTTTTTGTCTGTTTGTCTGTTTCGCGCTCATAACGCAAAAACGGCGGAAGTGGCGGAACGGATCATCATGGTTTTTAATATGTAGATTATAGGTAGTATTAGGTCTTAGAAGTGTCATAGGCTAGTTTTATCTCAAGATAATGAGACCGAAGCCGCGGGCGTCCACTAGGTTATAATATGTACTTTTTAATGTTATAATATACCTACTGGTAAAAATATGACTTAAAGTCAATTAAAATGCATTGAGCTTTGTGATTGATTTACAAGCGAGGTAAGTCAATCACACAGACGTGGTTCGACGTGCTCAAAGATTTATAGTCGTGCCCTTAAATACAAACTTAGCAAAGCAGCGTGCGGCTTGGAATTTGAAAATACATACATGAAAATACACGAGTGTGTGATTTTTTACGTGACATGTTCTGTGTTTTAGTACACGCAATTTGTCTCAAATATTGAGCTATTAAATTATACCTTAAATACTTAGTACACGCAATTGGTCTCAAATATGAAGCTATGAAATTATACCTTAAATACAGGTACCTATCTAAAAAAATAACTCATTTCTGACAACCAGACACTTAGGTATTTATAAAGTTTGTGTGTGTCAGTCCAAGAGAGTGTGTTTTTGTGTGTGTTTGTTCTATGGAAAAAAGACATTTATGGTTTGTTCCTTCTAGACTTTATAAATGTCAAACTAATTTGGATGAAATGTTGTATGCGGGCGGATTAGACTGATCAAACTATCAATTTTATAAGAGTAGTAATCTTTCCAGTTAGAAAAATGTGGTTGAATAATGATGAAGACCATTATATAACCAGTAATAAACCACTTTAACGCATTTTGTGACAACAATAACATTGCAAAAATACTCGCAGAACCATACCGAACTGTTAATCACAGAACATGTTTGTGTTAGTATCGTGATTGATTCTAAATTATGCAGTGTGAGTGAAGTTCCGTGTGTTCGTGACTGCGGTGTCGCAACACTACCACTACAGAGTTATTAGTAAATTGGAAACTAATACTTAGTATTTTATATGTACAGTTGTTTTATTTAGAAAGTTGCCAAAAAGACTGATGCATATAACGCATAACATTTTTTGGGCGGTAATACGACTTTTAGTATTAAAACAATACTATTGTTGATATACAAATAGTCACACCTTCTGTAAAATATATGCAGAAGCTAATATCGATAAGGTTGCAAATTATGATACTTACCTACTAGAATAAGTTAGCTGTCTGTTATGTATTCTTTTTACTTGTGTGTGTAACAATAAAATTGTTACTATATATTATACTAGCTTTTCCTCGCGGTTTCGCACACGTTATCATACATAAAAACTTTTTGATAAATCAATCTATCTATTAAAAAAACTGCATCAATATCCGTAGTGTATTTTTAAAGATCTATGCATACATACATATTACATAGAAACACGCGGAAAGCGATTTTGCTTTATACTATGATTGTTGAGTGATTTTCAAAATCGTATAACAAAAGTTTTAGCTATGACACACAAACGCCTCAATTAAAAGGTTATGCGTCAGTAATCAGTGACCCTGTATAATACATGAACCACAAATTAGGCACGAGGAGATTCTCCACACTTATTATATCTACGCTTTGTCTGTCTGCGATTATTATCGAATTATCGACGCCTTAATAATACATATTACAGCCCAAATTAATTATAATTATTAATTCTTGAATGGGTTGAAATAGTGTAGTGTTATAAATCACTGCACAATTATTTTGGTGGCCCTTTGCTGCGTAATTTTGTGATGATGCAACGCTTGGATCCTTGGAGTCAGTCTCAATGCTATTGTTTTTGTTGTGATTAAAGTTTGAGTTATTTTAGCTGCAATGCCAGCTCTTGGGAGGTGAGTTATGAACTTGTGATAAAATGTCTAAGCTAACTGGATATAAAAGCATGCGCGTCGTTTTGTTGATAAATAGTTACTTACCACCAAGTGTTATTTTGTAGATAATATCTCTTAATCACTATTGGCAAGTCATCATCATCATTTCATCGAAGTACGTGTATCATTTAATTTCTATTGACAGCTTTGGTAAGCAACTTAGCACAGAACTGTCAAAAATCATATTATAAAACAGACTGTAAAAAACTGTTTCTAAAACGTGTAGACAATCTTTTACCTCATTACTGACAGACCTTATTGCTCTTCCGCAAAACCATCTGATAATGTTTAAGACGGATGTTTTCACGTCAAACCACATTCACTTAGATACGGTAACAATTTATTTAATGTAAAACAGTTTCGAAGTGGTCTCAAGTTGATATTAACGAACAAGAACTTGCATGTTCCCTGTCATAGCCCAGACGTCGATGACAATCGATCGCTAATTCAATAATTGCAACACAATGATCGATGACTAATTTGTTGGAAGGCTATCTTAACATACATTTAAAATAATATACGCACGACTTGTCGTTTTGTTGCTACGAAGTACTTTTATTATGCTTGTTATTATATAAACTTTTCTCGAATCAATAAGAGACAAATAATATTCTGATTCATATCAGATCAGTGACATCAAGTTAAAAGATAAAATTGTAAATGTTTTCCATGTTCTCTAAGTTTAATGAAGAATTTTTTGTAATTAATATGATTTACAATGTAGCTCATATTGTAAATTAGGCTTATCATAAGGTTATGTTGTTGAGTTAATTTACTCGTTTTAACTGAAAGAAGTTTTTATTGATTGATTAGCACAGTTTCAATTCCAAATTCTCTCTCAGTACCATTTTTTGAGTAAATATGTTTTACTTCAATTATCAATATACATTATATAAACTTACTTATTCAGATTTAAAAGCAACTGGTGTTTGTTAACAGAGGTGGTAATTGATTTATACTTGACCCTTGCTATTTGATCGACCGGCGCGTTGATGTCTTTTGTATGTACAAAGTACATTTTTAGTCCGTAAACAAAAGTGCAACTAGAATCTATGTATATTAAAATTTCAATTTGAAAAATAAACAATGAAATTCGAGTAAAATAACATCAAGTGTTACTAAGCAATGTTTTAACTGATTTACTTACAAAAAAGCTTATCTGCGACTTGACATGTGTATATTGGCTCTTTCGCTTTTATAAATAGGGCGCTAAGTGCTTTGGTTGGATTCTCGTACTAGAGTTTTTCACTATTTTTCTTTTCTAAGCCATGTTCACAATTTTTGGGGTCCAAAAAAAGATGTCTATAAATACAAGTAAGGATGTATTTAAAATTTAAAATATTGGTAAGATCATAAATAAGTCATCACAGTGAGTCAGTCGTGTCATACCGTCACGTAGAATCATACCTCCATAATGACACTCGCCTTGGCAGCAATCGCTCATTTAGCTCAAAACGGCAATAAATATTATCCAAAACATGTCGTTACAATTATGACAGCATGTCTACCGAGAAAAATTACATACCATAAAAGAATAATTGTGCTCCTTTACTGGCAAAACAAAAACCTGTAAATTGATTTCGAGTCACGATATTGGAGCTTATAAGTTACTCTGATATGATATTAAAACAATTACCTGCCTGTTATAGCTGTACACACCCACTTTTGTTTGATTTTTATCGGCTAATCTTTCGATAATTTATTGTTAAACTTAGTTTATGAAACAATTGAGTAGATTTAGAACTGTGCCATTGATTAATAATTTGATTATGCCATTTAAAAAGAAAATAAGATTCAAAAAGCTTTGTTAAGAAAATAGATTCGTTTGTAAATCGATGATTATTTACAAATACAAACAAGAGATGTAAGAATATCATATCACATTATTTTACAAAAAAACGTCTCTTTATAAATAAAAATGCCCTAAAACACAGATTAGTCAATCAAACAGCAGTCAATATAAAAATTAATCCAAATAGACGCTTCATTGATTATTGACAGATGGATCTGATATGAAGGCTATTGCTTGATGTATTGTGTAATAAAATATTATTTCCGGTAGCTATATTCCATACGCACAACTTACTACAACGATAATGATTAAAATCCTTTCTCTTTCAGATGCGATTGAGTGAATGTGAAAGTGTTAATGCACGATGAAATTCAGCTTAAAGCTTTTACTGAGACAGTACTAAAAGTTTTGCTCATAAACTTTTTTGTAAAGCTTCTTTTCAACGTCTGACATTTAGAAAATCCATTTATATTATAAATCTCTTAGTTAGCATGGAGTTGATGAATTGAGAGTAAAGTTAACGCATTCGCTGCCCTCTTATTTAGTAAGTCTATTTATACATGCTTCCTTTTTGAATTTCAATTTACGAAGCGTATTGAAAACACATTCTTGCGTTCCGGGCATGTCGTTAATTCTCCGAAAACGCAAAGACACGCTATGAGCAGTCAAAGCGTTAAGAGCTTTAAAAGATTAGTTTTCTTACCAACGGATCCCCAGTCTGGATAGGCTCTGTTGTTAAACCAGCCATCGTAGCGCTGTTTTTCATAGTAGACCTCTGAAACAATTACATATTTTTAAGTCAAATGAGAGAAATTTATTTTAATACATAAGACCAATGTAAAAAAACAAACATAAAGAAGTTAAAAAAGAGACATAATACATAGACGATATAAGTTATATTGATGTACCCCTGGCGTCATAAAGCTGACTTTCAGCTATGGTTCTTTGAGACACGCAAAAAAGTGCTTTGATATGTCTGTATGTATCAGATACCTAGGTTTATCAAGTAGGTGTAAGTTGCAGTATAAATAGTCATATGATGAAACTTAGACGCTAAAACATTGTAAACAGTTGTCACTAAGAAAAGTCACGAATAAATGGATAATGTACCTTCCCCCTTAGACAAGAGGCGTATTTTTGTATTTTGGCATACGAGTATGGGTTATGTACCTACTATTGCATACGAGTACCTACACAACTTACCTCCTTTAAAACCTGTACTCTTTATACAATATCATTAGATAAATTGATTTAACAACCGACGGCTCCATATAAAGACAGATAAACTAAAATGTAAGCAACTAAAACTATCTATACATATAATTAGGTAATGCTGAGCTTTTTTTTTTTAGTACACCGCCTGTTTATAATTCTTAGTAATGACCATCCAAAAGGTTGCCTGGAAGAAATCGCCTAAGGCGATAAGGCCGCCCAATGTGCATCACTTTAATATATTTAAGCTTATTTCCTGTTTTGTTATTTCTATGTTTTATGGTGTACATTAAAGATATATTCTATTCTATTATATTCTATTCTGAAGAGGGTAAAAATCAGAATATAGAAGATATTATAAAAAAAAAAGTTTGGGTATACTTTAAATCCATAACAGAACATGTTTCAGCAGTTTTTAGAATGTTTGTCTGTTTATCTGTATATTGAAACGCCATAACGTAATCATGGCTGATCGGATCATCATGTTTTTTGGTGTGTAGGTAGTATAAAGTCTTAGAAGTGTCATAGGCTTTTTATCTCAAAATAATGCGAGTAAAGCCGCAGGCGTCCACAAGTTTATTATAAATTCATGCTGTTGATAAAATATTTACGTATTTAGGTTATATTAGCTAAGTGACAGTGAGATCTAGCACCAGGCAATCTGGTTGTAACACCGTGGTAGGCACTATTTGAGTATTTACGCAATAAATAGCAAAGAATTTTGATTGGTTTACATAGTTAATTAGCGCGTATTGAGCATGTAGGTATGTGCCGTTTAGAGTCAACTATTAACTTTAGGGTTATCAAAAAAGTAAACAGATTTTTTAAATCTAATAAATTTCGCAAACAATTTTATTATGAAAGGTCTAGAAAAAAATACTGCAACTATATTTCTTCACAAATTAACAAGCATAAATTTAAACGATGCTTTTGTCAGAGTATTATTTTCGCGAAGCTAGTAATTATGCAACACTTTATAGCTATGTAAGTACTTACCAGATTCATAATAATTGAATATGTATTTTTCACCCATGCAATAATGCAGAAACTTTTTTAACTTGAAGGAGAATTTAGATGCTCTGAAAATGAACATTCGATCGAATTGAGCATATTCTCATGTTAGTCAGGTTAAAAAAGAAACAATCTATATCCTAATAAACTACTTCATTTTCAAACTAATGAAAATGAAGTAGTATAGTGTCAGCCCTACAAGTTATGTTTTTGTGGACACAAGTTTGGTTAAGTGTCGGCTCGTATCGACCTTGCTCCGCCGCAGCCGAGATGCATTGCAATGAACACCATTACACGCCCAAACACCTAACTAAAACGGACTCTAACCACAAATATACCTAATCATTTACGTTTTAAGGTTTGTATATGAACCCAAAAAGGCCCGTTTGCTTATCTCAATTTATTTTGTTACTAAGTTAGCTATGAGTATTTTGTTAATACGGATTATCTTAGGAACTTTAGGTATAACTCCGGCTAGCACTTCCAAAAAATATGTCTTGAAAGGTTTTGTAGCACTAGGGGCTCACGAGTCAGAACGCGCGTCCCTGTTGTGTCTAAATTTAATCATGCCTCATGCTAAATTTACATGCATCATGTAAATTTAGTACAGTGATTATATGAACTGTTAACTTCAGATTCTAAAAGTTCTTCTTATTATCGAATCAGAGAGGCCAACTATGGTGTCGAGAGTTTATCAAGCCGCCTAAGGGCCTCTGACATGGCTTAACGACTGCTGTACTATGACAAACGTCAAACAGTCATCCGACTCACGATCATTCTAAAAGTTGATTTTGTTTTATAAAGTAGTTTTTTCATCTTAATTTGACTGACAGAAAATCATATAAGAAAGTAGACTGTGCTATTCATATTCATATATTGCAGCAATCTCAATGTTGAAGTCTTCATTGACCTTAAATGGAACTATAATTTTTTCATTACATTCCAAAAAAGAAAAACCAATAAAATTATGCGCATGTTACAACGATTGCTTTACTGCTAAAAAATAAATAAACTTGTCAAATAACTTGTAGATTATTCTGCGAATTTAGCTCACTGAAGTATTTGGTTTTGCATATTGCATCTGCTATTTGTTAAGAGCAGATATTTGGATTTGCATCTCATTACCTTATTTTATTAAGAAACTAAGATAGCGTTGTTGATGAAATTGGTGTATAAACATTATTGTGTATTTTTTACTTACTTTTTAATACAAAAAGCATATTTTTATTTTAAGCGATGTTCGTGTATAAATCCCGTAAAATTCATTTTTTGTTTTTAAATATTATAGTTCTTATTTATCTATCTAAATTATTGTCCAAGTGCTATCTTCAATATTCAATTTTTAATCGAGCTATATGAAGTAGACAAACACGTACTTCTTGTATAAAGATACTCTTCTAGTACTTTTTTACAATTACTAGTAAAATATGTCAATTGCCGATTTATTAATTAAAATCGTTGCAAATAAACGTATCATTTAAAACGGATATAGCGTTGCCAGGACACCTGCGCGTACGCAGCGAACACATGCATGTTTCATGAGCAATTAAACTTGCAGCAATACGCAACAAATTCATATAAAAATACCAATCATATTTTATTGTTGCCAATAGCACTTATAAGCTTTTTGGATCATTGTAATCTTATGAAATTATGGTTAAGGAATTTTATAACAATTTTACCTTAAGGTTTTAATATAAGTCAAAAATACACTTGATTTTAATTTTTGTAGCGTTTTACTGGAGCCACAAAAATTTTAGACACGTTGGTAGGGTATGCTAATAAAATTTGACAAAATAAAGTTTAAATTTTGTTCTGGCGTTGCATCAACCAGAATTAAGAATGAACATTATTTTAGCAAAAGAGTTAATTTAAGTATCCTTATAGTATCTATAAACTAAATATGTACCTACCATATATGATACATAATGATATTATACAGGTAACTAAAAATACTTTTATTATAGTACTTATGTGTATTTGTAGCATTTTTATGACAGTTTTTCATTAATTAATCCGCTTGAATGGACTTTAAATACCCTCTTATTGTTATTAATTGAGTGTCGCTACAGCATTTGAAGTATAACAGATTGACCATTTAAATAAATGAGATCATAAATCAGACCTTTTTCTTTTGCGAGAGGCCAGCGTTGATGTGCTATTGAAAAGTTCACGCACTGAATGGGAAATAGTATCTACTAATGGTACGTACAATATAAATAATATATCATTGTACTATTATGCTTGGAGGCTAAGAGCTTACAGAATTTAGGCTTTATTTAAAACCATCATATTTATTTTAAGTTTTGACACTTCTGTCTATAACCCACCAATATTGTAAAGGCGAAAGTTTGTGCGTTTGTTACTTCTTCACCCTTAAACGACTGACCCGATTTGAATGAAATTTGGTATGGAGGTAGATTAGACTCTGTATTCACACATAAGCTAATTTTTATCACGGATTAACAGGCATAAAACACGGGGCGCTATAGTTTTTACTTATATTAATTGAAATATCTAATTTAACGGCTTGTTTACTCCAATGGAGTCTAACGGAATGAATTGAATGAACATGATGCAGGCTCTCAGTCTATATTCTCAATCTAATAAAACCAAATGCATTTATGGAGCGAAGCAATAAAGTTCAGTATAATGTCGTTCAATTTATGTGGTTAGGTAATATAATTGGATGGGAATAGTCGGTGGATAGGTGAACGGCCGAGCCGTAGGTCGCAGATACCGATCTAGCGGCAAATATGGTCAGATAATAAAATAGGTAAGGATGTCTTTTAATGCTAACTAGTAACCATGATCCACTCATAATGTTGTATGATTTTGTGTTAAGCCAATTTACCATGTCACTGAACTAAATTGAAAGCTATAGGGACGACAAGTGTAGGTACTTCAGGAGTTAATTTCTTCTATTCATTTCACAAAGTTACAAGAATTATTCAGCCACTGAACTGAAAGTCGATGCGATCTGAGATCTAGACTGATAAATTAGATTACTATATATTGTAATGCAAAGGTCAGACCAAATCGAAAAGCAGATATACTCGTACTTACATGTAGATTGCAGATATCAAAATCAACTGTCAGTAGCTTTTTACTGACAGGTTGTAGGCGTGATGTACCAAAGAGGTTTTGTTTGCTTTGTTTCGTAATTTGAATTAGGAATGCGAACTGTCAGATGTCAAATGCTGACAATGTCGTTTATGATGAAAGCTCGAAGAGAGAGCGATCATGTGTAAACTGTTATACCGACAAAGGAACATGAATGGTGCACAAACTAGTCTGTTTTATCGACTGTTGTCATCTAAACAACTTGTCAAATGCAATATTTTATTAACCAATTTAAATATACACTTGATAGTGAGAGTAAAGGTATTATTAATTAGGTGGCTGTTATATGTATGTGAGTATTTATTAAAATGTATACATACTCTATATAGACATTTTATAACTTAAAATATATAAGTTATTACCTAAGTTATTCACTAATCAAGTTACCACACCGCAAGTGACAAATACAAACTTAAAAAATGCAGTTGTTATGGAAACGAATCTAACGTGAATCTAACTGTTCCTACGAGTAGTTTCAATTGACATAAATGGCGGAAAATTGTATAATTTTATATTCAATAGCTAACGGTATAGAAGAGCTAGTAAAACATTGCGTTGGTGTAATATCCTTTTATGAATGCTGTGGAATTGGTAGTTTATCGTTAACTTATTATATAGCATAATATTATAGGAAGTTGTTAAACAGTTCCCATGCCAATTAAGGAAAAGAAAGTTTGTAACTATATTTAAATATGCTGTACTATATGTAGGTATGTTTATTTCTTCTTTACACTTTAACAATAGAATATTTTTAATGAAATTTTGTTGCACAGATAAGTCAATCCAAAATTTTAAATTTTACTGTTATCTTGTTATAAAAAAGTTAGCCTTTTACCTTACTTACTAGTAGCTATTTATCAACTTTAAATTTAGCAAAACAGCAGTACGTGCTTTTGATTTTAAAGCAAGTTGGTGCATTTAATCATTTCGTAAAGTGGCTCAAGATATATATCTAAATCGCCACTTATATGAATTTACTAGGGCAAGTCACATAGAGTTATCTCTATTAAATTAATATTGATTAAACTCTATCTATATCGGTCTAAAATGATAAATGCCTTACTTGGGAAATGAATACATTTTGCTAAACCTATGATAAAAGTAAGTAAATTTATACATATTTAAACGATCTTTAAAATAAGATATACAAGGTGTAGGCACATAGATATATATGTATTCCTTGTATTCTACTACTCTTAGCAAACTTAGCAAGCATGACTCTTCAGAAATTATCTATTTCATTGAAGTTTAGTTGCTTTTAAATTGAAATACGATGCTCGAACAATACCTTTCCGGATCTGTGTCAATATTTGGCAACCAAATCAATCTATATATGATTGAATAAAATTCCCGATCATTTGATACCAATAATCACCATAAAACAATTTTCATACGATCATAATAACTAGATCCGTGAAAGAACACATTATTTCGGTTGAATGATTAATAAAGGTGTTCTTTTTGTGAGCAAATCGAAGATCCTGTATCATCAGAGCGGTAATGGACTTTTTGTGATAATAAAAGGTTTTTGTTCAGAATGAGATCATGGCACTAATTGTATGGACGCGAACATTACTATTACATTTGGAGAAGTTTATTTTAGTAGATATAGTAAGTTTGATGCAACATGGGTAAAATAATTTCTTGTAACAGTTGGTTACCCCTGTATCTTATGGATATATATGAATATTTCTGTATCATAGACTTATTAGCTGATTGGTTTGATTAAGAACCAAGGAATTTCATCCCTCTCTTTTTAAGAACTAGTGTTTTGTTGTTTTTTGAAAGATGACTTTGTTGACGGTAATTTTAGCAGTTCTTTTATCGGTGGTAGTTAAGGTTTTTCATAAAAAAGTGCTAATGATCAACTTTTTATCTATTGCCGAAACTAAAATGATTTTCCCTTCGATTATCTTTTATATGCAGAAATATTACTATTGACGACATATAAACAATTTCGTAATATATCATTGTACCCACATGTTATTTCTCTATTTATGAGCGGATGTTACTAAACAAACATAATTTCCATGCAACATATTCTCAATGTTTTCATTAAAGCTTGACATCAAAACATGTAATCACTCACGTTAGCTAACTTGTTTCTTATTGACAATAAGATTTATTGAAATGTCCATAGTTGCAAGTATTTAATACGGTAATTTATAAAGATTCTTTACCCATTAACTACTTAATAAAGGAGGCATCTGGGTTAGTTTTCCTCCTCTTCAGATATTCCTCGTTACATCGATCGATAGCTCCCCTGTTGCTTAATTTTTTATCAATTCCCTTGTAAGTCTTTTTCATACAAAACTTTGTGATACTTATAAATGCTAAAGGACGACTGGATTTGGTATTACATATATAGTAATATGTCTTTATTGCACACCAACATGAAAGAAATACATATCATATACATATATAGAAATATATATCAGATTTATTAACTCTCTTCTTTCGTCAACGATCCTTCTTCTTTTGTTACGTTTTTGGTTTTATATATAGTTACCACATCGGTCTTAGGAAGACATTCAATAACACAAGAGAGTTCATGTATACTCAAATCAAAGGGCAACCTTATGTGTGACGAATGATAGGGTCTACTTCAAAGGCCAAGCCCTATTATTATTGATTAATCACATGCCATAACATAAGAGTGTCCCCTTTATACTGGGTTTTGTTTCTACTGATGACTTATGGTGGTAAGATATTGATTTTCTTATAAATTCATTTTGGTAAATTAACAAAAAAGAAAATCCATATATTTTGACATGGATCGATGAACTTTTTGTACGAAATATCTGTTTTTTTTAAAGCATTCATGTAAATATATAAAAACGGTATGTTCATATTTATCAAAAAAACATTTACATCTATATATGTATCAAAACAAAATCAAAATTGGTTGGCCCTGAATTACTTACTAGCTTCAACCTTGAAATATAATGAATTATTTACAAATAACCCTGTATATCAAGTACTTCACCTACCATAGCATATGGAACATTTTATACATAAGTACGTACCACATAGCTTAATGCATACGAGTACCATGATAGTTAAGTTGACCTTACCATATTATGCATAAGTTATCACTAACCCTGTTTAACAAGTACTTTACATATATCACCAGTATAATATATAGTAACTCCATGGACATATAAAATAATGTCACGGTCAGCAAAAGTATGAGGAAATGACCTACTGGGCTCACGTTGCTCGGATAATAGCACTTTCACTTTCACTAAAACATAGAAAAAAAATTGAAAAAGTAGTAAATATATTATTAACTAGCGAATATTCATTAATGCTAATGTGGATTGAGTATTGACAGGTCACATACGTAAGTAGATTTATTGACTTGGGCGGGGAATTCAGAAGCCTGTTTTTTTACGCTTTTAAGTTATTAAAAATTTAAGTAAGTGAAGAAAAACTTTTAGCTTAAAAAATGGCTTTGATTCGATGTATTCTTCCTTTAATTTTACAAAGTAAACATTATGTACATATGTATGGAGTCACTCGTACTGGTACTGGAGTCACACACAGAGAGAAGTCACGCTTGTTTTTTTGTTTGTTAATTTGTCTTTAACATAAAATACACAACCATTAAAACCAACATTTAAAAAAAAACTGATCTGAACTGACTGATCCACAAATTACATTTATCGAAGTACCAAATCAACATTGCATAAAGCCAAAAGGCGGAGTTTGCATCTTCACGTCAATTTGAATAAGCGAGCGAGTAAATGGAACAAGTAAGTGGAAACATCGTCTGTGCATTATCTAAATGGCGTCTCTTAGTAGACTTGGTGGCATTGACAATATAACTCAGAGGCTTTTACCAAAACTAACAATCATATGAAAGCCAGAGTAAAATTAGTTTGTTGATATTTGCTCTTCCAATACGTAGCAACGAGACAACAGATTGCAATTTTTGCTATACAAATTATAAAACGAATCTTCGCGAACGAAACCTGTTTACTAAGTTCCCTCTAAAACCGTTCCGTAACCATTGTCTTATCAGATCAATTCTGAATAATTTACACTTTCATGGACTTTCAGTGCAGCAAATGTACAAACTCGTATCACGGAACATCTAAAACTGACCTATCTCAAGGATTTATTAGGCATATGTGTAAGATTTTTTTAAATTTCATAATCGTATTAAGGCGTCTATTGTGTGCAATGTCGTTTGTTAGACTTGGTAGTCATCGTTACGTTACAAAAGGCCTTCAGCTTTCACTATCACGACATACGCGGAGCGAGCCGCGGGCGCAGCGCGGGTGATCTTTGCCCGTGCGCATGTCCACAGGCTTCTTTGTTATGTATGAATGGGTCAGCATTGTTTGAAAGCGCCCGTGGTTTAGCAAAATGTGGTATTTGTTCCTTACCAATTGCCGTTGCGGTCAGCCGTTAACCATAATAATTAAGAAAAAGTTATAAGTATTTTCATCTAGGCCCTGCAGAGGTCTCTAAATTGTAGAACTTGGGTGTTCACCATAGTACAGCCGTTGTTAACCATAAAAAGATTCTTATAAAAAGCTTTTAATGCTCAAGATACTCAACTGTTACACTGTATACTAACTTTTATTATGGCTAACAAACAACAAGATTCAAAATTTTAACGCTTCAAAATCTTAATTCTACTACTCTATATAACTTGATTTGATCTTTACAGGATGGCCAAGAGGAAGCGAAGTAGGAAGTAGTTTTTACATTGATCTCCTTGGTGCAAATATCATTCAAATGTCAACCAATGTCCCGGAATAACTGGTAACACCAGCAGCACTCGCATTGTTTGCAAACTGCGATACGATGTGCAGTTATGAAATATATCCTAATTAAATGCGGGATATTAGAAAAGTTTTTGATTATCTATAGTGATAAAAATACTTTGATTATTTTACAGGAAAAAAATACACGCACATCAGAATAAAAAATATTATTTTAAACAAAAGTAACCAATAAATATATTATTACTAGTGGGTGCTCGCGGCTTTGCTCGCATTAAGAAGTAAAACTTGCATCCCCTATTTCACTCCTTTAAAAGTGGCATTTCCAAAAATCCTTTCTTAGTGGATGCCTACGTCATAACATCTACCTTCATTCCAAATTTCAGCCCAATCCGTCCAGTAGTTTTGGCTGTGCATTGATAGATCACTATATCAGTCAGTCAGTCAGTCACCTTTGAGTTTTATATATTTAGAAGTAAAGTCTTGAGTGATGTCTAAACATGTTTCATTATGTTAATTGTACTGAAATCTGGTACTATTTTTAATGTTGCAGACATTTAAAAACGTTGGCGTGTTGTTTTGTAGTGTTAAATTTTCGAAAGTCTAAAATATAACAAAATAGGTAAGCTATTAGGATACCTAATATACCTATAAAATACAATATGCTTACAAGTTATGTTAGCATGTATAATCTAGGGCATATTGATAAAACATGACGCAAGGTGCACTACATTTTAACCTTTAAGCCAAGCGCGTTCGTGGTGTATATCGCTAAATCAGCTCCTATACTTTGACCTTATTTTAGACGATCTATAAATCTTTATCTGTATTATTAAATATGAACGTATAAGATACGTTTTCAGCAGAATGGCTATCGAATAGTTTAAATAAGACACAAAGTTACAAGTGACTATTTTTTAGAAAATAAAATCGTTTATTTATGCATTCTCCTAAGGCGATAAGGCCGCCCAATGTGCAACACTTTAATTTAAGTATGTTTATTTCTGTTTTGTATTTTTTGTGTTTTTATGGTGTACATTATATAGTTATATTCTATTCTATTGTTCATTTGTACATGTTTATTGCCGTAATTTAAAAAAAAAATATCAGTTGATGAGAGACCCATAGAAAAATAATTGCCCATTGGAATCCAAAAGAATATTTCTTGTAAAGAATAAAGTTTTAATGAACTTTCATTACCACTACATGTTGATTTAAATATACACCGTAAGTAATTATTTTAAGCCAACTCACTCAAGGGCTTTATTGGTAATTATCAAATTGTTTTAACCTTATTTGACCTATGTATTCGAAAATAATAATAAATCATTCCTCAAACAATCATTTGATGGACCTTTGTTACTACCATTATTTTTAACCTATTGTATATTCATGTATATAACATTATATACATATAGCATACAGCATTAATTATGTTTCGATAATGAGAAAAACATGCAAAGAACATACTCATGATTTCAATTAGTAATTGATAGGAAGTAATGGTGTTTAATATAGGAACAACATCTTGTATGTAATTTGAATAAATAAGATTTATAACAACTGTTTTTATGATCGTAGTATATAATTATATAATAATTAATTAATTAATTAATTAATCATATATATATATATGATTAGTATATAATCAAAGCCACTTATAAATGATTTCTCTCTTATTGGTTTTTTTCTGCGGGGTAGTCACGACCCTCAGTCATGAGGAAAAACGTCTCAAGAGAGAGAGAGATATTGGTTTTATACAAAGTTAAAAAAAACCTTTATCAAGTTACATGCATTACACAATTAGGGTACCTCCGGTCTAAACCGAAAAAGAGAGACCATTTGGTATCAGTTCAATTTCATTCATTATGCTATTCCTTTTCATTATACACACACCTACTATTAAAATTAATGCTTCATTATAAATATGGACTAAATCTGCTATATGTATTGAGAATAAACAAAACAAACAGCTGCCTTTGCCCCATGACATATCTGGTAAACTATAAACTAATCAAACCATGAATACCAACGAAAACTGTCATTGTCTTATCAAATCACCTGCCGGTAGAGGAAATGGATCAGACAGAAGGCTGTAAAATAATGTAGATGTTGGCTCAAATATCTTGAGACTCAAAAATTGGCGTGAGAGTGAAATGTCAAGAACGTTATAGCATTCTGATTAAATGGGATAATTGGATTGAAAGCTTCTCGATTTTCTCTGGGCTTATTTTGCAGTAAAAAATATGGGTATAATCAACTAATGTCGTTGGGTATAATGGGAATAATATGTCATTCAGAAGTAAACCCAGGTCTAACTTTGTAGTAAGTACCTAAGTATTAATAAACCACCTAAATATGTACTTTAAAACAATAGCTTCTAAGTTTAATACTGCCTTCTGCATCAATAAGAAAATTAAATTGAAATGGAAAATATAATAAGTACTCATTTCTTTAAAATGCTTAACTTTTTGAAGACAAAAAAATAATAGCAATAAAATGTACTTTTACTTGCCGAAGTCACCGATGTGAGACAAAAAGTTGAATTGATGTATGAAATTGAGCGATCGTTGCGACTAAACTGACATAATTACGATAACAACAAGTAATTTCGTTTTTATATGAATTGCTGGTATCAAATAACATGAAACAGGATCTTTATTATTTGACACGCAACATAAAGAATACGGTCAACGACAGACGGCATAATTATACCTAAAAGATATAACTTAAATTTGCGAAGTTTTTGATTGGCATAAATATTATAGAGTATCGACAGCCAAATGGTTTAATGGAGTTCAATGCCCCTCACAACTCAAGAGCAAACATACCTTCCAACTAGATAATATAGTTTGGATGCAACCGGTTTCTTCTAGGCAAGAAGATCGTAGATTATAACGTTGCTTAACATCAGGCAAGTTGTAGTCAAGCGTGAGCTTATCTAATGTAAAAAAAAGTTGACAAAAATTCCCAAGGTATTAAAAATACATCACAGTCTATTAAAATGAAATAAATTCATAAATCTATATTTCTTGCCCTAAAATCTAATTATATTTCAAACCATATCGCTGTCTTGATGGGCAAAAGATTTATGTATCACGTCTGCGACATGTTTGCATCATGTACCTATCGTAAGTGCAGCCATTATTCTGTCCTTAGTTGCAATCGTGACATTGCACAATATTGAACACTCTGATCCTGTTACATATATGAGCACCTGCTGTCGTACAGTGGCAGTTATTACAGGTTGCTTTGTTAGGTGTTTCATCACAACTAATTATTTTACGACTTCTTCGAGTCAAATTAATCTAGATATTTCTAGAACCATATTTGAACCAGATTTGGTTTAAAACTCTAAAAGTTAATTATTCAATTTAAATTCTAAATATTTTCATTATTAAACATTATTAAACTATCAATTTCAATTTTGGATCCTTCCGTGGGTCGGATGACACGTTAAATTGTAGGTCCCTGCTGTTTGTCTAGTACGGCAGTCGTTAAGCCATGTCAGGCTTGATAAACTCTCGACACCAAAGTTCACCAAATTCAGTCTCTTTCCGCAGAAACTTTATACGGTTTTAGAGTCGAGAACATAGGTCGAGAAGAACTTGATTGCTGTCAGAAAATGTTACACTATTAATATAGCAAAGGGTTTAAGTCTATTATCAGCATATTTTTTCTACCTAACCCTGTAAAGTATATACGAACACACGAGTTAAGGTATTCGTGACCAGACCACACGGTTGTTTTTACATACTTCACGATCGGTATGACAATAAAAACATTTAAAACCCATGGCAACGCGGCAGATCCGCATCCTTGAGCCATGGCGAAACTAAATTACAGATACTTATGTTATTAACAGGATTTACTAGCATATTTGCATCCTGGGTGTAATAGGCCGCTCGAGATATTTTATTGAGCAAATGGGCTTGGAATCTTTCGATTTATTTTCATTGACTAGCATTTTTAGTACTCAAAAAATGTATTATGTTTGTAAGTATCTCACTTTTTCTGGTTGAAGTGTTTGATTTTCTTGTTATTTTATGTAAGAAAAGCATACAACACTAAAGCAAAAAGTGAAAGTTACCCATTATGTTTGAAATTATAACTATTCTGTCCATCTTTTTTACATTCGTGTCATTTAGATTTATTATGAGTTATTTTTGTCAAGTGATAAACCCACACTATGGTTATTTAACTTGAACTTTTATTTTAAAATAGACCGTTTAGTAGACCGTATCCTAGTAAGTAAGGCGTTCTGACGGGAGCAGAAATACGCAGGTTTGAATCCTGCCGGTCATGATTATTTTGACTAATTTTCCAATAAAAGTTTTAATTCAGATTTATTGTTATTTTTACTAGTGTACTGATTTCCTTCTAAGCATCAAAATAGTATTCACCATTGCGTTAACGCAAGATCTATAAGATAGGTCAAGAAATCTATATCGATTACAATGTCATTTTTATTAATACATCAATTGACTTGCAATACCATTCAATACAACATTTATAAGTACATAGTTCTTACATCCGTTAGTACGTCCTAGCGATGTGTCAACATGTCGTGTAGGACGAGATTAATGATCACTCCGCGGGGAATCAGATCCGGCTGGATTACTTACGTGCTTGCGGGTACTTGTGGAACTTGAAGTTATGGAGCTTTGGAGCTTACACTTATTCATATTGGTTTTTTAAAGTTAGTTTGTTTAGGAAAACATTTTGTAAGAAAGCAGTTTTTGAATTATTTCCCGTTCTACTAGAATCAAAATCGAACCTTTTCTAATGAATGAATAACGCATCGTACAAACTGCAATTCTGTATTAGTTTTCTAAAGTTATTTTTAACCGACTTCAAAAAACGAGGTTCTCAATTCGATACAATTGAATGAACTTGCTATCTTATACATTCATACATTCATGAATGTTTCATAGACCAAGTTTTTAAATTCTAATTCAGTAACAAAAATTGTTTCAGTATTCTCAGTAACTAACCTGGGTCACAAAAACAAGAGGCCAAGAAAAACAGCAGCACCACTAAAATTGTGGCGGATCTCCTCGACATTTTGGTAGTGGGAATCTGAAACAGAACATTTAAATGTTTATTATAACCGATGTTTATTAGTGTTTCAATAAACAACAAAAAATAATAATAAAATACACTTAGGAATAAAAAAGGAAATTAAATTAATGATTATTATTGTCGTCTTTCGCCAAATAGTGTGTTCCAATAGCCTTGTTTGAGAGTTAGTTCCAGCCCAGTAAAACTATACAAAAATGTCTTGACTAATATAAGTTGTACCTGCGCTTTTATACTACAACACAAATCCTTTAGACTTGCAAATCCAGCTACTTTACCAAATTATATAATAAAAGTAGTGATACACTTTGGCTAGCATATCCTAACCAAATACATATGACTATGTAACTATTCGACTGGCCTATGCCCAGCAGTGGGATCCCAAGGGCTGTGGATGATGATGATGATGATGTGTCTATTATATAAGACATGAACCAGGCGCCACTCCTCATCCCGTCAGGGTTTTATATTGTTCAGTGTTCTTATTCCACATTTTGTTTGTGTAACAGTGTACCTACATACATACTTTACAAATTGCTAATAAACAGCTTATGAATATGACTATATTATAAAGCCAACTATCAATGAATGCGTGTCAACAAGTTGCAGATACATCTACCTACAGTAATGTAGGCTTGAAGCCAATGACAATCAGTGACAATCATCAATTGGTGACGGTGTAATTGCAGTCTTAGAATACCTTAATGTTTGGACACACCGGTGAGAAAAGACTGCGGTGATCTCAACTTGTGGTTATGTAACTAAGTACGATTTAGGCTGGGTTCTAAGTTGATTATTTCATGTCAAAATGGATACTAGGATACCACACATAGCGTTTGAAAGAATAAGGTAAATAGTGATCATATTTTATAAAAGGCACGATATTTATAGGTATGGGTTTGAAGTAGCATGGTTAGTAAAATTTTACAAATGACATTTATTAGTAATTATTATTATCTCTTTCTCAAAGATATTGTGCACATTTCAGTTATCAATTTAATGATGGTCATATTATTAATTACTTTACTTCATACACGCTTTCAGAGCAAACACAGTTATTCCTAAGCTAAGCGCTTGAAAGGTCTTGCTGAGCGTAACCTTACGCTTTTCTCAGAACAAAAAGTAGGTAACCGATTAGATCGTTGTATTATATTTTTATAGCCTTGTAACATTATAATTAGCTGCGTACAAGCAGGCCTCATTAGGTATTATAATGACGAGATGGGAGGACGCCGGTAAGATGGTCTGTCGAGATGTCTGGCCTACATCCATGCACTTGTGCAATACTATATTTACAACTAGTGGACGCCCGCGTCATCGCTCGCATTATTTCGGAATAAAGGAGCCTTTGTCACATCCAGGACCTAAAATAACATGATGATCATATCGGTTCATCTTTCATAATGAATGTTATGATCATGACACGGTAAGTGCCAGTCTTCTGAGATACAAGTACTCGAATTTATTCTATCAATGTAAAATTGGCTTAAAACAAATAAATATTTAAATGTCTCTCATCCATGATTTCGTTTTAACTAAAATACAGACATAATTCGCATTGTTGTCATATTATATAAATACTAGCTGTGCCAGCGACTTCATCCGCGTGGAATAGTTTCTTCGCTCCTATTAGTTGCAGTGTGATGTTATAGCCTAAAGCCTCCCTTGATAAATGGTCTATTCAACACAAAAATAATTTTGCAATTCGCACCAGTAGTTCCTGAGATGAGCGCGTTCAAACAAACAAACAAACTCTTCAGCTTTATAATATTAGTATAGATAAGAAGAATCTATAAAGGAATGGATTGATGTAATCTTACGGTACTTATGATGGAATTCTCATAAGTGACAGATGAGACTAAGTTGAGGTGGTTCAGTGGATATTGCTGTTTAAATCTATTTAATTATGTTTATCAGGCTGTTATGTTTATAAGTTGATAGTTAGGTCTAAGTTAAAATGTAAGTAAGTAATCAACTCCACGCGGAGAGACCAATGAATTAGTCAATTAAACCTAATGTTAAGTTTCTTAAATTGTAAATAGTCAAATAAACTTTTTATTTATTTATTTTTATTTAAGTTTATTTTGTAACAATGTGATAAAGTCATCATGATTTTTTTTAAGATTAATGTTTATCCTAATTCTTATTATCTTGATGCTCATTTGTGATTAAACTCGCTTTCCTAATTTTACTAATGAACTTGTCACAGATCATAAATCAAGTTGTGTTTAGGTCAACTTGGGTTATGTTTATAAATAATTTTGGGGTCATGTTTACATCAAAGCCTCAAAATATCGCAATATCGTTTAAGACGGCACGGCGTGGGTGTTAAAATATAAATAAGTTTCTATACAAACATATACATATCTATATCTGTAGGACGAGCTAGCTCTTGAAGTTTGTTTATACATATATGTATTAACATGTACCTATTATTGAGGGAAATCTCTTCCCAAGACAGCGACACAATTGTGATATATCTCGATATCCGATTTAAATAAGAAATTTATGAGAAATGAGAATGTGGCAAACTCAGTTTTATAAAACTATTTCATTCTAATACTCAAATTCTAATTTATTGGTAAATGTATAAACGTATTGCACTTATTAAAAACAGTTATTTTTAGGCCTCGTACTTGTGTACGAGGTACACGTGCAATGTGCTTACATATTTTTATAGTTAGGTAACTATAAAAATATGTAAGCACATTGCACGTGTTAAAAGTAACAACTTATAAATTTTCCATGGTAATCAGCACCTTTCACCAAACTCGATGCTCGAAGTTGAGCTCTTTAATTACTGTAATGTGTAATAATAGGGCAATTAATCATCACATTACAGCTGATAACTTCTCATGATAGGCCACAGTTTGGGTTATAAAAATATTGCCGGCTCATGTGTAATTGCCGACTTGGGCAATTTTGTGAATTTGACCCGTTTTCTGGCAAGACTGTAAAGGTTGGTCAATGTTTACTCAAACGTGCACCCTTCGACATATCTAGAGATTCATCAAGAATATAATATTTACTACAGTATAAAATAAAGTCGACTGCCGCTATCGGTCTCCATGCCTTATATGTTTAAATCTTTAAAACTGCACAACGGATTTTGATGATTTTTTTAATAGAGTCATAGAGTAATATAGTATACCAGGGATAGAGTGGTTCAAGAGAAAGATATTTAAGTAAGTATAATAATGCGTGCGAAGCTATGGGCAAAATCTAGTATATTGTAGTATAAAATAAAGTTGACTTCCATAGTCTGTCCCCTTGTATGCAGTTGGTAAATTTAATTACATGGATGTATCTTTTGTAAGTCACGGAATTAGTCAAATTAATGGATTTATTTGTCAATGTTTTTACGTCTATTGTCTGTTCTCCCAAATTACAGTCTCTCAACCTTAATGAACAAAACAATGTGAAGCTTATATATTAGTTAAGTCATTAAAGAGTTGTCTTCAAACTCATTAGCCAATCAAGCGAAACTGGTATTTTTTTATTAGACGTAATTAAAATACAAGACACGACTTTTATAGTGACGATATGGCTGTATTAAACTATAAGAAGTATTTTTACGATACTCAGATGAAGAAAATAAAAATCAAATAACATAATTTTCTGTTTTCTATGTAGGTATATATCGTTCTGACTGATGATTGATTGACTGATCTATCATCGCGTAATCCAAACTATTGAACCGATCGGGCTATAATTTGGTAAGCAGATATTTCCTATGATGTAGGCATCCGCTAAGAAAGGATTCGGAAATGCCACTTCTATGCGGGTGAACTACGGGTTGCAAGTTTGCATAAAACTTTAACTGATAATACTTGCTAAAGCGAGCAAAGCCGTGAGCACCCACTAGTTAACCTACATATAACTTTACAACAGTTCCTGCGAAAATAATGAATGAACCAATTACGTCAGTAGCAGGAAAATACTACGTCGCGTGATATAAACGATATAAAAGTGTGACATAACTGTAATAGGCATGAAGCAAAGTAAAGCGTTTGCACGAATAACAACGTCCGGAGTTGCAACGTCATTATTCTTATAGGTCATTGGCAGGATGCTCATGCAGTTGTGTCTTACTGTCTGTACTTTTTATGCTTTATTGCTTGGTTATTCTCTACAGACTACCTACTATTGCTAGTTGTTTGACTAGTGGTGCTTCGCGGTTTTAGACGTTTTAATTCGGAGTATAATATAATGGCATATATTTCTTATAAGGATGTATCGCTATATAAAGATATCTCCACACCAAACTTCATGTTTATCCAACCATTTGAGCATGAAATGAAGAATGCACAAAATTATTTGCACAGTAATAACAAATTATTGCTAAAATGTTCGCTTTAAAATTGGCATTTCTATCAAATACCTATTTAAAAAACGTTTGATAGCTCATACATTTTTATATTGATAGCTTGAGTTGAGTACAGAAACGAACCTCAGCGAAATCTTTTCTAATTAGGATGTGAAGCAAAGTTTCGGTACATAAACAATAAGTACATATTATTACTCAATACATACTCCATACTAGAATAAAGCTATTCCAATCAACAATAGTGTCTTAGCAAAAAGTGGCCTTTTGATGGTTGTCTACAACGGATCTTGGCATACAAATCTTTGTACAAGTTTTTATCGAAGATCCTCGTTGTGAATCATGCGGATTTCCATGTACTATCCTGCGTAATTGAAGGTATTACTGACTTTTATGTACTTTGACAAAACCTTAGAATAAATTTAAGAAATTATTCAGGGTTTAGCACGCTTATAACTAAGTTTTACGATAATTCAACTGTCTGTTTCATAAATCTTATGAATACATTACTGTATACTTAGTTTGAAGCTATAGAAAAAAATACTGTAAGTACCTAAATGTGCTTTTAAATTTGGATAAAGTAATACTTATATGTTTTTTCGTCTTACTAAAAAAAAAATAGAGTAAGAAGTTGATCATTTACTAAATAAAATCCTCGTATCATACCGTGCTAAGACCACACAAAGCAAATCACCACGTCTCGTGAAATTCCCATGTAGTGATGCTAATCGCAAGGTGTTTTGTTAATTCGACGTGTGAAATCATGCGAAACGAACTTTCGTGTCTTCATAACCTCACGTAGAACTAAATACTATGCCAATTTTCAATCTAAAGAGCTGCTTTGAATTAATGTGAATTTTTAGCAGAATTGTATTGATTCCAATAAGAGTTGATTTATGCTCAAATAAATACATATAATATGCAATATTATAATATCTACATACATGACAAATTCATTCATATTTTATTCCTTGTAAACTCGGAAATAACTTTAAGAATCTAATATAAAATTATACTGGAGTTATTTAAATATTTCCTAAATAATGCTGACGTACGAAATCCCGTCCGTAGTCACGAGATTCTAGCTTTATAGGCACACTATGTAGGTAGTAAAACAAGTTTAGATTGTGTCGGATAAGCTTAGAAGGTACATTAACATTATCATTGTGAACTTTTTGTGAAGCCATTATTGTCTTGGGACGGATCAGCTGATCTCCAGAGAGGCCTGCACCGGTTCGCATGTAACTGTTCATTTGATGTAAGTAACTGTTATGCCAAAACTAGGTGTGTGCTTTGTAATGTGCTAAGTACAAACTAGATAGAACCGCAGCCAGGTATTGTAACAGTTTCTCAAGCGTCTATTGTTTTTACAATCAATATGCTAATCTGCAGTTCGTATTCGCAACCCGTAAATGCCGATGATAGAATTTTATTTAAATGTGCAAAATCAACTAAAACAAGGACAATGACCGCGGCGTCGATCGTCCCGCGCTATAGGCGACGCGTCCTTGCGTTCACTAGTTCAGTAGACATGTAGCCCCTTATCATCGAATGTCATCATCTAATGCTGGACCCGACGCGAGTGGAAAGGGAAACCGAACTCACCTCTAGTGTCGGGCGAGCATCACTCCGGAGCGCGGGTCAAATGTTGCTTCGGATCGTGAGACCCATTCACCGATGACAGTTCTTTATTTGAAATCACTGGTTGGCACGTATGAGGGCGAAAGTGGAGGTTCGCACGCGGAAGTGAGACGTGTGAGCAATAGTAAGCATGCGTCGAGACGGTCGACTCGCGCGCGGCGCCGTGTGCGACTCACGGAGACGTTCGTTTCACCGGCGGAGGTGTCGCGAGGAGAAAGTCTCGGCCGTGGCGCGCGCTTCGGTTGGCCGGCGCGGTGGAGGGGGTTTGACGTCACCCGCGAAACCACCGCCACCTGAGCATGGAACATCCAAAGACGCATCGTCATCATAACTTGCATCATAGGCTCAGGATTGTAGATGCATCTCATTAATTCAGATCGTCACGCGCGACCTGACAAGCTTACCGAAAGACTGGACGACTCTGTGTCATCGAATAGATTTAGTCGAAATGTTATGTATGAGCTATGTGGCCTTAACGGTTTGGGTCTTGACCGATTTTCTGTGACTAATCTTGTAAGAATTTTGTTAGGAAACAATATGGAAAATTGAGATAGTTTGGAATTACAATAATTGATTATGTGTTTTACCTAATATATATGAATGTCTGTATAATTCAATTTGTCAGTCATATTTAGTATACCTAATTACTTACCTTCCTTATTGTATTGTTTTCATGATTTATGAAAAGTACAACTTATTCTTTAGAATAAGTTTACTTCGCAACCCAAAATTCAAACCTTCTACCATTTTATGAATCTAATAAGTAAGGACTAATATTATTACCAAACAAATTTTTAAAAGCCGTCACTATTCCATACAAATTCATGGCCGGAATGTTGACAATCATCACTACAATTAGTCGCACGGTCCTCGTTGTTTTTTCATGTGAACTTCGTTAGTGGTACAAATGAATACGAATGAGCTCTCGACTCGAATCATTTAACCAATTAGCTTGTTCCCACGGAACTGTTGAGTCGAATCATCCCTAGGGATGATAAAGACTAGGCTTGGTTCTGAATGTATTTCTAAGCTTTAGAAAAATAGCCTTTTATGAGTTACTAGTGGGTGCTCGTGGCTTTGCTTGCATTAAGAAGTAAAACTTGCGTCCCCATTTTCACCCCTTTAAAAGTGGCATTTCCATAAATCCTTTCTTAGCGGATCCTTACGTCATAACATCTACGTTCATTCCAAATTTCAACCCAATCCGCCCAGTGGTTTGGGCTGTGCGTTGGTAGATCACTATATCAGTCAGTCAGTCAGTCACCTTTGAGTTTTATATATTTAGATTTGCTGCAACTATGAATTTAAATGTTAATGATTTTCCTGCAAAATTTTTTAGGTATACAAATGATTGAAGTAAATATTTTGAACTTCTTTAACTGACGATTAAAATATTGTCCTCTTACCACTTAGCTTAGATACTTCTAGTTGTAGATATACAAATAGACACTAGCATTTTGGGTACATGGATAGCTTATCAGAAGAATTATGGTCAAGTAGGTACCAACACATTTAGTACAAAAAAACATGGGAACGATAATCCCTCTTCCCATCCAAATCTGCAATCATTCAGTCCCAACTTCGTCCACAGATTTCGTCCCAGCAGTTGACAAATCATCGGCTGTAAAACATATTTAGTGCTAGTCTGTTAGAACAAACAGGCGGCACGGGGAGTTTTACAGTCGCGATGACATGTGACCCGATCAAGAACTCAGGGGTGGATTGAGGATCACTGAAATTTTATTTCAATACTGTATTTCAATCAATCAATATAGCTTTATTTTACACCAGAAAACAAAAGCACAATAATATACAGAAACATTACTTAACCTAGATACATTGGGCGGCCTTATCGCGTGGAGCGATCTCTTCCAGGCTCTGTATTTCGGGTGAAAACTAGAGAGTGCCACAATAATTAGTAACAATATTGCGAATTAAAGTTACGATCTATATAAATAATATATATCTATACTAATATTATAAAGCTGAAGAGTTTGTTTGTTTGAACGCGCTAATCTCAGGTATTACTGGTGCGAATTGAAAAATTCTTGACCATTTATCGAGGAAGGCTTTAGGCTATATAACATCACGCTGCAACTAATAGGAGCGAAGAAACAATGAAAAATGTGGAAAAAACGGGGGAAAATATTCATCTTTGAGGACTTTCATTGCGTGTGCTGCGAAAACGGTTCAAAATATCAAAAAAATATGTATGAAAGAATTAATACCCAAAATAAATATTCCACGCGGACAAATGTATAAAATCCAAATGATGTATCTTAGTTTTTATGTTTTTGCACAAATAAATGACTTATTATCAAAATACATTATTAGGATATTTAGCATTGTGTTGCGGGTGTCACTTCTGGTGACCTAATGGTCAAATGGCTGAAGCCCAGTCAAGATTCAGTGTAAAAAAGGCTTCCTAATAAGTAGGTAGGTATATTAAGTTTTAAAACCAAACCATTGAATATTACTGCAGCCTGAAAGAGCATTCCTTTATGAAGTACATAAGTAAACAAATGTATAAAAACTTGTTTATTTTGTAACTATAATCAGGTAATTTTGTTGTTTTACAACTAGCCACTGGCATTTTTTTTCTAAAGTTTGTTCTGTTGTGTTTATTCTGTTTAACGAAATTACTTATCATCATATCCTCATCCTTACTCCATCTCTGCTCCACGAGGCATCTGTTTATACAATTATCGGCTAAGAGGCATTCAGTGGCGCGCGCTGTGCTTCCTAAATGACTCCTTCATCAAGAACGGGACGCTTGTTAGTGTTGTTAGTGTCCCGACGGACTGCTTTGGATTAGTACGTATTACGGGTTCGAGTCCAATGGGAAGTGAAAAAAATATAAAGTGAAACATTTAGTTTTTCGAAGTTTTGAATTTATCTCTAATTATTTTTTTGAAGTAACATATCCAGGCAAAAAGAGAGCTCTAAATAAATCAAATAAGGTTTCAAATTATATTTGCAATTGATAAACACCACATTAATAAAACCCACCGAAAGAAGTGATACTATCTAACTTACCACGAACTTACTAAACAAGAGTCATACACAAGATTCGAATAAGAAAAATACATACGATAAAATATCAGTCACAATAACACTACAAATGGATAGCTACATAAACTACCCGTGTCCGGAAGACTGGGATCAGCACGTGTTTACCACCCCTTACCAGAGCGAGGTACCGGCGGTGAAGCAGCGGTGCCAGGCCAACGCACGGGAGCGGGACCGCACGCAGAAGTTAGTATAACTGCAGCTTACTCGTTATTATATATTTACCTCTAAAATATAGACATTTCGCTTACTAAGAATTTCAATACGAAAAGATGCGCTAGCGTATTTCCTTGTTAAATTTCCAATCAGACTTGTTACTCAATCTTTACAATTATTATTATTTTTTAAATCATATACCTACACAAAAATTTGAGTAGTAGGATACGAGTAAATGCGGTGTTACGCAAATAATTACGAGTATGTTAGCCTAAGCTTGTTTAAAATAAAATTAAGTTTGGCTGTAATAAATAATGCTTAATGATAGCTAAGAAAACTTTCAAACCCACCCACCCCTCACAAGAATAGAATTGTTATCAAGATACGGTTCTGTTTGAAGCAGTGTAAACCTGGCCTTCAACACGCTGCGCCTCCTCATCCCGACGGAGCCTCCAGATAGGAAACTCAGCAAGATCGAGATACTTCGCCTGGCTGGCTCCTACATCACGCATCTGGATAATCAACTTTATACTGGTGAGATACGGTTCAAATTTGAAGTAGCTTTATTTGCAATTGGGTTGTTGCAACATATGATTAAGGCTAGACTGTGAAAACCAGGACTTAAACACATTGTTGGTTCTGATCCTTATGGAGTCACCAGTCAGGAAGCTAACAAGATCGAGATATTTCGCCTGGCTGGTTCTTACATCACGCACCTGAATAATCAGCTTTATACTGGTGAGATACGGTTCAAATTTGAACTGACTTAATTCCTAGTTGGGCTCTGGAGGTCAACTCCAGTAAGATGCAGTTGTTGTCGGTTTCCTCATGATGTTTTCCTTCGCCGTTAAGCGAGTGCAAATCCACATTTAACTAGAAAATACAAGTTATTGGTGTAGGGCCGGATTCGAACCAGGGTGCGTTTGTATTTAAAGAACTAAGACTAGATCCGCCACACCCGCTTTTTTTTTCAAGGGTCCATAGTCACTGTCGCATAACCCAAGCCTGTTGAAGATATTTGAAAACCAGATTGAAAATCAAACAAAAAAAAATGAATACAGATTCGGTTAGTCCCTTGAACGTCCATTTTGACACTCAAATTTTATTGATTCAAGCATGTCATCACAGATTGCTAAATTTAAAACTAATATACCTATCTTTATAATTGCTTAAATTTTACAGGTGACATGGAACAACCTTGCTTGCAGAAAAACGATACTGACAACAAAAACAGCTCTTTGTGCACATTCTGTTGGGCGGCTGTGAAAAAAGACGTAAGTTTGCATACTCTATGCTCTTCCTACTTTATAATCATTAAGCTAGATTGTTGTGGCGAGCGTGCAAAGACTTTTGTTAGGATGTGTTGTATTTTATTTGTAAAAAATTGTATTTTTTTTGCTTAGGAATCAAATATTTAATTAAAAGTAGCTATTTTATGATTTGCTACAACAAAGACAATCTAAGAAGCTGAAAGTTTTTTTTTACGTGGGATAGGTTTGCGTTTGACTAACAACCTGCGTGACATTGCTGCAGCCTAGGGTGTAACACGCTTACCTAGAAGATACCTAATAACTCTGGATTTGAAGACCCCTGGATTGAAGTTAGTAATAAATAAATAAATACTTCAGGACATATCACACAGCGCCATCTAGCCCCATACTAAGCTTACGCTTGTATTATGGGTACTAAATAACGGATATAATACATGTATACTTTTCTTTTGTAAATACATACTTATTATACATACAAACGACCAGACTCAACACAAGTAATAACAAATTTTAAACATTCATAATTACTTGTGTCATGCGGGAATCGAACCCGCACCACAGCCCGCACCCCTAGATTAGAAGGCAGAGCCACTACCGACTAAGCTAAAAGAGCAGTCAAAAATATACATGTAATGTATTTTATATACTTAATAATAATAAATAAAAAAATAAAATAGCCTTTTATTGCCCAGAAACAAGATTATACAAAAAAACTAAAAAAAAAAATTAGTTTTAAAATATCGCTAGAATAAAATAGTAATTGGTATATAATTGCTTAGGGCACCCAAAACTTGGTGAAGGCCTCTTCCATGCGTGTCCACAGTTTCCTGTCTTGCGCCTGTCTCGTCCATGTGACCCCCGCTACTTGCGTGATGTCTACATAATGTGCAAACCTTTTTGAGTTTCCGTCATAATTGAATTGCAAAACTATGATATATCAAGCAAATATGTGTAATGTAAATGTTCTAAAATAAATATTTTCTCTTTCAGAAGTCGCCAGCTAACACCAATATCTACTTCAAACACTCATGACTAGACTATAAAGATGTTCGCTGCAATATCACCTGCACTTATCGATTATAGTAATGCATATGGGAAGCAAAAATATAAAAAAATACTATACTATATCTACCTTATTAAGCTAAATCCATCGGATCGTTTCAATCGCTTAAATATGTAAAGAAATATAATAAAATACATACGTAATCATCATCATCAGCCCGCTATCGCCCACTGCTGAGCATAGGCCTCTCTTCTTGTACGCCACTCGACCCGGACCTGCGCAGATCGAATCCAGGTGCTCTCTGCGGTTGTTCTAATGTCGTCAACCCACCGCATTGGTCGGCGACCTCTATTTCTATGGCCAGTCATGGGTCTCCAGTCCGTTAATGTTTTGGTCCACCTGCCTCGCAACGTAATAGCGATTTTTTTTAAAGCTAACTCTATTTCAGTGCAGGCATACTCCATAGTGGATCAGAGTCGCTTGTGCGAGTGTCACTTTAGATTACTTGATTCATCATCATCATCATCCGCAGCCATTGGAATCCCACTGCTGTGTATAGGACAATGATGATGACTTGATTACTAGTGATCTATTGCTAAACTAGTGGACACTTGCAAATAATGTGAGCGCGACTGTCCAAGTAGAGTGTAAAAAGTAGCCTATGACACTCCCAGGACCTAATACTACCTATATACCAAAAATCTTGATGATCCGTTCACCCATTTCTAAGTGATGGGCGTACCTATGTTTTATACCTTACTAGTCTATTCAAAAGCTTTACTAACAAGTACTGAAGTCATAATTTAGATAATAAAGAAATGTACTCATGGTAGATATTATATTTTGCTTGTACCTACTCATATTTTAATGATTTTATGTATAGGATACCTAAATATATAAATAAAATATTTTTAGCGAAATGGCACAATTTTATTTCATTCAAACTAAAATTTATTATTTAAGTAGATATTATTAAGTTAACAGAAATGATCACAACCTGATGTTAAAAAGTACCAAGTGATATTTTAATAATAAAAACATTGGCAGTGAAAGAATTTGTAAAAGAGCTAAATTTGGTAAGTACAAGATTTTCTATATTCAGTTACAGAAAAGAGAAACTGTGATATAAATAAAATTTGTGACTAAATTTAAATTACCTACCTCATTGTCAACATAGGTAATAAGTAGTATAATATAATAAGTACTTTGCATAATAATGTTTCCAGAATTTTAGTAAAAAAACTTACATAAATGGAATCTACAATATTTACAAACCTTAAATTTATGTTTAGGAAGTACATTTTATTTCTTGTGTCCATATTTACTAGAACATTATATTTTCTTCAAGTCATTTTATTCTGTCTAAGTAGACGTACATAAGTTTATATACTTAGTACCAACAATTGTGACTTACATACAACTTCATATTTTTCTTAAAAGCTAAATAAAATTATTACATTTCGTGACTAGTCAAAATTCTAGTCAAATTAAGTAGACACCTAAACTACTCATAAATAAGGCAAGTTCGTATTTACAGAAAACATACTTATATATAAACAATCTAAAACATTTTCACATAATCACTAGAGAAATGCAATGACCGAAACAATTTAATAAAATTACTACCGGGACTCGTGCTAAACATCAACAAAACATAAACCACTTTAACATCACATGCACACTTTTTCTAAGAAGACATCACAGTCGAGGATATTATTTACTAAGCATCGTTAAAGGCCCATTCCAATATCAACTACAGACAAAAATAACCGCTATTTATTCATAATAATATTGGTACACTTATTTTATACATCAATAGAATAATTACAAATGGCGGCCACTTTTGAAATTGGAACGGGTCCTAACGAAACTCCGCCATCTTTACAGTCTACTCTCTTGTAAACGCCTTGTGCCAACAATAGTTTTTCTATCGCTTATCCGTACACCAATATATTATTATCTTTCTTTTCTGCTAGAACCAGCATCTGGCTATAAAGTTTTCAGAGGCTTTCCAGACGTCTACAAAGGAGTTGGTCACACTTTTGTCGCACTTTTGACACACATAGTCTTGTCCACAATGAAAATAGGCTTTAGCTATCGAATACTGTTCCTGTCTCGTCCAATGAACGGGCTGGATTCGTGGTTGTTCTTCTCCAAGTTTCCTGATAGGGTTGGGTCTGGTCTACTTCTCTTGAAGAAGCCAAGCTTCCAGAGGAGTAGGATTAGAAGAATGAGCACTAGGAGTCCAATAAGTACTGACAAGATGATGACCCACAGTGGCACTTCTGTGGGTTCGCTGATCTTCAAGTCTGGATATGCGACTGTTTCCACCTGAAAGTTATAAACGTTGTAGGTAAGTTGGGGTAGCACAATAAAGTTATATTCAAGCAAAGTGGTTCTAGCCTCTCAACAACAATGGTTATGCTTTACAATAACGACCATACTTATCATGCGTAATTTGTTATGTTTTCTGCGCACGTTGATGCGTTTTGAAAATGACAAATACAAAACGCTAATAAGTAATCTCTTATTACGAGAATTATTATTTAATTATCTCTTATTCTTCCTAATATAATAATGTATCTCTTATTCCGACAGTTTTATAAATAAGGCGGGTTATCAATAATTGTTTAATCAGAGAAGTATCATTATCATATATCATTCAGATTCAGAGCTTCTATAGTTTTAAAACTCTCCACTCGTTAATTTCATTTTCTCGTGGCTATATAATGATATAAAACCATGACTACATTGATATTCTACTTAAAAAAATTATTATACTCACAGTAGTAGTATCATCATCCTTATTCTGCTGTATGTTATAATGGTCCGGCGGGAAGTATATAGACGCAGTAGAAGCTATGTTCACATGACTGACACGAGGGTAGTCTTCCACCAGGGTGGAGTTCCAGAGGCGAGCCTTCACTGTGATGGTGGTGGCCTGAGCGCGCGCCAGCCGGTAGATCACGCACTGGAACTGGATGCATTTGGCCGTCTTCCTCTCGCAGTTCTGGAATTTGGATGATAGAAGGAGTTAGCCATGTTTAATATTTTTTATTGGGTTTCTTAGACGGAATCTAAAGTGAGCTACGTTTTAATATTTATGTTTTCACTATGTGATTCTCGGATGGAATCCAAGGTCTTGATTTGCTTAATTACAGCGCGCTGCGCTTGCTTTTTATTATGCATTGTCAAGCTTTACCGTTATATAGACGTATAACGTTGTATAGACTAATGGAGTCTATTTTAATCTGTGCTACTACTGTGATAGATGTTTACAGGAGTTTTCAAACAACCCCAAACGTATATAACAGTTGGACTTAGTTTGGACTGCCTGTCGTGACAAGATTAACAGCTTTATCGCCCACATATACCTATAGTATTTACCCACTATAACATATCAACCACGGAAGACCTTTAATGTTAATGCTAAAACAGTAATTAGTAATCTTACCATATTAACAACATGTTTTCTCAGTCCATCTTTATCCGTATACGCTTCTGCTTTAATAATATCGTCCTCTCTTTTCCTCCTGACTTTATTCTCATACGCAGTCGAGTATTCCACTATTCTCTTTGTCTCATTCTGTTGTTTGAGACTGGATGAGACGCTGAGCTTGCCAGATGTCATGAAGGGATCCATCTCGAGATTTTCTAGGTAAGGTTCTGCAGCGCCTGGCCGGTTGGTCAGTTTTAGCACGTTGATGGTCTCTTTGCCGATGATGAAGCATTGGCCGTTGCTTTGATCTGTAAAATATAGAACAATAGCGTTAGGATTGGTATAATAATTTGTCGACATAAAACGGAAGCGCAGACTTCAGCAAAATCAATTTTAGGTCAGGTAAGGCACATAATATCAATAAATACATATAGAAACAGATTCTCTTAAATCTTGTTTCGTTTGTAAATTCATCACTATAGGTTTATTACATATTTTATTTGCATACTTCTAAGCCATAAAATCCGATAGGAGACGAATCCATAAAAAAACTTATAATTTTGCACCAACCAGCTTCCCCATCAACAGTAGGCAGGTCTTCAGGATACAGCAGCCACTTGCCCTGCGAGCTCTCGGAGGCGACTTGGTGCGGCCACTTGATGATCACCTGCACTGACGACACCTTCCACGGACCTTCGTTGAACACCTGGAACATTTGGGAGACGATAATTAGTTATTGCTAATATGTGTCTGGGTTTTCCCAGAACTTTGAAGATATTCGTAAAGTGAAACCATAGAAAGGTTGTCTCTTTATTCCATGTTGAAACAGACTGTAAAAACGGTAGTTGTGCATATTTCACTTCAATTTGTTTTACTATAAGTACATTTTTTATGCAAAACAAAGACTGCTGCATCGATAGAGGAACTTGAAAGGAAGCTCCACGAGGTAGCGATGCAGCTTGCGGGTTGGTTCTCCGCTAACGGCCTTGCCCTGAATCTAACGAAGACCCACTTTATGCACTTTGATCTCTCTGGCCGGAATCGCAGGCCTCTAAAAGTGTCAGTTGGCAATACCAAGCTAGTACAGACATATTGCACGACGTTCCTCGGTTTTGAGCTAGACTCTGCTCTACTTTGGGACAATCATGTACATAAAGTATGTGGAAAAATTTGCGGAGCGTGCTTTGCTCTACGACGTGTTGCGCGGTTAGTATCTAAAGAGGTAGCACGGACGTGCTACTTCGCCACCGTGCACTCGTTGATTCAGTACGGTGCGGAAATCTGGGGCCAGTGCGCGGAGTGGAAAAAAGTTTTTTGCCTTCAAAAAAGTGCAATTAGGGCCATTGCTGGAGTGACATACGACACACCCGCAAGGGAATACTTTAAAAGTTTAAGAATCCTCACGCTTCCGGGGATCATTATAATGCAAATAGCTATATATATGAGACATAATCTCGATTCATATGTGACATATGCCAGTTTCGTACCTTACGAAATGCGTGATACTCGCAAAATTGTTGGGATAAATCGAACTCTGGTCAAATCAGCCAAGCTCACACATGTCATGGGCCCAAATATATATAATAAATTACCGGTGTCTATAACCGATGCTCCTAGCCTAGCTAGTTTTAAGTCTAGGTTGCAGCGCTGGCTTATCGGGCACTCGTTCTATGATCTGGATAATTTTTTTAAATTGAAAATATAAGTATGTTTTTACTTGATGTACCTCTATATTATATATATAATGTTTTTCGTAAATTTGATAAACCTATGTTACTCATAGGACATAAGACTATACAATAGGTATGTATTTTTATTTTTAATTTGACGTGTAAATTGGTTTTATGAAAATATATAAATATGAAATATGAAAATAAATATGATTAAGGATAGTTCAGTTGTGTTTGTATTTAGATAAGGAATATTAATTACTCTAACAGACAATGGATATGATCTTACCTGATATGTATGGACTACTCTGGTGCCTATGTCATCGAAGTGGTTCATGGCTGATTCTCCTTTCACATCGCCGCCGTAGAACACTTGCTCAGGCCTTGCTGCTCTGTAAGTCAAAAAAATGTTTTTTTTTTATGAGGATTTAATTAAACATTGTTATAGAAATTCTGATTATTTTAAATTGTTTTCCTAACTTTATTAGCTTCTTGCTAGTTCAAGCAAATTCATGCAAGTGGCACTATTTCTTTATAATTAATACGAGTATAAGTGGACATAAACTTAATTCCTGTAACCTATCGGTAAGTATTCGCAGAAAAAAAATACGGCTATAGGTGTACAGGAACTGAAGCCTGAAGCAGGGATCGATGAAGATTTGAAGATGACGATGATTCAAAAATAAATAAACCAATTTAATTACCCCTTAATCAGCAGCTCAGCATTCTTTATGACCAGCGCTTCAACCGTGGCCGGTATCTTCCCCGGATGCAGTTCTTTAGACGTAGAATTGGCCCATACAGTAAAAGCTACGGAGGGTTCATTGTCTTCCAAAGCCCTTGCGTCAAATCTCATGGTGATAGGTGGAGTACCGAATGGCTGCTTCTTGAAAGGATTCTCTAGCATGCAAGAAACGATGGTCTTGTTTACGCTCGTGCAGATTACGTGTTTGTCCTGAAATGTTAGTTAAAAATATACTTAGTTTATTTACGAGTGTGATTTTATGATTCATTTCATTGAAATAATATACCTAAGGGGTGAAATTTGTGTCGAGAATTTTTTAATGACATAAGGTACTTTCTCCAAGTTTTTGCATCACAGCAAATAAATGAACGTCTTATACCCATAATAGCTATATAAGAGTTTTAAGGGAGCGAGAAGAGACAAACGTAATTATGCATTTTGGAATGGAATGGTTAAATACTAATATTTTTAAAACTTCGCTTCAAAGTATATTTTGATGTGATCAGTGTTTGTTGGTCAACATCTCCGACTCCTACATGTTGGTGGATTGATCGACTAACATACTATTAATTAATAAAAACTAATATTTTTCAGTGAAATACAGTGCAACGACACTTACGCTTATGTTAGTAGCGATGTAATGCAAACTTGAGTGGTGTTGCACGAACAACTGCCCTTCGTATGCAGATTCTCCGTAATTATCCACGGATATCGAGAGCTTGATCTCTTCTTCTTGGCCCAAAGTCAGTGCGTAGGATTTTCCATCTTCAGCTGTAAATACAAATATTTTCATTTAATAAAAAGCAGTAACAAAATATAATAAATATTCTAAATGACAACTTGTATTATATTGGCGTACGTTTGGTATAATTATCAGCCAGGGCTACACGCAGTCCAAATTTGAAATAAAATATCTCGAATGATCCTTGCTAAAAGTGCTTTATACATAAAGAATCAAATTCTCAGAGAGTGGAGGTTACAAATAAAACCCTTAACTATGACTATTCGTCGACGTATGCGTGATACGTTCTAATCCCTAGTCAACCCTAGACCCTAGCAAGGGAGTTGAGAGTTCTTACATGATCAACATAGCATTCACGAAGTGTTCTTTGCACCCTAAGTGCTTGAGATTTTGAAGAACTCTTAAAGGATATACATATCATATGTCTGTTATGTCGATTTATACGTGTCTGCTTTAAGAAAAGATCCTTTAAACAGATATTTTTACTATTGACAAATAGCGTTTATGTTTTTTTATAAGGAGGCATAATTTATCTAGCACAGTTGTGATTAAAGTACGAAGAACTCAAAGGTTGCCTTGTTTTCATTCGTTACTTTAATTGATAACCCCATTTATCCTTTCTCATAATAATGTTTTTGTTTCTCTTCCTTCTAATATGTTTAGTTAAAATAAGTTCAACCTACCTTTAGGCAACTGCAGCACAGGTTCCACAACCAAGTCACTGACGCAGACTCCGTCGTTTCCACAGTCATTCAAGAAGTTAGCAGTGAACATGGTGGTAGCGGTCGCATTCAATACAGGATAGTCGTCGATCTTCGGCAGCTCTCCGAATGAGGAGTAGCGAGGCTGAGCGTGTTCCAGCTTGTAGGTTACTTGGAACTGAAAAAAAAATAATGTAAGTAAAGTGAAAAATGCCCATAGGTGAATTCTTAAGTAAGTTAAGAACTTAATGCGGCTCAAGAGCCGCATTTCCTCGTGACTAATGAATTAAATTGAAATAAAATGAATTTAATAAATTAAATAAAATGAAATTCTGACCCCCGCAGAATAAATTCGTTAGGGGAGTTCTCTCGGGCAATAACATCGTGGTGGGTGCCCACTGCCCAGCTCCTTCTACTGTCAATGTTACGAAGGTTCATTTAAAACCTCACAATTTCGTTATATTTCTTTTTAATAAGCTATTCATTGTTTCCTACTTTTGTGAATGGCACAGAAAATTAAAACGTAAAGTTAATGGATGATGTTCGATTGCATCCAGGAAAAACAAATATTGCGAACATATGTATATGTAATTAAGATAATAATCTATACTAATATTATAAAGCTGAAGAGTTTGTTTGTTTGTTTGAACGCGCTAATCTCAGGAACTACTGGTGCGAATTGAAATATTCTTTTTGTGTTGGATAGACCATTTATCGAGGAAGGCTTTAGGCTATAAAACATCACGCTGCAACTAATATGAGCGAAGAAACAATGGAAAATGTGAAAAAAACGGGGAAAATTATTCATCTTTGAGGGCTTCCGTTGCGTGTGCTGCGAAAACGGTTCAAGATATCAAAAAAATATGTACGAAAGAATTATTCCTTTTAAAATTATCTAACAAAATGTCCGCAACAGTATATGTCTATCTTTTAAGGTTAACTCACTAGAACCGTTTTTATGGTAATAACTATTCCACGCGGACGAAGTCGCGCTCACCAGCTAGTATAATATATCTGGTAATGCTTACCTTGATAGGTGTCTGGATATCTCTCGTATTATTCTTCAAATAGACAATGTGCATTCTGCAGTCCACGACATCCTTTCCCAGCTGAATCGTCCTATTCACGATATTAGTCTTTTCAGTATCAAACAGGACCCTGGAATACTTTCTTCCCCCGGGGAAGGTTTCTGCTTCAATAATGTAGTTTAGTCTATGAATGTTTGTTTGAGTAGACTTAACTAAAGATTCGATAATACAACAAGCTTCAAATGAGAAGCAGGTGAGATTTGCAGATGGGTCTTTGTCACATCCTTGTATCGTTGGGTCGATGTTGATGATCGTGTTCGAAGGCTTTATCGAGGTTTTTATGTCGATGATTGGTCGAGTTCGGATGAGTGCAACGCTGCTCTGAAATTAGAGGAAACATAAACGTTAGTGAATAAATAAATATTTCAGGACATAATACACAGCGCCATCTAGCCCCATACTAAGCTTACGCTTGTATCATGGGTACTAGATAACGGATATAAGGTATTTTAAGTATTTATTCACAACTTATAAAACATAAAGTAACTGACTAATAGTATATATTTACAAGTCTTAAACATAATATTAAAATATATAATATACCTAAAATAAAATATGAAGTAAAATAAAACAAACAAATATTAATCAAAGAGCCCACCCCGGATTGCTCCCGGCGCAAAGGTTCCCATTACGCTCGCCGCGTTGCCACGTTGAATTGCGATGGCTAACCTTTGCACCAAAAATGATCCAGAGCGGGTGTCTCCCGTCTTCTCGTTAATTCTTCGGCCTAACTCCCTGACGAAATCTTTAGCGTCACCACTCCAACTGCCCATGGTCTCTACGGCAACCGGAACAAAATGATGGAGCGTTTCCAAGGCAGTATATTTCTGCTTTTTGCTTCTGCAGGCGTCCTCGGCAGCAGCTGACGGTGAGTGAATGGTACGACTCAGGTGACTGGCGGCAAAAGTGCAGACACAAGTTGCGTCCCAAATTAGGCACTTGCCGTTCTTCCAGGGCACCAGAGTCAGCCCGTCCGGTCTCTTGCCATCAGATCTGCTCAGCCCCACAGGCTCGAGGACACACGGGATATTTGCAGAATTGAGAGCTCTACGAACTATGTCGTTTAGAGCATGGTGCCGCGATAATCTCCCTGAGCAACGTCGGCAACTCAATGCGTGATGGCCATCAGCTCCCACCATGGTGCCACAAGTGCATACGTGGGGTTCACACACCTTGCAGCCCAGGCGGAGAGCCACCGCCACACGCAGAGAGTCGTCGTCAAGAAAAGTGCCCAGGTGTGGAGACGGTAGTGCATGTAGCCAAGCACCGGACTCTGGTTGCGACACAGCTCATAGTCTGGCTCTATCAACTTCCACAGCATCCTCCAACAACTGCTCATGGAAACGCTTCACACCAACATCATCCCACGCCCGCTGTACGTGCTTCGCTTCTGGACACGGTACGCCTGAGTTGAGGACTGACCAAGCTGACATAGCATCAGACACAAAAGGAATGTTTCCCAAGTCACCATTAGAACGTAACAAGACAGTGACTAGGTTAGCAACTCCATGTGCAGATGCTAGAAAAGCTGGCAAGCCCACATCGCGTGCGCAACGTATCCCAAGGCCACCATATCTAATCGGAAGGGAAGCCTGCCTCCACTGAGTATCATTTAGAGCTACATTCAGGACAGACTCTACTACCGATTTTAGGGCATCATCGAAAGAGCTCACTTCCTCAACACAAAGCCAGGTTGGGGTGGTCCGTAAAAGGTATGTGATTTTTGGCAACGCAAAGCACATGCGGATTAAAGTAATGGCCACGTGTGCAGGAACTAATTTGAGGCGCTCATGAATTGCCAGTAATATTAACAATTTGCTGGCAATAGCGTCATGGACAGCTTCCATAAAAATAGGTGAACCTAACAGGGTAAATGTATTTTGGGAAATTTCTCTGATGCCGGGTAACAAGGCACTAAAACTTGTAAATTTTACGGATATAATACATATATACACACTTTTTTCGTAAATACATATTTATTATACATAGATACGACCAGACTCAACACAAGTAATTACAAATTATAAAATTCATAGTTACTTGTGTTATGCGGGAATCAAACCAGCACCCCTAGATTAGAAAGCAGAGTCACTAGCAACTAAGCTAAAGGGCAGTCAATGGTTAGTAAATATGTTTCGTGATACAAAGTATGCTACTATCTAATGAAAACGTTTAATATTTGTTTTGCACAAGATTTAACAAAAGTATAAGTACTTAATTAAAGACAAGTTTCTTTTTTATCGCATTATTCATCAAAGTTTTAGATGGAATGTTACAAACAAAAATTAGAACTTACATTTTCATAAGCGCCAACCAGCAGATCAGGATATCCATTAGCATCCAAATCCACTCCTCCAGACAAAGAATATCCAAACGTTCTCACTGGAACCGGCAGATCTTCCGCCGTGATAACTTGACCTGGCTTAGAATTTAATCCCTTCTCTCTGTCTCCCATGAAAATATAAATTACTCCGTTGCCTTCATATGGACTACCGATGACCACATCCTGACAACCATCTTTGTTCAAATCTCCAGCATTTGCTATGGAGATACCAAACTGTGATTCTTGCTTGCCAGTTAGTTTTAGGTTATAAGTTTCTGGTAGGTTTTGGTCTTTGTTGAGGTACAGGTAGACGGCGCCACCGGCGTCTTTTGAGAAGTAAAACGGAGCACCCACAAGGAGATCGGGCATCCTAAAAATGTTAAATTTAAACAATTAGTTAAATAGTGAATACAGCAGTAGCAAAGTCTGAGGTAGATTGATTTCAAAATACACCAGGAGCATCAAATTTTTTTGATCATTAAAAAATCATTTTTTTTATAGCTGTTTTGAGACAAATTACTTGGGCAAAAAAACTTTGGTCACAAATTATCTCTCCAATTTCACAACTTAATTAATGGGCTTAATATATTAGTCCAATATTTTTTTACGAGTATGTACTGTCAATAACATACAAAAACTCAACTCACCCATCACCATTAACATCAGCAGCCGCAACTTCATATCCAAAGCTAGAGCCGAACTGTTCTCCCTTCAGCAGTAACGTGACATTCAGTTTATACAGGTCCGTACTGCCCCAGTCTGCTGTGGCTTTCTTACTGAAGACAACCACTTGGCCGGTTCCGTGCGCGCGAGGAGCGCCCGCTACGTAGGAAGGCTTGGTGCCGCCGAAGAATGTGGCGCCGGCTACTGACATGCCTGTAAATTGTACCAATAGTGTTATGAGAAGTTTATTAATATATGATGTATCTATTGATTGGTAGATTGCTAGAGTGTACGACAATTTCCAAAACATCAGGCAAGGACGAAGGCTACAACTCATTTTACCGTACCAATAGATAATGATAACCTGTCCAGAACTGATAAAACAGATCTGTTGTAATTTTTCCCTTCTTCTTCTGAACAATAAAATTCAATATCCGACAGCCAAGTTTATGTTTGTCATTAATAATATCTTTTTTATCGACCGAAAAACCATAAGCCCTCATATATTTAGTGCAGAAACCATTTCCAACTCACCCAAATAACTGTACTTCTCCACCGGACTGGATCCATCCTCCACAGGTCCCATGTACACAACATTGTCTCGATCCAGGAGGTCATCCCTGGCATCCTGCGCGAAGATGGTACCTCTCCAGGTGTAGGGTCCAGGACTGCCCAGGATCAGCGTGTCGTCTTCCAGGAACGAACTGCTCGTGCCCACTTGGCAGAAGCCATATTCTTCGTGTTCTCTGTAATGATGGGTTACAATTTGTTTAGTAGGTAAGTTCGTATGAGTGGCCAACTCTGGTGTCAGAGTTTTCAATCCACCCTAAGGGCCTCTGATATGGCTTAACGACTGTCGTATTAAAGTTAGGTTAATACTGTATGCTTCAAAACAATATTGCAAGATTTGCTATATAGATCTTGTAATCCTGTTTTTCTTTTTTTCCCTTGGATAGGATAAACTTGTTTAAGGCATGAGTAGGTATGTTATCGTCTAGTGTCTCGTAAATTATACGATAAAGAAGAAAAAGAAGAAAACTATTCATCAGAACCTCAAAGTGTTTATATCTCAGATATTTTACTTAGATAATGTTAGTGTTTCGAATCTAATGTTGCTTTACCTTGTATGAGGTCTTCCTCTGCATGGCTCCATAATGTCCACGAGTTCAAGGCTGTTACTAAGGGTGTAACATAACCCTTGCCCAAGCTGCAGCTCACCAGCTTTCCGGATGTACCTGGAAATGATTTGCAAACAGCATTTAAATTGGGGCTCAAAGTAAGTTAGTCTTCTTGATTTGCCAGTCAACAAATTAAATATGTTTACGTCCTATATGGTTTTATTGTTTCATACCTATTTTGAATTGTTGTTGATATTTGATTTTAATGTGGGTTATTAATAGGCATCAACCATAAACTTGAAAAATTTGAATATTACCTGTGAGCGCATACAACAGCTTTTTTCTCCGGCCCTTGACTCCTTACTGACACTCCAAGCCATTGTCCTTCCTTGATCTCATCAGGATACGGCCCCGACAGATGATCCGAGTCCAGACCTACACAACACACTCTTATCAGAACATTCGTCATTCAATATAAAAGCAGTTAAAATTAAGCGCACGGTTGAATCATAGCCAAATAATATTCCACTTCAACTCGTTACTCAGCAAAACTTATGTTATTTCATGGAATACGCCATGAGTCAATGCTTAGTCAAGACTTTAAGCTGAAATTAGACACAATTACTTTTAATGAAAACAAAAATAAAACCTTGTTATTGAAAACTCAACACAAACGTTAAAATTTTTATTTGAAACCAATTCCAATAATGAATGATGATTATTATTTTAAATTTTGATGCAAAAAAAATATATTTGCAAAAAGCAACTTTGTTTTTTATTTAGTTGCAATTGCAGTAAATAAAATAATAAATCCCAAACACAAATTAATTACATTTTGGTGATGATAAAGTCCGCGAATGCAAAGCATTGCAACCAGGCGTGAACAGAAATGCAAGAAATAGTTCTTTACAGCAAAATTATAAAGATTTACAAAGTGCTAAACAGAATAATAAAATTTCTGTTTCAGTTTCAGAATGCACAAACATCGTGCTTACCGAGTATCATAGCAATCATGCAGCCCAAAGTTCTATCTAGAGTGATCTTACAAACTACGATTTGCTATAACAAAACGATAAGGTGACATGTGACAGGTCCTCAAATACTCCTGCTAAAAGACAACCTGAAAGAAATCACGGGAATACGGCTACAAAAGTGTGGTCTCGTGTTAATGTTATCAAAGACTACTTGTTAATTTTGAGCTGATATTTAATGGCCGCTGTTAATATACCAAGGAGACACCACCGATAAGTTTGTGAGTATGAACTACACAGATTTGTTAACGGCCCGATTTTACTTCCTTATAAGTTTTTTAATTTGTTAGACGATATGACTAATGTATATAACCAGACATAATTTGGTATTTAATTTCATTATATAGTGCATAAAGCTCATTAATTTTGTATGTAACAGTTTAGAATTGTTATAAAGTATACAACTAACCAGTCACCTTCGTTAATTGTTAAAGTGTCATTAAGAGTTACAATCTATCATTAAGTTTTCTACAATCGTAGGTACCTCTAACTTCTTCATCGGAAATCTACTTATAAAAGAGAAATAAATACATAAATATTTTTTTAAACGCAAAGAAGTAAACCTATGCCTGTACAATTTTTAATCATCTTGATATACATGTTTACAGTTCGTAACAAAAATAATCATATTAATATAGGTACTAAACCCATAGTATATAAAACTTACAAAATGTGCTTTGGCTAAAGCATGATTTGTGCTTACGCAAGCTGTTAGTGCTACATTCTAAAGTACTTTATGAATACATTTTCGTTCAAGGCTATTTTATGACTTGCTTACCAAAGTTTACTTCATTTGTGATATATTTCAGTTCTATGTATTTATAATTGAACATATGTGTAAACTATGAACGAATTTGTATTCAAAACTATGTACAGGTTAACATTATGTGAGGATAATAATGGTACGCAAAATAAAGTCGACATTCAAACCATCATGGTTAAAGATGCTCAATGCTCATGCGTGGCAATATATGATTTTTTAGCTGGAACTTAAATTGCAATTAGTAGAATCAAAGAACAGCGATTAGTCATTAGTCGAAGAGCGTAATGATTAAAAGGAGGTTGAGACCACAGCTCACTTACTCGTGTTGAGTTTGCCGTACTTCGCTGTTTCACGCACCACCGACAAAAGAACACATTTAGTTAAAAACTTACATTACACGTCTTTCCCAACTTTATTCTACAACACTCGAAACAACATAAATACTTCTAGTCCCAAAAATCTAGCCCCAAATTAGGTTTTGATCGTCTGCGTGTTTGTAGTTTTGATATATAATTTCACACGGTGCAATTCCACTAAAGTGTTCTAAATTCTAAAATTACTGTGTCATAAAACAAGGCCTAGGAATTCTAAGTCTAAGTTCTTTAAATAGTACATACTACCAATAAATCTACCGTTGATAATAAATAATCTACTATGTACATTGTACACTACACTCATTCCTGTTGATTTGTTTCCATTTACTCTAAGAAATAAAGTAGATTGAAGTACACAACACAGTCTTATGCGATAGATGAATAGAGATCGATGAGAGATCGATGAATTTTCGGAAATCTCAGGAACGTAGAAGATGACGTCATCACACTTGCAAAGTAGACCGAATGCATAAAAATGATTGTCTTTTTCTTGATGCTCATAGAAACCTATGAGACACAACAAACATCTAATCTTATTGTTATATCACAACATCTACACAATGAATTTTTAATGTCATTTATATATTTATTTCTACTTAGCAAAAGAAAATCAAAGCTAGGAAAGACCAGGGAAAATGCTCCGCGTCTCCGTTATTTCTTTAAATTGTGGCAAATGCTTGTTGAATCTCATGGTATGTAGGTATACCTGCCAACTCTTCCAATTAGCTATAATCTCTGGGCCTTATTACAAAACGTGGTTTAAATATAAGTCTAGACCAAGTCCGTTTTAGTTGTTGGAAAATTGTCTGACTACTGTCATAATTATCAAACTGTCAAAATCTACCAATGTTAAATCAATGTTCCAATTTGAAGTTGGCATTTTGATTGCTTGTCTAGTGATGTCTGAACAACAAGAACCCACTTTTTATTTTCAAAGTCCTGGACTAATATTTAAACCGCGTTTTGTAAAAAGACGGATAGAGTTGGGTATAGATAAAACCAGTAACATGAACTCACTTCGTCGTCCATCCGTGATGATCTGCGTGCAGTCGGTCTCTCTGCTCGTCAGGGCGCATTTCCACAGAGCCCCGGACCTGGTCGTGTTGGGTTGCAAGTTTTTGCCAAGTGGAGCGCCGACTAGCAACCTGGAAATAAAGGAAAAATACTTGTGAAAAAAGGTATAAAAATAAAATTTACTACGAAGAAAAATATACTACTCAGACATACAGAATCGGTATCAAAATGTAAATGGCGCAGAGTCCGTACTCTAAAAATCTATTTAATTTCATTTAACAATATACTAAACTCTTATTTGTTGAAAATACCTCATATACATAGGAACATGCCCGTTGGTAAATAATTACACATCATAACTAATGCAGATAGGGAAATTTAAGCTTCGAGAAGTCCTTAAGATTTAATCTTACTTAACCCGCTGATCCGTAACATTTGCATCTAAAGACAATATAGTGTAAATAGGTATTTTTCTAGGCAAGCGTGTTACTTCTTAGACTACAGTGGTGCTTAACATCACGCAGGCTGTAATCAAACGTAAGCCTATTGCGGGATAAAAAAAATGTTTCAAATTAAGCAAGCACATAAATACACGAAATTTTCGTACCATGTTTTAACGAGTAGTTGCCATACACCACATATCCGGTAGCCCAAGCATGACGACCTACAGTAGGACCTCAGAACCGAGTAATTACCAAGATCCCTGATTACTGAGTTAAACAAGATGCAAGATAACGGTAACGGTCAGACTTGTTATTATGACGACTGCTTCACAATGAATGGCATTTTCAGTAACAAACTGCTGTTTTATTTTAACACTTTAACGATTAAATTAGCCGTACATTTTATAACAACACGATTATCTTTTTTCCTAAATTTTTATCATATTTTTGTAACTTTTTGGCATATTTGATTTCTTTCTCATACTAGGCAGGTTATTGTTGAGAAGTTGCCTCAATTTGTTAGTTTTTTCATTTAACTTTTGGTGGTCTCTTAATTGTGCTAAGCTTTGTAAATAGTTGCACATTGGCTAAAAATAAATTAAAAGTACATAGATAAAATATTATGAATACAATTAAATTATTCAAATCATTATAATGAGAAACTTTAAACAAAAAGCTTATCGATCATGATGATGTATGGTAAGGGGCTTATTAGTTAGACAGAAGCCACCACTGTGTTTGTTAATTAGTTTTTTACTTGATTGGTGATAAATTTTGTTACGTACTACATTAATTAACTAATCACATAGTTTATTGCTAATTAAGAAGTCACATCTATAGGTAGCAAATGTTCGGGAAATGTATGGAGATAGGAAACGAAACAAAAACGATAATTGGGTGATCACATATTTTACATGCAAAGATATTATATCTAAGCTTTTTGTCAATTATACCCAACACAGTTTTATTTTAGTTTCTTTGAGGCACATAATTTTTGTGCACAAAATTCATCTCTAATCTAGACCTAAATCAATTACTCGTTCCATAATCAGTAAACAGATACAAATATTTAATTTCCGATCAGTCACGGGCTGCAGCGGGACCTATGATTGTGCATCCAGTCATCTACTATTGCCCCTATGCATTTAAATCAACATTAATCATGTAACCAGCGCCACCCGTCGCTCTTTTCTACCGTAACAAACGCACCGCGTACGTAATGAGGTTAAATGAATTGGTTGAGAGACAGAAAAGGGCCAGTTTGAGTTCTTGGTTTGTCATGCAGTTTAATTTATTTTTATATTCTTCTTCTTATCGAATGAGAGTGGCTAACTTTGGTGTCGAGAGTTTATCAAGCCGCCCTAAGGGCCTCTGGCATGGCTTAACGACTGCCGTACTAGACAAACAGCCGGGACCTACAATTTAACGTGTCATCCGACTCACGGAAGCGCCCAAAATGGATTGCCACTTGTATGTATGTACTTACCTTTGAAACTGTAGAAATACTTGAGAGGTGAAAATATACTATAAAACAGAACAGGTTTACAAATTTAGGAAAGATTTTAGTCATGGAGCGGATGATTGTACGTCTATAAAGTGTAACTGTAAAAGGATTATTTCACCATTACATCAATTGTACTTGCATTGCATTAAACGTTATGCGCCGACTGAATCACCGGAAGTAGTCAGCTTACAATATAATATCTACTATCAACATTAAAACCTTTTTCATCTACCCTCAATTCGGCGCTTTTCATCCAACTTTGATCAGTTTTACAATAGAAAATGACGCAGCAAACCGATTGTTTACCATCCCGACCTATCATTAATACTCTGACATTGTTCGCGTACAATTTTTGAATTAAGTATCCATTATTCCACCCACATTAAAAAGGTTAACAAACTAGGAACAGAATTAAGAGTTCATTGTTTTGGAGTTGCGACATTGCGTTATCTAAACATTTTGTTGGTCCCGGGAAAGCTCTGTCCTAAATATAAGTTAAACAAACCGTGAGTCAGTCGAGTTATAGCGACGCAATACTTTCATTACGGTCGGATCATGACACGAAACTTTGATACAGTTTCATCACTTTTACATTACCAAACTTACAAAGAGAGTTTTGTTAAATTTCAAATGTCTACATTTGTTTGTTGTTCCAGAGCTTCCAAATGTTTTTATGGCGTTGCAAAAAGTGTGAGTGTTATCCTATAATCATGTCCTTTTTTATAGTTGAAAAGGACCAATTGTAAATAGTATCAAATACGTGTAGGAATCTAATACAGAACAATTGCAACCACAACAGTACAACAGACCACCATCCATTACCAACATCAATTTGCTACCCAGATAATTCCCAAAGCAGACTGCAAAAGGCAAAAGGTAATCGGTCAAACCCTCATAATATCTGTATCCAATTCCGGTGCACAAAAGGGCTCATTTACTCAGTACCACTCCCACATGCCCCATCGATCGAGCCCTCATTGCGGCTTGCGCCTACGCATGGTATTACACATAGACTAACTCACGTCTTTCGAAGTTTGCCAACGAAATAACTGATTTTGTAATGTTTTTGGGATGTTGCCATGGGTTTTCTAGCAACTTTTGAATATGTAGTGATGTACATATTATTATGTGTTACTTTGTGGACATGTTTAGTATTATTATGATAAGACTTATAACAGAAAATCACATTTTGACAAACAAAAAGGCTCGAAACATATGATAAAATAAGTATTCGATATTTAGTGCTCTTTTTGACACAGATTTGTGCATGTCATCTCTCCAAAATACATATTGTAAAAGTTTACTGTTGTCATTACATGTTTATTTTATTTTATTCTATTTCTATTTTTGTAGCTTTCGAGCACTCTCTGACACCAAAACACTCGCTCAAATTTATTAGAACCACATCTTTTCCTATTCGCACTATCACTTCAAACACAAAGAAAAATAAATCTCCACCAACATTCACGTTGTCGTAACGCAATCGGCATCTAAAGCAAACATTAAGACATTCTTAAGGAGACAAGAGTGACCGTAAACCGCCGACTGTAAGATTGATGGCCACCCACCTCAAAACGAAATGCATTTATATTGTATTACCTATCTAAATGGTTGTGCAATACTGTAGAAAGCTTTATCAGTAGATAGATATGGGGATTTATCGACCCCAGGGCGGGGCCAGGATCCGATACAAGAGACGGCACGAAGGAGTGTCGTGTTGTTGAAGCGTCAACATTTGGTCTTGCATTTTGGTGGTTAATGGATGATTTGTTTTCGCGCAAACAGATCCACTTTCTAGGTTTGACGGGAGACACTGGTAGTCACTTTGTTAATTGATAAGCAAAAGCTTTTTCTTATGATTTAGGAACGTAGGTACGTTAGATACTAAGCTATATTTTTAGGTAGGCATAGTAGTTCAAATAAGATAATCGAGGTATAAAAAAATAGGTTTTTAAATACATATAATGCTTCATTTTTACCAGGTATTAAAAAACGGTCTCATACAGTAGAGCTCAGTAGTTAAAAGCCAGACAAAATCAGAAAAGTACAAGAGAGACAACTTTAATTTATACTAACGAAAATATACTATGCATAATACATACAGTTATAATGAAACACACCCCTCATTCTCTTATTAACGTAATCAGCAGCATTCATTGAGTAAATGAAATCCCCTTCACAATCAACGTCTGTACAAACACATTCGGTCCGATAACTCTGATCTATTATTAGGTCCATTCGATTAAGTCAATTGTAGGATCAAAGAGCGGCCACAGCCGAATGAAGATGTTGCGATACCAGTGAATGGATGCCTACACGCATACTACGTCTCGTAGGCATAAACTACGACACTGATTATGTTGTGTGGATTCCTTACTCAATAGGAGTCATTGTGAGTTTTTGTTATCACCATACTGAAAATCATAGTGAGTTATCACTCCGTATAACTTGAGGCAGGCTTGTGCTACGTTTAATACCAAAAGAACGCGATCGAAACCGCCAACATCCACTAGTAATACATACCTATATTTAATGCCACACTCTAAATGTAAGCTAAAATAAAAAGTTACTATTCAAAGCGTATTTCTTTTTTAATTTTGAAAGTTTAAAAATCTATTTTTTGTATAAAATTAATATTGAACATCATAGGACGATGTCTCAAATTTAGCTATCTAGTTCCTCCTTTTCATGATTTTTAAATAAATTCATCATAATCTCATATGAAAGGGATAACAGGGGTAATCCGTGGCACCAGCTTATACACATATGTACACTTATAATTATGCATTTGTATGTGACTGTGTAGTGTGTAGTGTGTACCCACGCATTCATCACGACAACTCAATGAATTTAATTTCGTTTGTTACCATCGCATTACATGCACATTATACGATTAAACGAATACTTTTACATGAAACAAAGAATGGCTAAATAAATATAGAGTTGTAAACGTTCTCGATGCGATACGGTTAAACGAATGTGTGTGTTAGAAACATGATTTACCCTTCTTCTTCTTATCGAATGAGACTGGCCAACTCTGGTGTCGAAAATATATGCACTAGCTTAAAAAATAACCAATCGTATCGTAATGATTATATCAAATAGTTTGATAAATTGAGATCAACTTATATCTAACCGATTTTATGATAAAATAATAAAAAAGTCATAAACATTCCTTTACGCACATTTTGTACAACTTTTACAATAAATTTACCTTGGAAAGTATGCGTATAGAGAGAGCGGTTAAAGTGCAGTCCGATATCCGATATCCCGGAGCTTTCTTCACAAATAAGGCAGAAACGAACCAGACTTTCATCCGCCACAAATATCAACTGACAGCCTGTCGGGGCCTACATTACCAGCACATTGTAAATCAAATGAATATCGCTCAGAATAGTTTTTGATGCTGAAGTAAAATATTAACTAAAATATTAATTATCTATTATAATATACAATAACAAATAATTGGACGGTGTGCTGAATTTTTTGTAAATACCTGTATATATTTTAGATTATATAGTTGTTAAATTATAGTTTTTTTAAGTTTATTATAAGGTTTAGTTTTTATTATTTATTTTATTTTTAATTAGTTACTATTATAACAAACAAAGGACATATTGGTTTCAAAAGTCAGATGTAAGAGTTAAGAAAATCCGTAAATGACTTGAAATAAAACAAATATGGCACGTTCAAACTAGTCTAACTCAACGATAACTTGAAGCTTTGTATGACTTCAATATCTCATGTCACACCAGTTCAAAAAATTGGTACACTCGCAACAATGATAAATAAAATAAAAATATAAATATTCCGGGACATTGCACACAGCGCCATCTAGCCCCACACTAAGCAAACGCTTGTGTCGTGGGAACTAGATAACGGATATAATACTTATATACTTTTCTTTTGTAAATACATACTTAATATACATACAAACGACCAGACTCAACACAAGTAATTACAAATTTTAATACGCATAACTACTTGTGTCATGCGGGAATCGAACCTGCAACCCCTAGATTAGAAGGCAGAGCCACTACCAACTAAGCTAACAGAGCAGTCAAAATGATGTCTTTCCAAAGTGCATCTATTCCAACAACTGTCGCTCAATTATTACTCATCATTCATATCCATCGTACATCGATTAACACAACTACTTTGTTTCGAAATCTCAGTCTCTGCATATTTGTTTATTTGTCCCGCATATCAATTGTCCTTACACTGCGGTTGTAAAGTTTGGACAATGGGTGTGGAGTGTTTGTGGTGACCATTCGGTGGACCACCGGGGTTGAAAGTCCACAACGTAAAGTACTGAGATTTGTTTACTTACTTATTGGAAAAATATATTTTTTGAGAGGCAGCGAGACGGGTCGACAACATTGTACGAGTCGCGGGCTCTTTATGGATGAGTTCTGCACGAGATCGACACATCTGGCATTCAAAGAGTGGCCTATGCCCAGCAGTGGGATGGAGAAGGCTGTGGATGATGGATTATGATATTATTTACTCACAGCATAAAAACGCTGAAAATAAGACATGAAAATGCAAAAGCAGTAAGTAGCTGCCAATTTATTGATTGCCAGTTTTAAATATGAATGAAAAAGTTGGCATATGATTATGATAAACAGATGCGAAACGTACCAAGTAAGTACATATAGGTATAATTAAAAGATCTCATGTATCGTCATTGGTCGATACCACACTTACCTCCTCATGGTAATTTTGAACCAGTTTCCGGAAACTCCATGACCATGAGCAATGCTTGCGTACTAACGAGTTACACATAAAAATGTTCATTAGCAGAGCATTGTAGGCAAAAAATGCGAAGAATTTAAACGAAGACCTATAAAATGCTGTGGACAATTTAATAAAAGCGTTTCGCAGAACTGTGGCACGCGTGGCGTCGTGTGTGGCACAAATTGTATGGAAATAAGCCAAGTGTTCCGACTTGTCTTGGCTTAACAAACCCATTGGATGCTACTTTGTTACTGTAGTTGCCAGTTACAAATTTTGTAGTTGCCAGTTAACGAGAGTTGCACTGTTTAACACTGTAGTAAAAGCCTTAATTTCAATTTGATAATCCTTTTTATTGCAAAGCGTTTTGAGTATTTTAGGCATGGAAATTAAATATTATTGCTTTGTAAGCTCAAAATCAGTAAAACCATCTTTGCTGAAAAATATTTTTACGACTGTAATGAGGTAATGAAAAATATTTTTTATTGTTTAAAGTTAATTTATCACATTTAACCTAAAAAGTAATGGTAATTTCATGCATTTGTGTAACACGAGTTTGTGCAAGTTAAAGTTCTTACTTTTCTAAACATATCTTCACAGGTGTCATCTTTATACGTTTCTTTGATGGATGAATGATAGACATTCCCTAATGACTACTTTCTCTCACTTTGTTCTTCACTTGGACATTTCGGACAGCCTTTTAAGCTGTCCCATGAAGCTTCCATAACAGCACTTATAATTACTTGCAGCACAAAACAAAACTATGGCATCTACTCGTCAGAGCTCGTGACCAAAGCACTCCTGTCACCGAAGATGTTGTTTACCATCGTCCCGACGTAACTCCCTATTTCATGTAAACTAAAATAAACTTTAAAATAAAAGAGCCAGGGCTGAACATGCCATGTCAAGTTAAAGATGACACCTTAAGGCACAGAATCCATTATGCATCATCTGTGTGACATTTAGAATTTATTACCTGTGTCTGAATGATGGCTTACCTGAGCTTGTAGGAACAGCCGCATTATGCCCGCCATGACGAAATGTATGAACGATTGGTGCTTGAAGATGCAGTACGCATCAAGTTTTGTAATTAACATTAGGTACATGAGCATATATATGTCATGACAGAATTATTATTACACTAATGTGCCTAACCTAAGTTATAAAACTCAAAATTGATAACCAATAACCAAAACTAAAATAGTAAGCTTGTTGAGAATGGCTATTCCTCAGTGTTTCACAGCGTCATAGATGTTAGTGACTACACAAAGATTATTCATCTTACCCTTACTAAATTACTTTTACGTTTTTTTTAGAGAAGAAATAGAGATGAAAATATATTATTTTCTTTGATGCGTGTTATCTATTCAGTGTAATCTGTGGACAAGAAAGTACGAAAGTCTTTTGTGTAGATTGCAGTATCACGAACACATAACTTGAGAGCTCGAGAGATTTTGTAATACAAGATAGAAATAATCTTGTATACGAGACTCATAATCTGCCTTATCTCTGGAGACTTACAATAAAAGTCTGTTGAACAAATAGCTATCTGTTTGTAGATTTATAACGAGTTAACGCTGACTTTCAAGATTTTATTCTGTTGAAATAGATATTTAATTTACTTTTATCTATCTTATCTGAAGAACTGAATCACTATCGGAAGGAAACTAATTTTTACTACCTTCTAGAAAAGGAATCCAGAAAAATATAAAACAAACATACTACACTTGGATCAATACAATGTATTCCTTAAAATTTTAAGTTTCAGACACTCAAAATGACTATCGCATAGCTTGGTTGATCGTAAGTAGTTTGAAAGTATTTTTTCGAACTAACAATAGTCAGTACCACAAAACAGAAATGAAAGAAGAGCAAGCAGCTTTTACTATTGTTGTGATATTGCCTCGCGCTCTTTCCTATCGCATATTACGACTTTTCTACTACTACTACTACTACTACTACCTAAAACCCTCTAAAAGTAGCATAGCCTCTAAAATAGAAGGCTAGTCAAAGAGCAACCAACCACCATGTCTCCGTTAGTGTTGTGACACGCTTGCGCCTTTCCTATCGATGTCACGACGACCCTTCATCAAATATAAATATATACTAACAAAAACCCTTTAAAAGTAGCATAGCCTCTAAAATAGCAGCCTGGTCAAAGAGCAAGAGCCACCATGTCTCCATTAGTGTTGTGACACGCTTGCGCCTATCGATGTCACGATTTTTCATTAAATATAAGTATTTTCTAGATAAAACCCTCTAAAAGTAGCAGTAGCCTCTAAAATAGCCGCCTGGTCAAAGAGCAAGAGCCACCATGTCTCCATTAGTGTTGTGACACGCTTGCGCCTATCGATGTCACGATTTTTCATCAAATATAAGTATTTTCTAGATAAAACCCTCTAAAAGTAGCAGTAGCCTCTAAAATAGCAGCCTGGTCCAAGAGCAAGAGCCACCATGTCTCCATTAGTGTTGTGACACGCTTGCGCCTATCGATGTCACGATTTTTCATCAAATATAAGTATTTTCTAGATAAAACCCTCTAAAAGTAGCAGTAGCCTCTAAAATAGCAGCCTGGTCCAAGAGCAAGAGCCACCATGTCTCCATTAGTGTTGTGACACGCTTGCGCCTATCGATGTCACGACTTTTTATCAAATATAAGTATTTTCTAGATAAAACCCTCTAAAAGTAGCAGTAGCCTCTAAAATAGCAGCCTGGTCCAAGAGCAAGAGCCACCATGTCTCCATTAGTGTTGTGACACGCTTGCGCCTATCGATGTCACGATTTTTCATCAAATATAAGTATTTTCTAGATAAAACCCTCTAAAAGTAGCAGTAGCCTCTAAAATAGCAGCCTGGTCAAAGAGCAAGAGCCACCATGTCTCCATTAGTGTTGTGACACGCTTGCGCCTATCGATGTCACGACTTTTTATCAAATATAAGTATTTTCTAGATAAAACCCTCTAAAAGTAGCAGTAGCCTCTAAAATAGCAGCCTGGTCAAAGAGCAAGAGCCACCATGTCTCCATTAGTGTTGTGACACGCTTGCGCCTATCGATGTCACGACTTTTCATCAAATATAAGTATTTTCTAGATAAAACCCTCTAAAAGTAGCAGTAGCCTCTAAAATAGCAGCCTGGTCCAAGAGCAAGCAGCCACCATGTCTCCATTAGTGTTGTGACACGCTTGCGCCTTTCCTATCGATGTCACGATCTCTCATTAGCGCAGCGATGGCTGCCCGTCGTGACTTCTCGTGTCCAACTGTTCTTGTGTTCTTCCTCGTAGTTTTTTTATCGTGATTTAACTTGCGGTTTAAATTTGCCAATATAACTTTATTGCCGTCTTTTGTAGTTCTTACGGACAAACCTTTCATTGTTATAAAATGACCTAGCTTTAACAAGTTCCGAGTATTTACGAGTACATAGATAGACACAGAGTGTATTACAATCCACTCTGAATCTAATTATAATGTATGTAACCTAAGTTAAGTAAGTTTCTGTCCTTCCGTTCGCTTAAAAAGAAACAACAAAAAATCGACGAGTATGTTACAATATTTTCCAAAAAAATCCCTCACAATACTGGATACCAAACACCGCAACACACATTAAAAAAACAAAAACTAGATCCACTAACTCGTTTCATTAAAATCGAATGAAATAGACAAGTTAATCGATACTAGAGTTATGCAGTCTCAGTAACATAGCGTAGGCCATATCGGGCTATCTACATTCGAGTAACGGCGGCCGAGTGACCGTGTCCTCTATACTCGATAGCTGGAGGTGTTTTATTAGAGACGATACAGACATCGATACAAGGTGGTGTCGACAGATAGACATGTCGAATAGTTGTTGACAAGACACTGGACTCTTAGAGATACAGTTTTCAAGGAAATGCCTTTAAAGTTGTTGAATCGTGCTGGAAATTTTATTTTCAAGTGTGAATAAATATGATTTATTTTCTTTTGTAACATAGGGTTTTTTTTTTTAGATATATTTTTATTTCACCATCGAAAAAATATGTACCTATCTATTCATTATCATCATCATCAGCCTACAGTCGTTCACTTCTGGACTAACGCTTCTTCCAAGACACGCCACCTAGCTCGATTTTGTGCTTCTCGTCTCCACCTATTTCCTACTACCGTTATGTATCTTTTACTTGATTATATTTGGCAATACAATATAGAGTTCTTCTATTCTCTTATAAAAATATTTATCGGGTAGTGATATCCAAAACGTATCGTGCATTGTAAATACCACAATTGTGGCTCCGGAAAGCTATACTCAATTTATTATCACAGTCGAGTACAAACTCAACTTGGGGTACTCATTTAATTTAAGCCCCGATATTACTGTCAATGGAAAGATAGAGTTAACTTTTTATGGCCGCAGGCGCCATATTTTCTAATTGAAACGATATTATTTCGATTTGGAGGGAAAAGGATATAATAGAATGAAGAGTTGCCATTAATAAAATCAAGACATGTTTTTAGTTAGTGCATTCATTAACTCATTTCACACTATATATTTTTTTACTTTAGACTTTATTGTTTCTTTTAACAGGTTTTGGAAGTTGTTTTAAATAATAATTTATACACAACTATTACTGATCATAATATGCGTTTTATATTGAGAGAAAACCTGGTGGAAATAAAAAAAAAGTATAAGATAGCACATAAACATACTCACACATATTATTTTTTCAAAATAACTTTACTTTGTGTCTGAGAGATTATATTAAAGTCATACTTTCACACGCACAGCAACTCACTCCCGTTGCGGGTTTATTGTTTGGTCAAACATTTAGTTGCGTTTGAAGAGTTTATTTCTACCGGACTTTGCGTGCGTATGCGCAGGTATCTAAAACCAAGTACATACAAGAAACAATATACATTTATGAAAAAAAACGACTATTCAGTTGGATTGTCGAATGTATTCGACATACGCAAGAAGTTAAAATAGTAAGCGACTGAAGATTAAAGATTTTAGATAGATCCTAGTGGAACGAGTTGACGAACATTTTTTTTTTCAAGCTAGTGCTTGCAATATGTATTTTCTCGGTCACAAGCGTTGTTATTAAAAGTAATTTCTTTTGCAAGTACATATGAGTATGTAGTTTGAACATTAAATACATTTTTCGCTAGTGTGTACAAGCCTTAGTTCGCTTTTGCGTGCCCAACTTGAAATCTCGGTTGCGCCGGAGTTTATCTCTTAGTTCCCATTGCTGGGAATGACTTGCGTGTTTTATAGCTTTTGGTTATCCTATTTAGTTCACAAGTTAATGGTTTTGCTGGTTTCCTTTGAAATTTATAGTTTAAGTGTTAAATAGAAATTGAGAAAGCAGTGTAAAATCTTACACAAATCATGATATGGATGGTAATAATTAATAAGCTGGAAAACGATAATAACCTCTCCTAATAATTTAAAATTTGATTGTAGAAGAGAATTTGAAAATAAAATATCGATAAAAGTAAGGGATTATTTTTTATTCATTAAGAGCATTTTAAGCGTTCCAACTGTATGAAGACGAGTCTAACTTACTAACTACTTGATTGAAAGACAATCAGCTTAGATGTCCGCGACATAATTTTCACCTGACTTTAAAAACACAACGAAAGGAAAATATAACTTACTATACAAAATTTTATATTAGTTTTTCTTCCATTGTTTTTATGTATTATTATTGTAAATAAAGATGTTTGTTCCTGACAACTGTAAAGTTTACTACTATACTACATTAATATTTACAATATTTTCTAGGTATCCCAGGCCAGGTCTGATTAGCACTAGTCTAGCTGACCGGGTCGCCCACTCGGTGCCTGACTAATGCGCATCATCGGTTATTATTTACAAACCAAACAGGTTCTAAAGGATCGAGTCTGCTGGTTGAGTTGCTTCAGAATTGTTGGTCTTAACTGTTATTGTTTTGGTGATGTTTGATTAAGAAAATTTGATTATTATTAAACTTCGGTCAGTCCTGGTTCAGTCGAAATAAAAACAAAACTATTGACACGTCTCAAAAATTAGAATTGGGAGTTTGTATAAAAGTGGTCAACAGACACCAGTCTTTGACTTGGCGTAATGACTGCTGTAAATTGACCAACAGCTTAGACATGCAAAATAAACTTCTTAAAATTTGACCAAGTTAACTCTCTTATATCTTTGTAAGTATTGCATGTATTTACCTATATAGATTACCTAAGCGAAGTGTGGCGATAAATTTATGCGTCGTTAAAATATTTAACACTAAAGCAAATACTAAACAATTTTGCACTAATAAAAACACCAGACTTTATGCGCTAGATAATCTGCAAGATGCCGATGCTCGGCCTCGGCTGCGTGCAAGCTAAACCTATGATTTACGCAGTTTACTGCCAGTCTCAAGCTCTAGAATACCTAAGTATAATGGAGGAAGAAGACATTTAGTTTTCTAGAGATGCACAAATGTAGGTACATGAATAAAAAACAATAAAACTTCGTAATACCTAACGGTTATATTAATTTGTTCAATATAAAATTGACTTCATCTCTTGTTAGTGTATGGGATATAGGTTGCTTAAAGCCATATGTAAATAGCAAATCTACAAATCTTGTTTTGTGTATTTTTTAAATCTTCGTGGATATATAAATAAATACAATGTTACTATGTTACATATCTTATCTTAATGTTTTATATCTTCTACTAACATTGTGTAAATCTAATAGGAAGTACCAACTATTAAAGAAACAAAACCAATTAAAAGTATTCATCTTTATGATACAACTTTCCTCTCATCATACGTTTTAATGATTCGTTTTGTTATGTTATGACATAAAAACAATAAACAAAACATTAAAATTATGACTTCAGTGTGGGAGTAGAACTCAGAGTTCACTTTGTGTGGGATATCTATAAATTAAATAGGTTCAACCTCGTATCGTGTCTACGGTTTACAACGACTTTCTTCGATTTCTCTTTATTATCTCTTTTGTACAATAAAACTTACGCTAATGTTCTAATCTTCAAACCAAATTACGGACGAGAAAGTTCGCGATGTTCGCCTATGGCAATATCTGATAATTATATACTTACATGAAAGCTTTCGGATGAGCTTTCGCAAGTAGACGTTATTTGCTAACTCCATTCATCTGAGCTTCAACAAGTACAAACGAAATGATTTGGTTACTATCGTGATTGGATCAGACATGTTAATTGATAAACATTAGCAAGTTACTTTAAGCTTACTAAGCATTTATGAAACTACAATTCCCACAGTTGAATTGATTAAGCAAGAAATAAAGTACGTACAGGAATAGGTAAAAAAAACGCATGTGTTGGCATTTTTGTCTTACAATGTTTAGACCCAAGAGAAATATAACTGTTATTCAACACTCATCAACACTTGGAGCTCAATTGGTCTTACTCACGCACGAAAACATTTACTCAATGGATAAAAACACCGGTTCGTATAAGTAAGAATTGTATGTAGGGCTACATAGGTAATAGTGCTTCAAAAAGATTAAAGTAGTTTTACCATTTTAATATGACATTAAACATTTAATTTAAACATCACGACAACACATACACTCATTCTGGTTATGAAAAGTACAGTGTAAGATACCGTTGCAAACATAATCAAAATCGGTTCAATCGTTAGACAAGCATACTCACAAAGTTTCACCTTTACACTGACTAGTAAATTCATACTAATGTTTAAATCTTCCAACCGGTTGCCTTTAGTAATTCCATCTCGTCCGTGGTCGTTAGCACTGCTAGTAGTCAGTATACTCAAGTAATGAGAAGTACCGGTGCAGACGCCGCTGGGGCGTAGATTACATGACAGTAGCTTACAACTATGTAGGTGACTACAGTGGAGCTTTGAACTTGGGTGAAATATGATATTGAAAGAGCGATAGGTCTCGTATACAAATTCTTTTATGCACTAATTCAAAAGCAGCTTATTTCTATCATTACTAATGCCTTGTGAAACTTAATTAATTACCTGGTTAACAAGCAGCCCAACTGTCTATCAGGTGAAATCATAATATGGTCTGCATATCATAAGATCTATTTTACAAAAATCTTAACATAATTTTCTTATGTCTTGTTAAGTAATTTGATTTCTTTATCTTTACTTGTATTTTTATACACTTTTGTTATATTATTTTCAACCACGATATCACATTGCAGTGCATTCCCAAACTTTATCTAACTCTAAAGGGGCGACTGGTATGCGCCCGCGCCGACTTCTACCAATATTTGCGTTGTCCGCGCCTTTCTCACGCACTCCAGCGATCAGTAAGTGTCAATAGGGTGTGTTATGACAATTAAACTCGGAGAGTGATGACTGAGGTTTTAGGAACACAAACAATGGACGAAAAAAAGTATCATGGGCTGATGACGACTTTGGAGTGAAGAGTGGTTTTGTTGAAATGATGAGGGATGGTTATGTGAATAAGAAATGAGTGTGTGATGAATGAATAAAATGAATATCATTTAATCTGATGGAGAAATGGAGATTTCATGAAAAATTGAATTGAGGTTGTTACGAGTTCACGAATTCGCATTTTTCTTTTCTAAGGCATTTAAACATCCGAGGTACATACTCGTATGGGCAATAAAAAATATATACATACACTATGTGAAAATAGATGCTAGTAGTTTTCTAGTTTCCTGGTTTAGTATATTGCTCTGCCTCTATCAAACATAAAGTCAAGATATTTTGCGGCAGCCTTATTGACAGAGCTATGATTGCACTTCTCACGCATATTTTATCACAGTTCACACGACAATGACAAACTGCATATCAACTTCTCAAGACCAACGTCATCCCTTTGCGTCAAATGTAAAATTAGAACGTTGGAATGAACCCGGGATCCAGGTCACTGCATACAGTGCGCTACTGCAATAATCTGAGCCGGAACAGAAATAACCGGCCCGAGTCTGCTGCTCTTTACAGCCCACTATATACCGACTTACTGATTGATTCTTGCCAAAACATGAATAAGTTACAGATTACTGCTTGAGAACCGAATTTGACTTCATTCACTGCACATGCAAAATGATCCAGTTACGAGAATAGAAACATTGTAAACATCACCAGAAATAATTCATCTGCTATTACACGAACGTGACTTCACTGGACGCGACAGTCTAGTATTTATGTTCGTCGCAAAAATACTAACGAAAATATCGGTCAAGAACTCGTTCTAGAATTAGCTGAATCGTTCGGCCTTGCAGTTCTGGTGCTACATTGTCGTGGCAGGAAGCTTATATTAGCTCGCTCGAGTGATCTATAGTCCAATACCAATGTACGGATCATGTGAACTAGGCCAGTGGGCCAGGTCAACGACCTCATGACACGGAGGATGGAGGATAAAGCTGGGGGACGGATGAGATAAGTCGGTATTATCATCTGTGTGCAAATATGTCAAATAACATGACAGCAATTCCGCTATATCACATCTTTCTAATCTTGGAGTGCAGAAAAAAGTCCACACAGTCTAGACGAATGAAATTCCTTAGAATATCAACCGCAATAACTTTCCAGATTGATACGTGAGTGTAATTTAAAGTCCACTGCATTGGATTATAAATCATTAACAATGCGATATGACATTACAGCCAATTAGCGCGTGTTTTGTGCGCTTCGCCGAGCTCAATAATACAAGACGTGGCCTTATATAGGCTCCCCATATCGGGAGAAATTTAAACTGATTGGCTGCAGACGTGACTGAACAATACGGGCCTCTTCTACCTGAAAGCGAATGAAACCCATAGACTTTCCGTCGAGTTTCCAACTCTAATTGGGCCCTAACTTGGATATTAGATAACTAGGCGCTTGTTGGTAGTTGGTTGGGGCAGACGTTGTCTGGCTTATTGGTTCCTATTTTGTTTTTCGTCTAGACATGACATCAGATAAGATGTGAATTGTGGAGATAGAGAATATCCTCAAACGCATTCCCTATGATAAATAGAATATGCAGTTAAAGTAAGGTTATAAAAATATTTATTTAATTTCTCCTGCCTATTGCTTTTACCCTGGCATAAAGCCTGATCAGTGAAGGTGAATGTTAATGGGATTTTAGTTTCTCATGCTTCCGAGCATTGTCTAGAAACGCATCCATCACCCGCCGGGGCAGAGACAAATATCGGCGGTCAAATCTACCGCAGAGCTTGTTCGGCACGTCCTGCTTACCATAACAATGGCAGGTACAATCTCTCACCGTAGTTTACCATACCTTCGACACGACGCCGTGCCATCCTCTATAATTTATGGAAATGACCGCGAACAAAAACACATGACAAAGGTGTCTACTCGAAATTAACTAGATGGGTCGTCTTGTTCCCTATTGTTAGACCATTGTTACATCGAGTTCTGTAATCGTAAATATCAACCCCCAAACTCTAGTCCTTTATAGAGGGCTATTAAAATTTTAACGGCCCCAAAAGTGTGGTGGTTTCTTTCGTAAAAGGTAAATTGATTACGCGAAAAGGCGTGCAAGGCGTTTATGGTGTAAATTCCATTAATTCGGATGGCGTTAAAGGAAAAATATGGTGACTGTTGTAATTATGGATCTGGTTTGTAATCTCAGGTTGTGTAAGTTTGTTAATTAAGAACACGAAGATTCAATGAATTTGAAATCGGATATTCTGTTTAAGTGAGGATAAAATATATGATATGCAATGAGTAGCTTTGCCGCACAGCTATTAAGCACATATAAACACATGTTTTAGTACCATACTTAGTAGTTAATTCAAAAATATTTAAATCGTAAATCTTTGATTCTTAATTTTTTTGTATTGGTACAAATACAATAAAACACAAAATGTAAATTGTACCTCAACCGTATTTGTTACTCGTAGGTACAAGAAATCCAGGGCTTATCCGAACGAAATCCTTGTTTGGTAGCCGAGAATGTCTTGTTAGTGTTACTTGACCACAAAATAAACAACACAGTACAAAACAAGGGGAATAAGCCGGAAAATATCAAGTTACTTGAGAGAAGGGGGCGATGGAGAAAACTGCACTGCTTTGTTATTCTCAATTTACATTTTTCTTGTGTTTTCTATATCGCGATTGCTTAGATTTCATAAGAAATTTGCTGTTACCTGTAAGAATAACATATTTAGTAAAAGGCGGTCCATTTCAGAAAGTCTTATGACATAGCCAGACGGGGTTTTCATTCTGTTACATTTAAATAGCAGCCGAGGTTTTTTTTTTAATTTGAATAAATGCAAACAGAAGTAGTAGCTAGTCTACTGTCTATCCTATCAAGCTCCTACTAAACTTTGTCCTTCCACCTTGTCCGTGACTCCTTACCCTCACCACATAGATGTAGGTATGCTAAGTGCGGCCTGCTTTGTCGTCAGATAACTCTCGAGGCGGCTGCAGTCTGCTAATTGGCCAAGATTTATTACCAAGCCCCAGATTAGCATTCAGTTGCAAGGAACGTGCGCGAACGCATCTTTTATCCGCCGAGGACTTGTTTTGGCAACTTTAATTAACTTTAAACTTGAAAGCTGGTATGTTTTGTTTTGTGATATGATTGTGTGATTGGTGGAGCTATGCAAGAGCGGTTTCATGTTGCATATGGGTAATTAAGTATGCATAAATGTTCAATTAAATAAATATTTATACAGTTATCAACATTATTATCAGTTTATTGTCATTCACTACTGAGTACCTATCCTACGAATATCCTATCGTGGGTTTACTGCAGCTGTTTTCGTAGATTTAAGTAGCAGTAGCTTACAAAAGTTGTATTCAGATAATATGTATGCGGTTACAAGTTGTATGATAATCATTTCTATGAAAAATATTTATGTAATCTCTCCATAAAAGCACACAAAAGTTACCGTATATTCTTTCCTAATATAAATGTAGTGTAAACATATAAATTTGGACATTTCGAGCACACGCAATCCATTCAAGTATGTCCGATGTTTCCATCTATAGAAATTTTATCGAGCTTTCTGTTTGTTACGAAAGGTCGCCCACGGGAGAAGTTGAATTTTTTAACCTTTTGACACACCTAAGCGGAAAACGTGACTTCGCATAACTTTTCCGAAAATCACTTCTGTTTCGACAAACAGAAACTAAGTTCATATTTAGTTATAGATATTTCGCACGTTTCTCTTTGATTTTGTTTTGTTTTGATAGTACTTATACTATGACATTGACTAAGTTGGTTCTAAATCTATCAAAATTACTTTTACTGGAAAAGTATATCTAAGAAGAAGTACAGATAAGTAGACGTGGAACTGATTCTAATAGTAATAATTAGTAATATTAATTATATTTACCAAAATACAAATTTTACAATAACACATACATATTCGTAAATTTCATCATATTATCAATTTTTCGACCAACTTTATCAGCTGTTTTGGTTTGTTTACAATCAAAGTGTTGCAGCGAATATATCGAAAAATAGAAAGCAATCAATAAGCAAAGGGCCGCTTCCTCGTATCTAGGTTAACGCGGTCGGAACTACTGAATGGGCTGGGCATTGCCCACTGCTTAACTCAAGCAAATAGACCATAGACACCTCATTATATCGAGGAAACTCTAACATATGTATGTATAGTGTACGTGCAGTTTTTTAAGCTTTAGTTTAATTTCGCGCCGTAAGACACGTTAAATTCTAGGTCTCGGCTGTTTGTCATAGTAAGGTAGTCATTGAGCCATGTGACTTTTAACTCTTGACACCAGAGTTGGACACTCTCATTCGATGAGAAAAAGAAGAAACTTTAGTTTGACTACAGCCTGCCTGTGCCTACTAGATGAAAAAAAATACTTTAGTCATTATTAGTACCCAATTATTATAAGAACAGAGTGCAATTATTCAAAAAGTTTTTAATAATATTTAAAATTAACTTTCAATCACGTCTGATTATTTGGCGACTTATTTTCTGATTTATCGGTCTCTGTGGAAGCAAAATAGGTGATTAAGGTGTACGAGGTACATATTTGAATGAAACAATTTTTACAAATAGGAGTTTTGGATTCTATAGTCTTTGGCATAACCATTTGTAAATAGGTTTGAATGTGCGCACTTATAGATTCGCTGATCAGTGATATTGAACAGAAGTGTTTGTTATGCTCTAAATAGAAGGGAATCCTAAGCAATTGGCGATTGCTATGTTTAAAATATATTATTTTTATGTAAGATTGGCTCGAGCTTGACTTCAACTCACCTATAATAAGTATTGATTAATTATTTACATTGTAGTAAAGAGTTATACAAAATATAAGAAACAAATTAAAAAAAAACACCCTTATTTCCAAGCTTGCGAATCAAGCAGCCATCGGCGCCACTTGTGTTATAAGAATTCGTCTTTATATAAGTAAATGCTTATAAGTGAATGTAAACTAAAACGACAAACCTACATTAGTCAAATGAGTATGTCAATAAACGTATAAATTACCGATACAATGTACACCAAATATCTCAAACTTACACTGTATCTAAGCTCATAAAGCTTTTAAGCTCCATTGTGTATGTATAAACAACAACTCTATCAAATACTGAAATATTTGCATACAATTGCAACACCATATAAAGTCGGTTCTCAGAAGAGTAACAATGAGCTCGAATAGCTCATATAATGCTGATCTGAAATGATAACTCAGCTGTAAAATTGATGTGCATCAATAATTCATTTTCGCACATTCACGCATACGTGATCTAGCCATACAATAGATGCACTGTATTGTGTGACAATACCATATCAAGTATTGTATATTTCTTGGTGTTGTTTAGTTTATAGTTTGATAAATTAGGTTCATGTACGCTGCGCATCTTGAAACTAAGTAAAAGCTTAAAGTGCATTGGTCTACACTTGAAAGGAATACTAACAGTTATTTGGACTATCATATTCATCATCATCTTCTTGGGTATAGACCTCCTTCCCTAGGTGGTCTTGTGCTAATCATATTGGTTAATTATATTAAAAGTTAGGTAAAGACATTTATACACAAAGAAAATATTTACATGTATCGAAAGTAGTGCATTCCGTTTTCCTTTGAACTAAGAAACGGCCGGTCAACGCCCTAATGATAAATGGCCAGGAGGTAAATACCACGGTGGTATTTCGGCAGCCAAACAATGCAAAATGTCAACCTTCTAGACGATTTACTACTTTTACTTCCCCCGACATGCTCACGATTTATTTCTATATTTAGAACTAATAATATGAACGTCTGAAAATAAGACACAATGCTTATTTCGAAGTGTGACTCAGAACTAATTAGTTTTGATACTAACCACAGCTCAGCATCTGTTGAAAGCATCACAAGAATGACGCCGATAATGATCTTTTCTTATGAAAATAAAATGCAAAGTAATTGAGATCATGAATGTTAATTATTTTAAAAGCGATAAAGTCTTACTTGGTAAGAGAGCTTCTTTTGGTATCTTTTTAGCGCCCAGATGTCTGTCAACTTGATCGATCATTCGTGAAATTAACAAAAGAATTAACAAGATTTTGGCGATATTCAATGTGGCAAGCCAGCGCCAAGCCGTCAGACAATGTGAAAAATGTACCGCTTACTGACCTGACTAATAACATGATTCTATAAAAGGAAAATTAAAGAAATTGTGCTTTTAAAGCTTGAGGAGGATGTTGTGCTATATTTATGCGCAAAAAACTTAAGAGTATGTTTTAGCGTAGATTTCTTATCTAATGCGATCTAAAAAGCTATTAACTACTATGACCAGCTTCAGAAAAAAAAAACTTTTGGCTTTATTGACGTAATTGTGTAGAACTCCAAAATACTCCACTCACTCCACAACTCCAGATACCTGTATCTTGTTTGGCTATTTGAATTATGACCCGAGTACAAGCTCTTGATCCGTTTGTAAAAACAATTCAAGTCTTCTTTATTGAACTAATAACAAACATCATCCAGATTTTACCGATCTACATATAAATCGTAAATTTGAACAAGACATAATTACCTAACCAAATAACTATTTATGAGATATATGAAGATAAACTCGAGTTAACACGTTATGCGTGTAAATGAGGCAGTTTACCAGAAGCGTGCAATACGTGCACATGTTGTACAGATGTTAATCGCCAATCGTAGCCCTTCTCTCCACGGGCCAGTTACCGGCGGACATTGTTTTGATGTCATATAAATAGCTCATTGCGACTCACATTACATGGAAACTTATGCACAAATCCGTGTCAGTTCCGTATTAAAATGAAAAGAGTTATAGCCCTATGATGCAACGTATAACTTACGGTATTTCACGGTTTATATTAAACGGGTTACTGAACGGATTTGGTATGTTTTCATGTTTTGTAATCAATTAATAAGGGAACGGTTGTTGTGCATCATTTGTTTCAATTAAAAAGTGTAAAACCGAAATAAAGTTAAGTGCGTCGGGTCTCGTTGCTTTAATAATGAATCACGATGTGAGAAAAGAGGCAATTACTCTCATTATGCCCTCCCATGAGTCATGGTAGGAAACACATCACATGGGGCGCACGGGGTGCGTGGCAGTGTGTTTAACACCATGTTTTATGGTAACGAATTCCTGGGAAATTAGTGTCTTACTGTGACTATTTATAGAAAGCAGATTAGTTGTTTGTTAAGGAGAAGTTGGTTCGTTATAAGTACATATTGATATATTTTTTTTCGATGAAATGATTGAAGCCCCCTTAATATACTTATGTCGTCGTAGGAGACGACCTCTTATAAGTTTGTTTTACCCGTAAATTACTTCATTTTACCTCGCATGGATTTAAAAATTAAACTGTGATGAAAGCAAGAAAAGCCTTTCATCTTTTTCTAAAAATGCCCCAACATTTCACACCAATTACAATTTCAAACGGAAATGAAAAGCGACGAACAGACAAACATACGGCTCTAATCACAACAGCATACAATCGATCTGTTTATTTCTACAACACGGAAACCGATCTCAATACCAAAGTGGGTGGTCGGTACTGATAGCTATACATATATTCTGTTTGGATATCTCGGATAATCCTAAACAAGAAATAACACAAGAATATTACATTTTCTTCCGTTGAACTGCGATCACAACTTCACGTTAACGTTGAAATGTGAAATTGGATTAGCATAATAAAACAACATCGAAATAAACGATACGGTAAAATAGAATTAAAATTCAAAAAGAAATGCTGTTTTCACAATAAATTTGTATAAAATAGTTGTGACTGAACAGAATTTTAATAAAGCGGCACTTTGATCTTTTAGGCATGTCAAAGTAAGATTACATGAGTCATTCATCAGGCATACGATACAAGAGGCCGATATACTCGCTTGAGTACCAATAATTAATTTAAATGCTTTAAAATAAAATAAAGTAGTAAATCTAGCCTCACTTCTTTTGCTACCGGAAATACTTGAACCAAAGAAACCACTCATTCCACTTGAGATTACAGTAACACCTTAAACAGTTCTAATCTTGAACCTTTTAAGTTAGTGGAGCCACTTGAAAGGCCACGACCGCATCAAGCGTACAGAAGTTACTCGAGATAACGGTAGACCAGGACAGAAGTAAACCACGAGTGGTAATTTGGAAATATTAAACCGACTTCTCTGCCTTCTCATCTATTCTTACCCATATGCATTGGCAATATTTCAAAAAATATTGAACCAATTTCGATAGAACTTACTCTGTGCCCTGAGTTAAAAACTGTTTAATCTATACCCAATAATCATATAGATATCACTAATAGTTTCAAAAAATCACATATAAAAATACGCAATCGTATTGCTTCCAAATTTTTTGCACAAGTAGAATAGGAAACCCAAACATATGAACATACTAAAATTGGAGCCAATTCTGACAATATCACACACTCGTACATGGATCGATTTGATAACTCCCGTTTTAAAAGTTGGTTAAAAATGCACATCTATAGCACGAGCGGTCAAAATATGGCTGTAACATTTTTATTAGCTCATTAATTTATTCACGAATCAAAGTTTGTCATAAATAACTCTATCAAAAAAGTGTTACGGACATTATGAAAACTGGATTTAATCGAAGTTGTTTTGGAATTTTATTATGAATACGAAGTTAACTGTGTCAGAGTATTTTTGGACGTTTATTTTTTACGACTGAACATGAACAACCCGAAACTATGCGCACCATATGGGCAGAGTGACGAAACTTTAAAAAAGAAATTAACTTTTTCTTTGTTGATAAATATATTGCTTGGTGTTCAGCACCACTGTAGTCTAAAAAGTAAGAAACTGTATCATTAAAAAAACCTATTATCTCTAGTTATTGACGACTGCTGGATTTTAATTACCTACTTATTAGAAAATGGGGATTTTGTCAGTTTCTTTTTAAGTTACAATACGCTTCGTGCGAGTTCTAATTTGTAACTGACATAGAATAAGATAAAAGATGTCATATGTTAGGATCAAAATATGAATAAATATAGTAGACAAACGCATAAAATTGATGTCACAAAGACCAAAGAAGTCGTCTGAATACCGTAAGATCACTGAAGTGTAACTGAGTCGATATAAATTCATTGACCTTTGAAAGTAGCTGATCAGTTCAATTTTCATGCAAACCCAGTACTCGGCGGCTGCTAGTTAACATGTAAATTAATGTCTGCTTCAAAACAGACTTTTATGTACCTTTGTTTCTTTGGCAATGTTAAAAAGATCTTGGGTCATTTCAATTAAGATTTGTGGTCTGCGTCTTTGGTGTTTAGAGTTTACGATCAGTTAGTTTTTTATACAGTTTTACTGGTTTTCAGAGCCTGTCATCACATATTTTTTTAAATCTATTGAAAGTATCCCAAAACATAACTTGAATTTGTAAGCACATAATTTGTAAACAACAGCTGACCAAACTAATACAGTAAATACATAGAGCAGCATTATCCAAGATTATTATTTACCCTCAGGTCAGCAAGGGGGTCTATTACGCTGACCAGGAGTAGCAATGTAATATGTAATACCAGTTACACAGTCGATGGCAAACCGCAGTCTTCCTGACACCCTGGTAGCGGGCGCGTTAAATAACAACCGTCGTAAACTGCGTGGACGGTTATGGATTCGCTCTGTAGGGAATACTACACAGAGACAGATAAATTTATCTATATTTTGTACAACTTAATGTTCTACTTTCTTTTTCGCGTGGAGAAAATGCATTTACGCATCCCCGCACTCTCTCCGAGGGAGGCAGCAGGGTAAACTTAGTGTTCTCCTGGAGACTAAGTAGTTTTGATCAGGATGTTATTTTATTGTGTTTTTGATGTGTGTATGTGTGTGTTTGTGTATGTGTAAGACATGATACTAGTGGGTTTTATTGACATACATAGATAAGTATGTGTCAGAGCTTTTACGATATTGAGGAGTCTACTTGACATGACGTCCTTAGTTCATTTATTCGTTCCCACACTACTCCAATGTCAGTATCTTGCAGAATTTCAATCAGACGTAAGTACCGATTTAAGGATTATTGATTTTCAATGCTCGCCATAAGATTTTATGACGTACTTTTTCTTCTGACGGCTGATACAGGATTTTTGCACAAGAGAATTGTGTAACCTGGTAATTATTGGACTTTAAATTTTTAGTTTATGTTTTTCGAAATGATAAAAAATTAGGCTTGTCAAAGTGTATGTGATTCAACTTACCTATTGTGAACCATTTCATCGTAAATCGTCACCACAAAACAAAAATCTCATGATAATTATTATTTTTCATGAGTCGAAATAGAACAAAACGTGTTCAAAATAAAATGCAAATGTTTGTATTCATAAACCTTATCAGACACGATGTCCTAAATGTAAACAACATTAGTTTTGTCCATCCACAGTTACACAAGACCTCAAGTACCTACTAGTTGTAATATGACATTGTTCGCCGCGGGACCTCGGACCATCTCGTCTCTTTGACGATGCCGACTTGCATTCTATAAGTCGATTGTCTAACTAGCGGCTTTGGTTTTACATAGAGATGTTGAGTATGTGTAACTATCTATGTATTACATTTGTGTGCAATATGGGAACTAGATTTTCTTCAACATTGCAATAGTCATAAGTATCTCAGCCGATTGAAGGTGAAGAAGTAATGCTTTTAAAGAAATACTTTCTGTATAAGCATCACTTAGGGGACCTAAACATTATAATGGCATGAAATTTACTAGTAAGTAAAATATATATGAACAGAATATTATTTTTGCACCATTCTGTATACCTTCGTCGATAACATATAAAATTGTACCCCAGTCAACCAAATTACAGACAGCCATTTCTACCATTCAACCTTCAACAACAACATTTTCATTTCAAATAGAAACAATTACAGGCGGGCATTTCTACCAACATTCGCCGACAAGTTTTCACCTCAAAAAGAGACCACTCTCTCAGTCTACGTCCACACAAACATGTAGTACTCCCACGCACATTCTCAGCTCTCGTTTGTATTCACTCACTTACCTTTGACACGATGGAAGAAACGATCGTGAAGGTTGCACTTACCTGTAACACAGATAAAGAAAGGTTATATTATGTAGTTGTGTCGTTTCTATTTATTTATTTTGTGGGCACGAATGCCCCTTGCTAAAAATATATATCAGTAATACAAGAACTAACACACAAAAATCTGTGATTAAAAGTATTGCAATACTCGTAGTATAATAGATTTCAGTTACAAAAAACAAGCGTTTTTTTTTTACAAGATAAGATGAAATAATTTGTTTACAATAATAAAATATAAAAACAAGGAAAGAAAAACTAAACATACCACTTCTAACTACTACAAAAAGGGGCACTTAGAAAATCTTTAGAAAAGCCTAAAGATAATCTAAGTGCTCCAGCCCACTACCAGAGGGCAGCGTGCCCAGCATACTGGCCGCATTACCAAGCTGGATGGCAATGCTGATACGTTGAGCCAGAAAAAGGCCAGCATTTTGGTCATGCGTCGCGTCAACCAAGCGCTCCGAGAGGTTTTGGAAAATAGTATGGGCTCCCGGACCCCACGGCCCGCGATTTTGGTGTTAATTTATATAAGGACTCCTTTTTAGTTTTTCCGTGATTTCAAATCGCATATCTTTATGGTAACTCATTATGGGAATTCATTTATTTACTTCGTATCTACAGAGTTGCATTATGTATTTTCTACAGCAAACAGAACTTTAATACGGCATGCGTCTGTAATCGACTTCAAAGTGGAAATATCGTATCTACGTTCATTGATACATACTCCTTCTATTTTAATCTAAAGTGTTTTGCCCCTTATCTAAGAACCATTCATTACGAGCCCTGTTTTACGCCTACGTTTATACTATAACTGGTCAAATATAATTATAATAATTGATTTAAATTTACTAATAATAGCCCACGAGATGTTATCGAATCGATTCGAGATTCGATCAAGTTTATAAACAGAGTAATTGTAGCAATTATTTTGATTTTGACACACTGTATGTTTTAACGATAAATAAATCAAGTCAAAATACTCAACATTGTTTTATATGACTTTTAAGCCGAAGGAAAACAGTTGTAAGCCCAAATCATAATTTATGCTAATAAGTGCGGTTAAGTATTTTCCGTATCAATAGCAGAACATGGTTCCACGCGATAAAATCATAAGTGGCTTATTATATTAATTTTACTTTAACTTCATAACAAGGAAAGTACACGATACAGTTAAGATAACATTAGTTACCCAATAAAATTACGTATAAACGACCCTTTATAAGCGAAGTACCTGCATCCGTTTATGGTAATAAAATTATCAGTGTGGTTGATATTCTTTTTTGTTTTGCAGAGTTCTGAAACCGTCAAGTTTTTAAAGCAGCCATAACGTATGCGGTATGAGATAAGGCAAGTCGTACCTATATTAAAAATACATTCGAGCGAGATCTGGCTTCCATCATTGGAATTAAAGTATCGAATTACGGTAGCGTCTATTAAATAGTTGCCCTCAAAACCCAGTCTCATCTACACATCCGCTGTCAGATTACTTTTTTTTTCCAAACACCCATGGCTTTATACCACGGCCTTTACATTATAAACTGTGTAATAAGCTAGGCGAGATGAAAGACGGCATTTATGAGTTCCTCCGTATAGAGTTACCTCTCTTACGCGAGGGTAACAACTATTTGTTTATGGAGTAGGTAATTTAAATGTTTACCCATTAGATTGAAGCAAATACTTCGGCGTGTAAATCAAAAGAAGCGTGAGAAGTGTTGTCGTATGGGGCAAACAAAAGCTAAGTACGTCACGGCCATTAATTTTGTTTTATATGTCGCGTCTTTCACTTGTATCTTGAATAGATTCGAAACGACGACGCTTTACTATGTTGTGTTGGGGTCAAAGAAATCGTTTCGCAATTGTTTTTATTGAAGAAAATTCTCGTATTTCTGCTACGGAATGTGTGTAGCGATAGTACGCGAATGTTTATTTCCCTACAGACATAGCAATAACATTCTGCACTATTTTCGTATCGTATAGCTGAGCTATTTAAATGTAGAGTAGCGTACACATCCACCTGAGATGGGATGTTCAAAGCTCTTTCTTATGACGTCACCGGGGCAACGACCGCACGCCTGTAAAACTTACGATCAGTAAATTTCGCAGTCAAAACAAACTGCGAGGAAACTTGAGCGTCAATGGAAAAGAAACCGCAAGGAAAAAGGAATAAGACCGGAAATCAATTAGCTGATTTACCACTCTTGTTTTTCCTGTTACTACAAACTTCGGAACTATTTGGAAGTAGATTATTTACTAGCGACCGCGCAAGATAATTTCGCGCGACTGGTGGCAGCATTTCAGTAAAGTATTCACTTTCCAGTCCTTATTTTAACATTGTAACTTTTTAGTTCTAACTTTATCCAAGTGTAGATTTTATTGGGCGTGGACTAGACGCCGTGCTTATCAGCGTTTTCATTGTTGTGTCCGTCGTGGATGTTTGTAATGGTTTCATTCATCTTCGAGATGTATCGCCCACTCGCGGCTGGCTCATTTAGTAGCTGTCAGACCCAGACTGGTTGAGTTAGGAAGCTTCTTGTAACACTTTAGAAAGATTAATTTTATGTGTTTATACTTTGTCAGAAAACAAAATTTAATTGACATAGTGGTTGATTTGGTGGAATGAGTGGAAAAAACAATTACATAAGTAAGTTTTTTTTTCGAAGGGATATTGATACGAAATTGATTGTTACATAAAAATCATTAAAATATGGAGTTTCGGTTTAGGAATACAAAGAAATTAAACGTCCTCATGTATAATTCATCGACAAATTATTCCACGATTCCAATTCAAAGAATTTTTCAGATCATATTCTTATTATATTCACTTCCAAGTAATCTGCTGATAAGCTTCGCTCGGGGTTTCCCACAGCGATTTATACAGGTAAAGCTGTTTGATCATTTACAGCTATACTACAGTTTAAATAATGTTTTTGATTCAGCTGCGTTTCCTACTTTAGTAGTGATTCTTCTGGAGAATTAATGAATTAGAGAAGTTACAGAAAAGTCACAAGAAGAAAACATTCCAGGCAGCCCAAGTCCTTCCAAAGAAAGCACGTGTTCATGGTGATTAAGTAGGTATTAATATAAATGTGTAGATGAAAATAGTTAAATAACATTAATAATCAATTTGAAAATCCTAACAATAGTTTATTCCGGTAATTGGCTGAAGAAATGCGATTGTAACTGTGAGCTCTTTGTTGTGATTTTAAAGTTGACCAAACTTTGTAAGCTTTTATAGCTTTTATAGCTTATGCGTAGCGTATAATAAAAGCAGCTTAGCTATCTGTGAACATCGACCATATTCCCAAAGGTGTCGGCGCTTCAACGGACTTCAAAGTTCAGATCATCAGATTAAAGCAATGGGTTCACCAGTCGAATACGAATGCACGGCCATTGTTATTCAAAGATAAATGGAAGGGACGTGAGATCGATATCCTAGTCAATGGTGTATTGAGAGCTATAGATTGGAGGAACCGATGTGTCTAGACTTAAAGTAGTCATATAGTCTAGATAGGTATAGTTAGTCTGAAATATAGAGTTTGTCTATTGCTTCTGCACTAGAAATTATGTACCTACTAAAAATATACTATAATTTTAATATTGACCTCAAACCAAGTGTAAAATAGCTTCGTGAAAAAAGTGTGCTTTGACCCTTATGTATGTGTCTATATGGAAACTTGTGATCTCTTTACAGGCGTATAGTTAAAAAATAATAAGTATGTGACTGACTAAAGTTAAATAATCTAAAGTTTTCGAGCCACTTTGATAATGGTTACTGTAATGTGTGGTTTTATCAAGTCAGGAAAATATGGGAGAAAAAAGAAGTATTTTGCATAACCATAAATTCAGTGTGGCCGACCCACCTGCGACTTAACTGGCATTTAAACTCTGATTAAAAGAAAATTACTACCTTAAACAACCGCTACTTACTCATCGAAAAGCTCACAAAAATTGAAAAAGAAAGAAAGAGAAATCAATTACGGTTTCTTAAATCATTATTGAAGTTTAAAAACTCGTCTTCGTCGGATAAAAAGTATTAAAAAAGTGGTTGAAAATTTCAGATTATCGTAAGTACATGTAATTTGCGACCACACAGGTTGTATGGTTCATTTTGTTTGGGCGGCTCTGCCCCGGGCCGCGGGCTTGGACTAGCCGCGCCCAGCGCATGACCGTGGAAAAACAATGTGGGGAACAAGACGACCGTTCGGTTTTAATTAAAGAAGCTTTACTGCTTTACGTGTAATAAAGAAGCTTTTTAAAATGAGTAAAATATAGTACCTTATTTTTGGAAGACATCATGATTGCTAGATGATGGGGATATAATCAATCGATGACTTAATTGTTTTAACAACATTCGGAGAGAACAATCTAATGTGACTAATATGACGATATATACGTTAAAATGCTGTCATTGTTTACTAGTTTCAGCACAGAGAAACCACGTACCTTACGTAAGTAAAAACAATATCAGCCAACTCAGAAGTGTAATGGTTTAAAACAATGAAATGAGTGAATACGAAATGATAATAAAATTCCTAATCTTTTCCGGAAATTAAGATACTATTAGCATCTAATTCAGTTGGTATCATTGTTAGAAACAACCTTAATAAATCACCCAATGGCCCGTTTTCACAGCTATTTGTACTATCGGTCGCCGAGTGTCTTATACAAATGATTTGAAAGGGAGTAATAAAGTTCCTAACCTATCAGGAAATGAAGGTAGTTTAACCATCTAATTTACTTACAATCATTGCATTTGCCATAATCGACCACCCAATGGTCCAATTTCACAGCTATTTGTGCCGGCAGTAGCCGAGCGTGGCGCTATTGTAGCGGCGCAGGCGGCGGTACGGCGCGGCGCGGGCGGCGCGCGCGCAGGCGTCCAGACCATTTCGCGGATCACTGCGCCGGGTAATTGGCGTACACGTGGAATGAGGTGAACAGGGTGCATAGAGGAGTAAGAGAATAATGCTTCTAAATGCTAAGGTTTGTTAAGAAAATATAATTCGTTGATTTTTACTTGACAAAATGAGGTGATACTTGGGGAAAATGTCATGTAGTCAACTACAGAAGAAGAAGAAGCAAATCATCGTGGCAATCTTCTAGTAAAGCTTAATTTAGAGATGTAAAATCTTTTCACAGTTTCTATTTAGTTTCCTTCCTTTCAATAAGGTTGGGCCTGCGTTAGAGCAGATTTGTGTGTGCATATGTGAGTGCAATGTATGTAAAATACGAAAGTATCACAACAAATTATGGTCTTTATTTTCTAACCGGATCACCCTGTTTGCACAGTGCATGTAAGTAACTGCTCGGTGCCCTGTTCCCGTGGAATTGACGCATTACCTGTCGATCTGATGACTCAATGATGCATAATTTGGACAGTAATGATACATTGCTGTCGGATGTCACGCAGCTTTTGGGAACCTGACTCACTATTTTGTTGCTAGCACTTCCGATTCTGACGATGATATCATAAAAGTAGTAGTATTGGTGATTAAATCAGAGTTGCAAAATATGAAAATAAGGAAAAAATTAAAAAATTGGCTCTCATTGATCAAAATTTGGAACTTAAGTTTGGAACTTCACAGAAAAGAAAATTCCTTATGGTACATACTATGTACATACACACTTTAAAAACTATTAAAACTTTTTCAAGTAACTGACACCGTTCTTGCTTTACATTTATACAAACAATACCTATCTTCACATACACAAAATCCAATGCAAATGAATTCAAAAGCAATAAAAAAAAATATTTCCAAAATAAATCATGAGCACACGATACAAAATTAGAATCTTGACGTCACTGGGATTTAATCACATGTTGAAAGTTAATAAAATGTTTTGGTCGTGTCATTACCACTATCTCACCATCAGTAAGTATCATGCATTATAATCATATCATACCCAATAGGCTCCTCATTGTTGAAAAAAAACACAGCATTGTAAAAAAAAGGTTTGTTGTTGTTTGTTCCTTCTTCATGGAGCAACGGAGGTTTGACTTGTAAAAGTAGTACGAGACCCCAAAAATGACATATGTATATGTATGTATGTATGTACTTACTGAATTTTATTCCGAAACTAAAAGTCTAAATGTGACTAATAGGTATTTCTATGCTATAGGTTAGTTACTTACTAAATCAAACAAATACATACATGTGAATGTCATGGAATACATGCTATTTGATCTATCGCTGATGACGCGAGATATCACGGATTACCTACTCATTAGTCCGCGCAGGACATATCATCCACAGAAAGGTTTGTATAGAGGATAATATGTTATGATAAGTAGTTAAATGTCTTTGATAAGTAACGTCTATGGATCCATGGTACACCCCACAGATCGAATACCACATGTATCTGTACAAACTTCAGTGGGCGTGTATGAGAATGTTCACACTGACATTCATAATCGTAGTTACTAAGTACTAACAGAAATATGAACGTTATTATGTTTTCTAAAAACGCCATGGAAGCTTTTCATTTTAAGGTTAATTTAAAGCGTCTAGATATAACGAAAAGTTACAAAAAATTACTAAAACTATACCCTCCTTTTATAAATTACAGATTTTTTACGGGATTGGAGCACAATGTCTAGTTAGAAAAGATTTTGCATATATATTTTTTTAACTGAAACGGGTTTTCGCTTGGCCTTAGTTTGCCTGATGGTACGCAAATGCTATGACCTAAGATGGTGCTTTCAATATATTGTATCTACATAATTACTTACCAAGAGAAGTAAACGATGAAACGTATTAAGTAGGTACAAAATATGAATATAACATTTTATACGATAGCAGCATTATAAGTACTGTAATCAAACATGTTACAAATAGTATCTGATAAAAGAAACGAAACTTTCTCAGTACGTAAATTAAATGAAAACATCGTGCAATGTATGTTCCAAAGTTTCGTTATCTGTCTGTCTGGAACTTAATTAAATTACCCACTATTGTGTAGAAACAATGGAGGTATAAAGTTTGTAGAACGTGTTGTTTCATTTGAGGCGCACCTGTATCCACAGTCTGGGGAATAAATGCATGTAGGGAGCAAACGTGACGGGTAAGAGTATAATTTAACTATTAATAAGAAAAGTTAAAGTTTTGTGAAAAACACTGAATGATATCAGATACTTCTTTATAAGTATTTGAAGAGTACACACACAAGTAGGCGGTCCATGGGATGGTAAACACAATACACTGACAAACGCACACCCCTCTGAAAACAGATTTTTCTATGGATTTACCCATCACTATTCGAAGATTTGTCTCGTGGCAAAGATTTATCCTCTCTCTTGTCAAGAAGGCGGATCTACGGCTTAAGTTTCAACCATGCTTTAATAATCTCAGCACAGAGCACATCATTTATCATAGAGTTCAATGTTCTGAATGTACCACACGTGCTGATTGACGCTAATCCACGTCTATTGCGTTTTTATAGCTGACAAATGAGTCAGAGGCCATAGCAACTAGTTGAATAAATGTAACGCCAGATTAGGCGGCTTAACTCGACGGCAATTCACTTTTTGCACTAGTGGGTCAATTGATAGTGCCTACTGGATGTTACGAAAATAGATACTGGCCGGCTTATTTCAGTTTTATACAAATTTGTTGCTCGTTTACCTTTTTTGACAAATGAACTGAAAAACAAAAATGCATCTAAATGAGTTTAGATCATTGTGAGAGTTTATCATTGAGTCCTTTAGGTAAATTTGTTCACATATGGTTGTATTGACACAAATGTACAGCTTATCCATTACGTAACTCTTTCAATAAGTATTCTTATACATAGTTTTGATGATTTCTTAGGGTTTTACTCGTATTTCTACTCGAACATGCTAGACTACTCCAATTCAATGTCACAAAATACAACCGATATTTACCAAAGCCGCAATAATATAAGATTTTTGGAAGCCTAAACAAACCTTGTAAAATATCAAAACTAAATAGGTACATAAGCTAAGGCAACCCAGACATGCCACTTCATAAATACACCCGAGCCGACTCATTCATGGCATGGCTCAGGCCATTCCTCAGCTTAATGGAAACCTCAGGATTTATACACAGAAGCTCGATTTAAAATTATAATGTTTTTATCTTCAATCACAGTCGCCGGCGAGTGTATATTTATTAGTAGCAGTTGGAAGGGCACTCTAAAGACTTCGGAGTAACACTATATTAAACTGAGAGTATCATCATAACTTTAATTTGTTATTGTTTTGTCCATTTTGGTGTGATGATGACTCTAAAATATATCCCAAAAAAGTCGTTTCAATAATAATAACAAGGTGCTAATAAAAGTATTATTATCAATCATTAGAATATGACATGGCTGATTAATGTCATGATACTAAGGTTTTAGTATGAAAAAAAAATGCTATGCATAAAAATCATTTGTCACTGGGTAAAACAAAAAAAAAACCTAAATCTACCATTATGAAAGCAGAAAATGTTATAACTAAAAAGTTTAAAAAAGTTTCTAAAGTTTCTCATTTCAGTCTCTTCAGAATATGATAAAATGAAATGAGTCACCGTGATCCATATACGGACACACTCGCTCCATCATTGATCGCGTCGTCAGTTTCAATCACCAGACATATTAACTGTCATAAACTCACCTAACTTAACTTATTCCTACAGCTTCATCAATTAAATTTTATACGTAGAAAAAAATGCAACTAATCTAACGACTAATGTAACAAAAATTTCATTACACATTTCATAAAAGCTCCATGGCTCGTATCGTGTTAAAAAATCTGCCCAAACAATTACTCATCCACGCGATACTACTAAAACGAGCTTTAATTTCAGCTTTTTCCTTGAAACGGTGCTTTTTACTGTCATTTTTTACACTTATTTGTTAGTCGTTGTTACTCGCGGTTTTGTCTCTGTTTGTGTTTTTGTGTTTTCAGGACAAATGGTATCTAACTTAAATTCAGAACTATACCTACCTTCTAACCTCAATTGTACGTTGCTCGGTTTAAGAGTGAGAGATAAACAAATAGACCAACAGCAAATTTTATAGCTTGTCTAGTGTATGCTTGTGGCGTTTACTTTGTTATTTTAAAATAAAATGCCTGGCACTATTAGGAACCTTGTCTACCCCAATACCAAAAATTCAAAGCCTTCCTTCCATTTCAAACTTCTTTTTGAGAGTAAATCAAAATAAGTCACAAACCAACCAACATATTATCACTTTGTTTATAAAAACATGTTTTTTTGCTTATTCATATAATCCAGTGGTAGCGTGCAGCCAAGCCTTCGCCACTCCTTGCAGGAAGCTTCATGTTACAGCTGTATTGTATACAAGGGTTACATGCGAAATGTTCTGCCAATGCTACACGCGATCTGATTTAGATCTGCTTAACTAAGTGTGGGAGGATTTGTAATCTGTATTATGTTACTATGGACGCTGCAAGATTTGAGGTCATTTTCATATTCATACTGATTCTATTTTTTAACGAGATGGGTTGACCATAACTCACCTGATGCGAATATTATACTGTTCAATGCAGCTTACCCAGTAAGATTTGAATTACTATCGTTTTTAGATCGCGGCAAAAGAGAGTTTCATATTTAGGAAAGGTTAAATGTGATGTGATATCACACTTATTAATGAAAAGAAGCTAAAAGATCAAACAATGTAGACTTAGCCAAAATTACGCTTAATGTCATTTATTTGTGGAAACAGCGCTCATTTGGCCAATGTTTGAAAAACATGTGAAATGTTACTGCTAGCAATTTTAAACAAATAGAAAATAACTCTTACGTTTATATTTAAAACACTTTCTAAAAAGCATTATCTATTTATATATTTTAATTAGATCAAGAACTATTACGAGCCTCATTTGAGACCTCATCGGAAGAAAATCCATTTAAAACTCCAATTTTACACCAGAGAAGTTAATTGAATACAAATTACAAATAAAGTTTACTACTTCGTAAGACATAAATAGACTATAAAGTGGTTGGACTATATTTCAATTATATTACGTTTATGAAAGCAATACACTTTTAAAGTGTTTTTGATTTCAATAAAGCGCCTATCTATGAATTAATTAAGTTGGTATCCAATTTATAGTTTGGATAAAAGAGAAAAACCAACCACGAAATAAAAAATACAAAATGAAGCACACACACCTTACGATGATAGCATTGCGAATTTGTGCAACAATTTAACTAACATTCGATCATTTTATTAGCTTATTTGAAGTACTCAATATTATGCTCTTATATTCAACAAATCTATAATCCAACTTAGCAACAATAAGCTAAAAATTCCTAACAACTCAATAGATAATATAATTCTGTGAACATTTTCTAACTGGAACTCCTTAAATAATAATTGAAAGTCCATACAAGCAGATAGGATCAGGGTGAACCGTACAGCATACCAATAGACAGGGCTATTTGCTAGCTAACTATCCAACCTGTCGAGTCAAAACTACGACATCGTATGTGATAGACGTCTAAGTATAACGAAAAACGGCTCCTCAAAACGTATCAATTGAGGTAGATTTCTTAGGCAGATGCAATGTGGTGACCAGATTTGCCTAAATTCGTATGAAACAAGTCTTGTGATTTCTTTGGTGATATAAATACTAAGGTTTTTCATTCATCTTCCAATGCGCACAAAGCAAAATGAAAAACTAATATAATAGAATTGTAAGTGTAGTTCATAAATTAAGTGAAAAATGAAAATGAGTGATATGTTATTACCAGAGAAAACCTTAACTATGTAAATATGTATCATTTCTGGTGAATGTCTAACTTACAGGCCTGTATCTAGGCATCCTTAGCAAGTATAAGATGAAGCACGATTAGAACATTAGTTATTATACTGATGCGTCCTTATAAGTATTGCAATTACATATCAATTAACACTCGATCATTTGTATGCATGTTTTCTCTGATTTTACAAAATACTGATTGACACATTAAAAACAAATTTGCTAAATTGCTACGGTTGGGGGTTTCTGTGTTATATCCTCTATTGGTTAAAACGTGGTACTAGTCAGTGACATTAGCATGGTTATAACTACCCACTGACCTAGTTAGTGTAGTAATGGTGCTAATTAATAATTCGACTCGTTGCATTACGCCCTACACATTAAACAGATAGTGTGGGCACGTGGATACATGGCGGTTTATTGGTCAGGTCAGGATGTGGGAAAATATTTTTTTTACATGATATAGGCTCACGCTTGACTACAACTTGCCCGATGTTAAGCAACGTTATAATCTACGATCTAGCGCGCTTGCCTAGAAGAAACCGGTTTGCTTTCGACTTGAAGACCGACCAATTAAAGTTCAAGGGGAATAGAGATTCGGGCAAGGAGAGTGGGAAAATAGTAGCTGAATTAAGTGGAAATCACAAATTCAAGGGTACCTATAATTCTGTGTTTTTTTTAGGTAAACAATTCATGGTTAACTCGCAAACGAAAACAAAAGAAAACGAACGCTTAGTGTAATTTACGGATAAATATTTTCTCACAATCGCTCTAATAAAGCTATGCAATTTACTTTCAAAAACAAAAAACCTTTAAGCCATTAAAAATTGCCACTAATTGGGGATTGAAGCTAATGCAAATTCCCTGTCATTACATATTTATCTTGAAGTGCCGTTTAAAATTAATAGGCCCATTACCTTTCCAAAGATAACAGTGGCGCCTTTATAATGGAGGCCATATTTGGCGCAGGTCTAGATCTAGACTAGACTCATGTTTGAGCTAAATTTTGTAATATATTGAGCTAATCAATCATAAATTTAATGGTGTCGATTGCTCGTAAAATCTTAGATCATTTTCGCACCACTACGAAACATGAGGTACAGACTTACTGTTATACATTTAATGTTAGTGAATAGTTAAATAACTGAATGAAAATATTAATGTATGACGTGTTATCTTAATAGAACTTAATTGATATAAAATTATATCTACTAAAACTTTAGCGTAGATTCAGCATAATTTTGAACTTTTGCGGACGAAACACGAAGAATAGTTATGAGATATTTAATCTTATGGAAATTGCATCCATTCTGTACGATAAGCACGATATCTTTGCCTTTACGAAATCTACAAGTCTTGAGAACCCATAAACAACAATTAAAGGGGAAAAATTAAGTAAAAATAAGTACCTAAGGCATAGCTCTGTATCTGTGATACGCCACTAATTATCGCGTGAATCATTTGATTGCCAATTACCTTCATAGTTCTACACACACATCCAGAAGCGCTAATTTCTATAACTAGGGCCTTTGCCGCTCATGTGCGTCGTAAAATAGAAAGTGGTAATTTATTGCATTCGTTTGCTTAATTTCCTAATGTAATTATGAACGTACTACGTTGATTTACTATCTTGTAAATCTTTATCCGTCTGTAAATTCTATTCTACTGAAAATTATATACAATACAAATTATCTAAGGATTGCTATTTTTGTTATAAGGCTGAATACACGTAAAACCAGTAAAACTATGAAAATTGATTGCTTATTAGCAATCGTAGCTCGTAGTTTTTCTTCTATATAATTTTAAGAAAAAGATGATTAAATCGGGTGTCTGATTGAAAACATTTTAAACATTTTCTGTAAACCAGTGGCACCCGAGGGTTAGAATATCAAATTCTATACACAATACTCAATCAATATATTTTTAAATTTAGCTACAGGCAATTTACAGTCAAAGTGAAACTTTATAATTCTTAACACAGCACCTCTATCGGTTTAGGCTAAGCTGTACGAAATCCTTATCATTGATCAGCGCTTTCCGGTCACGTCCCAAACAAATAGGCAACCTTATAGAATATTAGCAGGCACTATCAGGAATATCAATCATGGATGACAAGTTTCGAATGAGTTGCATGCAAATTTTTAGCTTTGTGTTTTTGATATCATCTTATTTAATTTTGAAACATGTAATAATTATTTACTGCGTTTTTTTAAATGCGTTGGAAAGGAGGCCTGTACTCAGCAGTTGGTGAACAGAACACAGGCTGACACGATGATGATGATGAATAATAATTTAATAAGTAAGTAATACTCGTTTAATTATTTCTTTATTTCAATATATTCCTCTTCTCTTCGTATTACTTATTACTCTGAGGGTTATGGTATCCCCGTAGAATTTATTTGTTCAGTAAATTCATGCATCCCGTTCTAAACTAAGTTTACTTATTTTAATATTAAAACTTTCGTGAGACATTTTATCAATATGTTAACTAAACGGTTTTCACTCACGTGTAATTCACGTATGTTGTTTACGCGTTTCGGATGTTATGACATCCATCTTCAGAACGTATGTTCAAACAACATACGCGAATTACACGTGAGTGAAAACCGTTTAGTTAACATGTAAGTTTACTTATTATTTAAATCAAATAAATAACCTTAGCATAATATTATCGGTAGCACATAGTATACATAGGTACATACACATAATAATAAGCTATTTGTATTTATGATCATATAAGGGCTGTAAATTATGTCTATATATAGATAAGTATTATTTATTGATTTTAATTTTAAATAATTTTTATTGTTTGAAATTTTATTATTTATAATATAATAATTTATAATATTAAAAATAATAAAAATTATAATAAATAAAAAGAAAGATAAAATTCACCATCCAAGCCATCCAGTTGTGGAACAGGTTGCCATTGCCTGTTAGGCAAGCTAAGTCCTTAAGCATATTTCAAAAGCTAGTGTATCATCATTACTTATCATCCATATAGTATTATGTATTGTATTGTTTATTATTATTTATTAGTGTATTATCTGAGTTTGTATTGTGTTCTTTCACTTATTTATTTATTTTACGTATTCTTGTACACCGCCTATTTATAATTCTAAATCCTGTCCATCCAAAGGTTGCCTGGAAGAAATCGCCTAAGGCGATAAGGCCGCCCAATGTGCATTAAAATAGTTTTTAAATTTCTTTCATTATGTAATTTTTTGGTGTACATTAAAGAAATATCTTATCTTATCTTATCTTATAAGTAGGTAGCTTCCAAATCTCTTATCTGTAATCTTTTACCATATTTTACAGATGTCCATGTACAGTACAAATATAAATAATGTCAGTAGTAAAAATATCGGAATCTATATCCTGTCGTAAAATGGTACTAAAAATGTGTAGGTGATAGTAAAAATAGTTTTTATTGTAACGTTGTTTGGTAGGATAAATTAAACAGTAGGGTTAAAATAGTTTGAGGATTTTGTTATTTGGTTTATGGGTTAAGAGTAGTTTTTCTTTTTTTTTAGAAGTAAAGAAGCCTTAATTGCATATTTTTTTAATGAAAAAGACTATTCAGACCTGCTTCAAGTTACTCCTTTTTTTCTTAAAAATTCAGTGCAATAGGCATGATAAATAAAAACTTATTTAAATGCATGGCATGACAAGAACATAACAAAAAATAAGATAACTTGGAGCCTCAAGACAATTAATATAACCACCAAATTTTATAGAAAATATGGTTGTTTGTCTATAACGGCAGTCATTAAGCCATGTCAGAGGCCTTTAGAGCGGCTTGATAAACTCTCGACACCAAAGTTAGCCACTCTCATTCGATAAGAAGAAGAATATAGAAAATAGATTCACAAATCAAATAGCAAAAAAATCAACCAAAAAATGATTTCACAAAACCAATAAGTAAATGCATCGGTATGACTCCTACATATCGACCGGGAAGTGGCCTGTTTGCTGTGCAAGGAGTATAGCACACGTCGTAAACTACATTCCATAACAGAACAATAGAAACAAAGCCCTTTGCTATTAAACCTTCGTAAGTGGTCAGCCTTAGCATATTTTTGAACGGAATCAATTTTTCTTTGTTCGAGAAAATCATGTTTTTACAAAATAGTAGAACGAAATATAAAAAAAGCATTTTGTTCATTACTTCATAGCTTTCTGTATAGAACACTAATATAAGTCCTATATTAAATACTCTATGGTTTAAAATGAAACCTCATTTCAAAACTCGTCTATTCGTTCGAAATTCAATCAAAGTCAAAAGCTGTTGAGTCAAGCTTGTATCATAGAGCGGCACAACACAAGGGAAGCAAACAAAAGACTGTAAAACAATACCGGAACATGCAATCATATTTGTAATACGAACACAATTTTAAACTATCACGCCCCAACGTTTGTTTTAAATATGGAACGAAGGGTTCGTCAACGTCAAGAGTCTTTTGTTTTTAACATTTTTTAGAATAAATCATTAATCACATCATAAATTTTAGCTGTTTTTTAAAGGAATACGTATACTATTTTTATACGTCAAATAAAATTTAAATGTTATGAAACTGTTTCACGAGTGAACATGTTTTTCTTTCGTAGGATATGAACATGTAAACTAAACACATACATATGTACATAAAAGATAGCCTTTTGCAATTAGCTTAGAGCGTTGCATTTTTGCAATGTATTTGCCCAGACGTTGAGTCAACGTACTAACACAAACATTCTGTATCATACCTTTATAAATGGTCTATTTACATATTATCGTGTTACATATGGTTGTATCTTTGAACGACAATTTGCAAGCATACAAGAGCATAAAAGGAGTCGTGAGCTTGTAATTTTGTAAGATGTGGGATGGTACAATTCAATTTATTTCGTTAGGGTTAGATTATGAAATCGTTCCGTGTATTATTCATCTGAATTTGATTTTATTACATTTTACGGTTGCACTTTTTCTCCTAACATTTTTTTACAATTGTTACTCAATCCTTATTGTAACTTAATAGCACATTCTAACAGACATTTTATGATAAACTGTATTACAATATTATTAATTATTTTTCTATCTTTCCATTAAAGATGCATTAAGGCAAGTAACTTGAGCCAGCAAACTAGGGGCATTCATTTTCATCTAGCGGTCAATACGGTAGGCAAACAATTACCGCAAGGCATATGTGCGGGAAACTATGTATAGATACGAAGGTAGACCTTACTTGTATATGTATTACATATCTAGATCTTATTTAGCTAGAAGCTGGATTAGACTGGCAGGAGAACGTGTTTTATGGCGCGCTGGAGAAGAGGCCTATACTCAGTAGTGGGCGGTCACGAGCTGATTGATGATGATGATGATGATGAGGATGGTTGCTAATTAATGATTGCACATTAATGGAAAATCAATGTGAAAATGAAAAAAAGGAACCTCTCAAAAAAACGTGTGTGCTATTTCCTGAAATGACTGACCAAATGAAATTCAGAATCATTGGGAATAGTTACCATGGTACATAGACTGAAAGAAATCTTTTAAATAATAATCTTTTCAAACATACTCTTTTGTGTAAATTTTACGAGTACTTATCGATTTCTATATTGTGGCTTTAGCGACCAACTCTTACTCTTATTAACTATTTTTAATTATATTAGCCATGTTTACAATAATGGAATACGTTTTCATCATATTTCATAAACTGTGTTTATATTTGGCGCGTCATTCACTTTATTGCGCTTAATTTCAATTTCACTTAGCCACAGACTATCATTACAACAGCGATTACACTATTTTCTATTACGCCACAGAATACAACACCAGTCAGTAGGATCTGTTGTTATTTAGTCTAGAATAATTGTACCATAGAATTATAACTCAAGTAACTTACAAATGGCGCGTCGAAAATGCTTCCACATCTCTCCCTCACACACAACACGCATACATCTTGCTCGTGATTGTTCAAGATGGCGGAAATAGCCGAACGCTGCCGAATGCTTGGTTACAGTTGGTCGCTAAAGCCACAATATAAAAATTTTAGACTGTGCTAAAGCTTTGGTTTCCTAGGATAGCGGTGCCGTCTTTTTGAGTCCGTAATATTACGGCCGCTATATGCCGGCACCGCTATTCCAGGAAACCAAAGCTGGGTCCGACAAAAACCGACATTTTATTTTCAAAGTCCAGCGGGCCTACCGCCTAAAAGTAAACTATACAATTGCTATCATTTATGACGTCATTTCAATAAAGAGTGGCAACCGTGTTTACCGCTTCCTTTTTCCCTCTCTTTTAATCTTTATGCATTTTTATAGTTCTGTCTCGCTCGCAAACTCACACCAACAGGTGTTTCTTATTGAAATGACGTCATAAATGATAGCAATTGTATAGTTTACTTTTAGGCGGTAGGCCCGCAGGACTGATATATAAACCGCGTTTTATAAAAGGACGGTAAAGGGCTAAGCCTAGCCTACCAAATCATCTGCGGTTTGCTTTGAATTTAATTTGCTTAGTTGCAAAATTATTTATTGGTATAGAAAAAAAATACATACATGAAATAGCGGCTCTAATCATCAAACTAGGCGTTAGCCTGTAACTTGGTGCCTAGTCCTTCCCAGTTGAAGTATGTACGTTTCTATAGAGTCTATTATTCATAGTTATTTGGCCTAGATTCTGAGGAAAGCGGCCCTACCCATTATCTCAAAGACAGACTTGAATTTGAATACGCCAAGTTCATTCATAAAGTTAAATTTACGAGAGTGTAGGAGGCTAGTGATAAGAATAGCGAAGGCTTCTTTATTGGTGTGTTTTATTTCGGGTGTTGTGTTCGAGATTAAATCATTTAGCACGTGACCAATGGTGCTATTTTGATATAAAAATGTAGGTAATTTAGTGGTTGGATTAGGTTGGATTTCTATCAGTTTCAGCTCACCCCTAAATATGATAAGATGAATATTATTATGATAATATAGATTCGACAAAAACAGCAATAGATATGTGTGTTAAGGACACGATTTAATCCAAATTTCTAATGTTTAGCTCAACCATAGAATACAGAGGTTAAACTTTGAACTAGAACATTGTATTTTTTGTTAAATATGTTGCAATATTTAAAATATCTTGATAATCGAGGCACTACTTACTTACGTACTATTAATATGCATTTGCTTAGTGTGGGGCTAGATGGCGCCACGTGCAATGTCCCAGAATATTTAAAAAAAAACTATTCGATATAGAAAATACATTTTTTTACCGAGCCAAAGTCATACATTCACTTTTATCTCAACAAGACACCGTTCACTTTTGCAACGTTCTGATCAACGTTTTTCTTGGCTCATCGGAAACTTGTTTACTTAATAATATTTATACATGTTGTTAAAGAAGGGCGCAAATTGACTTGTAGGTGCTTGTAGAGATTACACAAGATACCAACTATACAGGTTGCGAGAGTAACTTGTTTTACTGATAGGTGCCGATTGGATGTCTTGATGTGACTTTAAATTTGTTGTGCAATATTTTACAATTATGCGTATGTTTGAATAGAATCTGTTGATTCTTTATTTTGGTGCAAAGGGAGTTTAGAAGCTGCATATCATCTTTATAAAAAAGAGATAAAATGATATGAGTCACATGCTTTTTATCAGTGCACAAAGAGTAACACTTATTGTGTGACATTGAGATTGAGAGCCATGAAAATCTCATGAAAATCTTGCACTTACTTTGGTTACAAGAAATAGTATACAATAAGTCTATAATGTAAACATTTGTCTTTACTTCCTTTCGAAAAGGTAAGGGGGAATACTCAGGGAAAAAGTTATTAAACCACCCAAGTTTACATTTTTTCAACCTTTAAGTACAAAAAACTCTTTTATAATCGTATGTACACATGACATCAATTCAGCTTACCATAAATCTATGTCACAAGATCCTGCTAAATACCTCCCAGTGTCGCCTGGCAACATATTCCGCGAATTAATCTCACGGGAAGTGGCTACTTACCGGCTTACGAGGCATGCATATATGCATACTTGCTAATCTATGTACACTACATATATTGCCTATATTTTATGTAACATACACTAGAATTATGAAACTGGCGTCCTGAGTTATGCAGAAAACGGTCGCCGTAGCTGAAACCGGCTAGAAGGTAAGTTTCATGACATTTTTGTTTCGATTGGATGTTCATCATCATCCACAGCCGTTGGGATCCCACTGCTGGGTATAGTCCTCCCTTTGTATGAGCCATCTGCGTCGATATTGTGCAGACCTCATCCAGGTTGGACCCTCGACTTTGACAATGTCGATGTCTTTTTTTTTCGATTTTCGTTTTGCTGATGCTACGTGTTTTTTAATGTAGTCACTTACTTTAGTACTGGCACAATCAAACTTGCTAATCTATTCGGGCTATACTCGTATTTTATGTGTAGGTTGGTTATGATGAGGGTATACTATTTTTGCTATTGCCTTTGGATATACTCATCAAATGGTATTTTGTCTAAGGCTTGCTAGTTTGAATTTTGCCAGCAACAGAATAGTTTGAGATGGTATAGTTTTTTTTGTTTATAAATAGAAGAATGACAATGGATTCTATTGACCTATTGATTCATCTAGATTAGGTCATATCATAGTCTTTAAATCTTGAGAATCAAAATAAAAAAAATAGAAACAGGTATAATGTCTTATTACTTAGCTTGTCTCATTCACGTCGGTTCTTTGTTTAGTTGTTTCTAAAACTGAAGGATGAAATAATAATAATAAAAGTATTTGGATTGTTAAGATATTGAATCAGGCGTTACTTTGCGAAAATCCATTGTAAATGAAACTTCATCCAGAGTTTCATTTATGTGGATTGTATAAAAATGTATACAATTTCCAGATTTGGCTAAAACCAGGAATTTCATTAAAATATGAGAATTTCACGTAATCCAACAAACAAAAAACCTCCAAAACAGTTCCAAAGCGGTCAACGTTGGGCATTAGTTGCGCTTCCCGTACAAAGTACAAACATCCTACTTATTTATGGCAATTAAACTAAATAATCATACAAGCAGCACCGCTGGGCGTAACACGTGCTGGTGGAACCTACGACAACATAACCAATAGACAACTAATATATGCCAAGAGAATTCACGCATTTCTAGATAGTTATTGAAAATTACGTTAGCGATTGGTCTGCTTTCGCATTCGACTTTATAGTCGGTATTATTTAATATTAATTTCCTTCAACAGTCATGTAAAAACAAAACAATTTCATTGGTTTGTTTTTCTCTTTCTATAGCAACAAAAATTTGAGGCCCTCTACTCGAAAGAATGATGAAGAATTTATATGATTTGTGCCGACAAAAGGCAGTGTGCGGACGTCGGGCGAAAAATAAGTTGTATTGCTATATTATATATCCTGTTTAAGAAAAATCATTATGAAGACTTTAGCTGGTTATGGAAGCAGTTACTTGAGAACCTAAATACTCGTCTGACACTTAAATAGTCGTTGCAAAAAGCGCTCATCGATGCATGAAGCAAGCTACCGGTGGGCGCTTGGCACACGCCACTGTATGGGCTTATGGGGAATGCAGTAATGCAGTGTGCAATTGTATTAAGTATATAGTACCTATACGCTGGACCTTTGTGGCACATTACAGTTGTAGTTTTTTAGCTGTATGTGTAAGTAAATAAGATTTTCATAACCTAGTTGGTTTGAGACCTGCGGGGTGTTTCACAAATTCGGAACGTTTCCGCTCGGAAACGAAACGCCAATCATAGAACTCCTTGTAACTTCTATGATTGGTGGATGACTGTTATTGGTTAAAATAAGTCAGTTATGACGTCGTTGATTGGCGTTTCGTTTCCGAGCGGAAACTTTCCGATTTTGTGAACCACCCTGCAGGCATGGCTGATTTTGACCACTTAGCTGGTTTGGCTTAGATTCAGATTCAGATATTTATTTATAACATACAGCAGTTACCTGTCAATACAAAAAAATCAAAATTTCGAAAAAAATATCACATATTTAGTCGTAATCAAAGCTTAAAAAATTTACGTATTACATATTACATTCATTAATTAAAATTAATTCACAAGAGGTAGGTACCTACCCATTGTGTGAATAAAATGTATTCTCTGCTAACTTACTTTAAAAGGTTGCTTTGAAGGAGCATTTTTAATTTGTCCAGGGATAATGTTAAATATACCTGTCGTCTTCACATTACATACCAACTTGTTAAGAAATTTGTTTATTTCGAACTAAAAAGTGATCCATATTTTGTTAGTGAGACATACTTGTCCTTCTGTATTATGTGGTTGCACAATTCTTAGAAGCTTAGGTTAGTTAGTTATTTGCCCAAGTTATATACATGAAAACATGTAAACACCCTACATTCTAATTCGATTCCGCTTGCCCAATAAAAATAAAGCAACCGACCTTAACTAATAAAACTAAGTCCATCTCAAATAATGACAAAGCTTTCCCATCATTCACACCCTATTGGAGACGTAAGCAGAAGTGTGTCCGGAAGCTAAATCCGATTCCGCCCCAGAAACCGGCAGTAATGTGATGAGTCAACTCATGTGAAAGAGCATCGCATTCAGATAACAACATAGGCGATATATCTCAGATACTAGTACTACTACCTATATTTTGTTTAACTTATTCATTACTTATACAACCGGACGAATCAGCATTAGAATGCTGAAGATACATGGTTGCTAGAGCAACCATGTATCTTTGGTGACTGACCAACATATCTATCTCTCTCTTGAGTCGTATTTCCTCACGACTGCGTGATATACATCGTGGTGGGCGCCCAGGTCCTTCCGCGGAAGACACGTGTCCTCGGACGTTGTGGTCCTCATACATGTCGGTTTCCTCACGAAGTTTTCCTTCACCGTTAAATCCACATTTAACTTGAAAATACAAGTCATTGATGTAGGGCCGGATTCGATCCAGGGTTTGCTTTTCATTCAGGCTTTTGAATGAAAAGCAAACCCTGGATCGAATCCGGAGACACTAGAACCGCTGAGCCACACTTGCTGCCAACATATTATGTATTCTATTCATATTTAATTTGCTAGCAGCGCTTCGCTGTGTTACCCGTATAAAAAATAACTTATTTGTTCATCTTATCTTGTCTATCTAATGTAAAATTTCATCCAAATCGATTAAGCTGGAAGATAGAACAAAAACACTAAGTTTCTTGTATCCAATATTAGTGTGATACTTATTACAAAATACAAATAATTAATTGATACACCACAACTTACAAGTCATAAGTATCTATTCCTATAATATATTCCTATATATTAATATTCCTATTACAGATCTATTACATGTCCACGGCTATTTTGCTTCAATCAGCTAACAGATATAACATAATATATCGCGTGATGAACTTTCTATCACGTGATTTTAATTATTTGGGAAGTAAAACACATGTGTGTCGGATGTTTGTCCTTTAATGAGGCGTCTGTAAGATATGTAATGACATCGATTCATGAAATAGGTAACGAAGCATTACCATCAGATATATGGTCTTCGAGGGTCGAGAGAAAGTATTGAAAAAAAAAACTGCATGATCAGTCGAGAGCAACGAATTTGCTTCTTGCAAGAGTACTTACTTTCTTTAGTCTGCAAATAAATTGAAGTTTAAATTGACAGTGAATTGAGGACGATCGCTTGAGGCTCGCTAAAGTATAAGAAGATCTTTTATTTTTTTATCCAATTGTTTATGACGGTGATAAGATACTTATCAAAAGGCTGGTAAGTACCTAACCAGCTTAATTGTTATGATGTTTTTTTTAATACTTTAAAAAGTAGTGAAGATTCTCGTTTACGTAGAGCTTGCCTGATGTTAGGCAATTTTGCCTATGGTACAAAAATCTTACCTAAAAATTGTCAGACCTATGCTTTGCTATGGTCGCAAATAAAAGTTACTTGTTGATTTTTGTCTTTCTATTTGATTTATCACCCTAAAGAACTCTAAAGACTATTTACTTGTACATTGTATAATATACATATATTTTAATACATACCTTATATTGCGTATAACAGTTCGCAATGGAATTTATATTATATTGCTATAGGTCGAACTAAATATATCGTAATGTCACGACTTACGAAGCAACAGATTTTAACTTCATGAAATTACAATTTTCATTGAAATATACGAAACATATTCACACATACCAGTTTAAAATCTACACCAGCAGCTTTATTGATATACTTGACACACATGTAAGGTGTTCAATGAACTGCAGTATTTATTTAGGCCTTGTTTGTTTACGCGAAGCTAATTTATTGCCACTAGAGGGATTTATTTCCGCTGCCTGTATGTAGGTCTCTTGATATAGAATAGGTTTGTGTTGAAAGAAATAATATAATAAGCCTAGTAGGTAGGGCTATAGCATAGAATTCATAATACAGCTATAGTATCGTAGCAGTGGTAGCAGTAGTAAGGTAATCGTAAAGCCGCGTCAGAGGCCCTCAGTGCGGTTTGAAAACTCTGACACCAGAGTTGAGCACTCTCATACGAACTTTTTTTTACAATCTATTAGATACCTACTTAATAGTTTTTTTTAATTAGAAGAACCAATACAGATTCACAAAAGATGCGCAAAATTAGCAGTGGTACCTTGTTGATTTTGAATGAATGACAATAGTCAAGGACTGTCTATTCATAGAAATCAATAGAAGAAAATACACAAAGTTTTTCAATACTTCCTTGCCGTACCTTTTGTGTTATGGTTCAATAGAAACTTCGGAACGGATATTTGTGTTTGATTCAGATTTCTATCGGAAGTGCTAAAATCAACAATAAAGAATATGATACTTGAAATAGGTAAGGTGTGTTTGCTTAAAATTACTACAAACACTAAATTGTATAAACAATAATAGTTTAAAATTTTTGGTTACTAGTGTTATATATATAGCACCCTCAGACTACCCTTAAATCCTTCTATGGAGTTGTCTTATATATCATTAGTACCAATTCAACATTCTCAATCATATGTTTTTTGAAGAAGTCAAAGTCAAAGACGTCAAAATACCCTTAGCAGCAGACCAAGTATTACAAAATATCAATATTACTGAACCTCACAATAATAACTTTCTCAGCGATTGCAGTTATCAGCTAGATAAATAAGGTGATGATAAGTCTGTCAGTGTGTTTACTCAACTAATTCCTTCCTTTCCGTCGCCTCGCATCTGCCGCTATTTGTGCTGAGATATTTCTGATTCGGTTCCAATATTTTTATAAACGAGGTCTAAAATTAGTATAGATTGTAGAGCTACGTGTGGTATTCATGTAGTTAGTATAGATTGTAGAGCTACGTGTGGTATTAATGTAGTTAGTATAGATTGTAGAGCTACGTGTGGTATTCATGTAAGGGTAGACACTGAAGGGTATAGATTGTAGAGCTACGTGTGGTATTCATGTAAGGGTAGACACTGAAGGGTATATATTGTAGAGCTACGTGTGGTATTCATGTAAGGGTAGACACTGAAGGGTATAGATTGTAGAGCTACGTGTGGTATTCATGTAAGGGTAGACACTGAAGGGTATAAACCTTGTACTGATTAGCAGCGATACTTTGGGTGTCTTCGTTTAGCACTTTGATGTAATAATGTAAAATTAATCTAAACACAATTTGGTTCTGTCCATAATAAAATACCTACTTAAAAGAATTATTGCTATCATTGTAGGAACATAATTTAATTTACAACGAATCGTGACATAAGATTTGACGTAATTATGCAACTAAGAATTAATTACTAATTATGTCAAGAGAGAAGCCTTCACCCAACAGTAGGAAAAAAACCGACTATGGATGATGATGATGATGATGCAACTAAGGATAATCCAAGAATCAACTAGTAATTTTAAAATACGTTTGATTAAAAAAATATTACTTACTCTATGTACGTTCAGTCTCAACACTCTATTAAAAACTTGGAACCCCCAACAGACTGCGCTCGTATTTGCGGAGTGTCGAACAAAACGCAGCTTGTTCGTTTTGTCCATGAACAGAGTCTTTGTTCAGCTCAGTACACCACACCTGGCACTCCGGTCACTGCGGTCATTCTATGGAGGCGGTTATAGAGGCTTTACTAAATGGAACATGATTTTTTTGCATGTTATTTTTTTTTCAGTTTAGTTGTTTAAGTTTCGCTTAGGACTATAATTTGCGGTGTGGCTGTTTTTGTAAAGTGATAATCAAAAATATCATAAAATAATATACAATAAACACATGCAGAATCAGATAAATGTAGAGTGTCCTTGGTGATCTCAAGGTGGAAAATCGCTATAGGTACAAACAACAAAGAAACGGTAACTCTCAAAGATTTGTTTATTCTAGAGAATCTCATAAATAAATGAATATAGAACATAACGTTGCTGCCACTGCCACCAGATATCTTCACGCATTATAGAGAAATTTATACGTAGTTTAATTATGTAAATAACTTGAACTTTGAAAGCACTCTATTCACAAAACTTATAGCATTGCGATTGACCATTGGCCAGCAAATTAAACACCTTAACCTATCCAACATAAAAATGACAAAACTCGTTTTGTTCAGTTATTTGTTGGAAGTTATCTATAAAGTACTTGTTTATTTATGAACTTGTTAATATGCATCCAAGCCGACCGCTGTGTCAACTCTGTTATAGTATAAAGCATGAATATGTATTACCTGCTTGAAGCACGTGGGTTGAACTCAAGGATATATGTATTGTATATATATGTTTTATATACATATTGACGTGATTCAGAAGCCTTGGCACCACTTACCTAAAACAAAGGAAATCATCGTGTAAGCAACGATATTCAGTTACATATATAGGGTTACGAATACATTGTACTGAATGGTTAGTTGTCGGTTTTGTAGAACCTTAAACAACTCTCTGATAAACATTATATATGATAAATATGTACTTTCGAAACAGACAATTTTAACAAAATCCTTAAATGTTTGTAGGTAGAGTAATTTTAGTAGTTAATAGATCAACATAACAGCACTAACAACAAACAAATAGAAAGCAAGCTTTGACCCCTCGAGCATAGAAAATTAAATGTATTATTTCCCCTCAAACGTCCGAATTCAATGGCAACCATTATTGACAACATTTCACTTGAAAAGCTTTTGTTGCAGCTTTAATACTGAAGCGAAAGTAATTAAAGCTCTTGCTGTCACTTCTGTCCTGTTATATATCTGACGTGACCACCCCCTGATCTTTTGTGCTTTGACAAATTTATTTGGCTACAAAGGTCAAATGGAGGAACTCATATTTTACTTACAAAGTTGCTCGATTTCTTTAGAAATTGTAACAGTGGCTCCGCAGTCCAAGTGTAAAGATAAGTTGGTAAAAGTATAGTATACTTCATGCCAGTCATTCTACGAACGTGACTGAGGAAAATCGTTCTGGATATTGTCCATTTTGATTTAATGCACTCTTTGTTGAACTTTTGGGAAATGGCTTACGAAATTCTGTTTTCTTTCATGGGTATATGATATACAATAGTAAGTAGTAAAGACGTGATTGAAACTTTGTTGTTTACAATATACAATTACAATAAATACGCATAAATATATTTTTTACTCAACGGCTTTAACATTTCAGTAAATTTCTACCAGATATTTTAAATAATTGGTGAACATGTTTGAGATCATCGTAATAGTTAAAACCAATATTTCAATTAGTTATCTGAACAGATACGTTTCATTAAAGGCACGAGCGGAGCACTTAAAAAAGTGTACCATTAAGTCCAATAAATCGCCTTATCTAAATAAAGCTCATAAAAGGGCTTCCAGTTGATAGCTTTTAAATTACTTTATTAGGAAGCTTTCGTACTAATTAAAGACGTTTAAGCGCCGTCTGTTTAGGTGATTCAAAATGTATTGATCTCTGAACAGACAGGAATAACTTTTGGTAGTGCCGTGGTAAATACAAGGGGCAGTGTTCGACACGGGAACAATGAAACCACGGCAACACGCCACGAAATCAGAGATACCGGGAACAAAAAAAAACAAATGCCTTTTTCGGAAGAAGAATGCGTTTCGTTCATTCCCCACAAAGGATTACACATTCCGTGAAAGAAATGTTGAACAAAGATGTTTACAAAAGCTTTCGATGTAAAAGCCATGAATTAACTTCTAACAGCAGATTAGTCAGATTATTCGGAATTATAGATTCCAATAAATGTTCATAAGCGAGGCATTAGTAGACGCGGAAAGCGAAGTCGTAAAATAGAAATAAAATTCTGATGAATTGCGCGTTCGGCGTTCTTACGACATCAAAGTACCTACATATTTCATTCGAGGGCCACGACACAACAGAATGCATCGTAAAATTCATATATTCTGCTATAAAATATTTAATTAATGGTTAGATGTTGTTGACATAAAGGTTTACTTACGTAATGTTTTCATTAAAACTGTCGAGTAACGCTAGAGTTGTACTCGTGTCATAAAACTACGATGGAATTTTGACATGTTACATGTATTACAATTTATTCCTTTGTTATTTATCTAATTAAAATAAATAATAAAATAAATAAATAATCCGGGACATATCACGCAGCGCTTTAATACTTATATACTTTTCTTATGTAAATACATACTTATTATACATAGAAACGACCAGACTCAACACAAGTAATTATAAATTTTTAAAGTTCATAATTACTTGTGTCATGCGGGAATCGAACCCGCAGCCTCTAGATTAGAAGGCAGAGCCACTACCAACTAAGCTAACGGGCCAGTCATTAGTACTAGTAGCTACATATAATAAGTACCTACTCATAAAAAGTCAATGTAATAAGATCACAACAAACAAGCACATGCTTACTAAAGAGTTATTCAGATACCTGTAAATAATTGCATTTAATACCAATTATAGCGAGAATCCACCAATTATAGTGCTCAAAGTGACTATGGCTTTATTTTCTTTGATTTATAAACACAGATGTCTTCATGATAGCATCATAAGTCAACGCTACATCAATCAATGCAAATCCGAGAGGTTTGTATGCCACGCATATTACATTACTGTGATACTAATATTTATAGGTCTCTGATGGTACAAACTACAATGTATAAGATATTTTTAAGGATTAAAAAAAAGAAAAATAAACATGTCTGCTTTGATTTACGCTTTTCGATAAGTAGGCACAAGTTAAAGACTAGCGTTAACTGATTTAACAACTTCTAAGAAGACTTAAGACTATTATAGAATTATTTTTATCTTTAAATGAAATGATTGCAGTACAGATTAATTGAAAGTTTACTTTCTTGTAACGTCAACAAATTGAGTTACCCAAATGAACACATCAAATTAATGGAGCTGCATGTTTCCGACCGACTTCAATTATTTCTGTAGATAACTGTGCGCTTGCCGACTCAATTAACGTTTATACCGCCACTACAGTCTCAAGTTACGTTTTAAGGTAAAACAAGAAATTAAAAAGTACATTAAAATTAGCATTAAATTATTATAGAATGCTTTTCATCCATAAATTGTATGAATATTCATCAGTCACGTATTCATCAGCAATTTAATGAATGAGCGCATAATATTATTGTTTTCATTTCCCATAGGATGGCACATCGAATGAACAATCGTGCATTATGAATAAAATAATTGATGAACAAAAATTCGTTAATGAACCGACGTCCAACGAAATCTCGCAGCTTTCATGTTCGCCTTCTGTTTCTGAATGCAATTTTATATTTTACAGCTTTTCGGTGCCATGTACGTAAATTTTTGGACACCGAGTTTCTTGTAACCATTTTATTCGTAATAAATCGCTGTCGGCAGCTTATTATCGATGGTGGTTCCGCCCCTTGCGCCTTATAAGCACTCGATTAATTGTGCGATATCGAATTGTACGGTACTCATCGACAATCGATTATTATTTCTGCCACCATCTCTGCCTTGAGGTGCTGCGTAATGGCATCCTATATGGGAAGCGTCAATTTTTATGAGAGGCGTTTAATTACGTCGGCGTAAGAGGAGGATGCGATGTAACATCCAAAGTAACTGTCTGTAAGAACATGAGAACGGTTTCCAAAAATCTGGCTACATGAGAGACATTTCACGCCAAAATTGGCATAAAGATGGACTGATTCGTTGTATATTTACGAGTGGCACAAAAAATACAAACTGAAAGCTCAATGGAAATAAGGCCTTTTACATGTAATCTGCTAAGATTTTATGGTTTTGCGGCGAAGCGGATAACAAGGCAAATTACGATTGATGGTGATTCCGGAGCTGGCTGATGTGTTCGATTTATGACGCGTAATTACAGCATTTTGTGGTGTATGTATGTATGTAGGTTCAGCATTATCGCCTAATAAGGAGAAGGGCTGCAGGTCCGAGTGCATATTGAATGGCATTAAACACAGACATGTGTCGAGCATGTAGCTGTCAGTTTGGTATGTCTGCACGTAAAATGTAGTTTAGCTTCATCGGGCTATTTACAGAATGTCACTTGATTTTTATGTCTTGCTACAGCTTAGCTGTTAAACATTTGTGTAAGTCAAATACTAGTATTTGTCAGTAAACTCAAGAAAATTTGCCGAGATGATTTTTTTTTCTTTTTTAGTTACATTCAATTCTATAGGCAATGTATTTACATGAAGTAGGTATATAGGATCACATTTAGCACTTAGGGTGGCTTGCACCAAAACGTCGCTAAGCTGTATTTAGTAAAATCGAGATTTAACGCTAAGTTCCGCTTAGCTTAAGTTGGTTTAACGTTCTCTTGCACCACTGGTCTGACAGGTGCGCTTAACTAAATCGAATTTAAACTTTTTCACGTTCCATCTAACGCTTAAATCGAGTGCTTTATACAAATCGCGTGGAATGAAACGAAAACATGGCGGTAAAATAAAGTTAATGTCAGATTGTCAGAATTTGGGAACTTCAATTTCAGAGGTTTGGGTTTGGGAACCTTTTTGGACTGAGATTTCAATTTGTGGTTTTCTGAATTACAATGAAGAGAAATAGGGCGCCTAATTTTACCACAGCTGAAATTTTACTTTTATTGAGGCTCGTGGAACAATTCCCTGTCTTAGAAAACAAAAAAACAGACGCAGTTACAACAAGCGACAAGCTACAGGCATGGAGAGAACTGTCTGATGAGTATAACTCCACTACCTCAGCTGGCCACAGGACAACAGAAAACCTTATAGCTTGCTATAAAAACCAAAAAATAAAAGTAAAGAAACAGTACTCAAATGAGAAAATGACACTAAAAGGTATGTTTATTTGGGGTTTTTTCCTACTGCATGGTATTTATGGCTTAATATATCATTGTATTCTGGTCCCTTGGTAAATATTACTATTGTTTCAGTTCTTTCTTCATCACAATCAGCTACTTTATCACAACCCAGCACATCACAATGTAGTGATATACAAATAGTTAGTGTTGTTGAAGAGATGGGCCAAGATTGGCCAAGAATCTCTGAGAGTATGGGCGTCAGTGCACATGACTGCAAGACAACATTTGAAAATGTTGTCAGAAAGGCAAAAAAAGAAGATATCAATTTTAAAAAAGAAATACAACGCACTGGTACAATAATTAATATTATTTTTATTACAATGTAAAGATGCTGTCTTATTGACAAATAAAATTTATTGCATTACTTATATATTTCATCTTGTTTAATGTATTTTATGGTCTTGTTCATTCAAATATGTATTACAGGTGGCGGCCCACCTCCGGAACCTGAACATAATGAAGTTTTTGAAAAGGTTAAAGTTCTTATGGGTCCAAGCATAGACGGATTATACACATGTTATGGCGGTGATGCAGACTTCATGCACCAACAACAAGAACAATTGCCACAAGAAAAGAAAAGAAATCCCATTGATGAACCATCAACATCTTATATAACAGGTAATTAAATACCTACTGTAAAAGTTTTTCAAAAGCAATTCATTGTACTTAAATAAATTGTTATTTGAGCAATAAAACTACTAATTCATCAGGTACATATTGTAGAAATAAATCTATTTGTTAATTCCAGGAAAAGCAGACAATGGAATTAGTATGAATCAAACCCCTGTGAGCAAAAATAAAGCTAGTTTTCCAAAAAGACTTGGTCTATTAAAACATAAGGTAGACCCAGCGCTCAACACAGAAAATACAGGTACGAGTAATATATATTATTTTATATTTATTGACTAATCCTATCCTACTAATATTATAAATGCGAAAGTTTGTATGTATGTATGTTTGTTGCTCTTTCACACTCAAATGGATGAACCAATTTGAATGAAGTTTGGTACTAGGTAGCCCTGTATTAACACATAGGTTAGTTATTATCCCGGGAAATATAAACATTTCTGGAGGATAGCGGGTGAAACCGCCGGGCACAGCTAGTTTTACAATAAGATAGGCTGTTTTTCTCTTTGTATATTTTAAGAAAAACTAATAATATTTTTTGTATATTACAGGAAAGAAAAAGAAATCAATGGACACATTTCTCGAGCTGGCAGAAGACAAAAAAGAATACATAGAAATTAAAAAAATTATGGCAGATGAGGCACTTGAGCACCAAAGAAAAATTAACACCATAAATCTTGAAATACTGGAAGAGAAATTAAAATTCGACAAAAGATGTAATGCCATCGAGTTGGAAATCAAAGAAATGGACAAGGAGTTTTTGAAACAAAAAAATGAGTTAGAGCTTAATTTGTTAAGAAATAAATTATAAATAGAAATCTACCATTACTGCCCTATAATTAATGTTGTCATTTTAAATGAAAATAAAAGTGTTATTAATACTAGAAAATAATTTTTATTAACACCTTATAATTTAGAAAAATAATCATTTATAATTAAATACCGCTCAGAGTTCCCAGTATGACTGTAATTGTTCACTGTAACAGATTCATGATCATTGTTATCAGTAAAAGTTGATTCTTCATTAGATGGAACAGGATCATTTTGTTGAATTGCTATATTATGCAAGACAGCAGTGGCTATAATAATTCCTGGTACTCGATGTAGTTGCACATTTATCCCTTTGGAGAGTATAGGAAATCTTCTTTTCCAAATTCCGAAAGCCCTTTCAATAACATTACGGGATCTGATTTGTGATTCCTGATACAATTTTTCCCCCCGTGTTATTACAGATGATTCTTGTAATGGTGTCATCATGTATTTAGTTTGGGCATACCCACTGTCACCCAAAAGCAATTTATCATTGTACATATTATGGACAAAATTACGCTTCTGAGCACAGTTGTCCCAAATATTGGCATCATGTGCTGAGCCGTGCCATCGAGCAACAACATCTTGAAACATAAGGTTTGCTGCACATATACACTGTGTATTTATAGAAAAGTAACCTTTCCTGTTTCTGTAAATTTCAGCATTTTCTCCCCCAGGAGATAAAATTTTAATATGTGTGCAATCTTTAGCCCCAATTACCCGTGGAAATTTGGCTATATCATAGAATTGTCTCACGACGAGGGTTTGTTGTGCTTCTGTCAGGGGCATTTTTATAAATTCTGAGTATAAACTTGCAATTGCTTCTGTAACTCGATGGAGAATTCTACATGCAGTAGACTCGTGGATACCAATTATATCACCACATGCAGTCAATTGGCTTCCAGTTGCATAATACCTCAAAGCACATAGTAACTGATTTATAGGTGAAACAGCATCATTCCTGAAACAATAACCAAATAAATAACTTACCACTGAGTAATAGCTATTATGATAATCAACACAAAACTTCCTAGGTATATATTTACAACACAGCATGCTATCAATAGGTAGGTACGTTGATGATTACTTACTTGTCACTGATTAATAATTTATCTTGAATTTTATGAAGAAGCATTAATGCTGTTTGTTTGCTTAGGCGAAATCTTTTAACAAATTCATCATCTCGCAAACTTTTTATCAAATCACTTCTTGGATTTACTTTTCTAGAAAATCGTGGCATATGTAAATAATCGTTAAATATTTCATCTTCGTCAGATAACAAGTCTTCATCACTACTAAATGGTGAAAAATCCACTGGCAAATAGTTATCCATACTTTACAAAATGTAGAAAAAGTATTTTTGTTGTGGTCGTGTGGTGTAGATCTTGTTATTTTATCCGCCATATTGTAATTAAGCTGAGTTTAGTAAGTTAAACCACCGAAAATGATGGTTTAAATTTAAATCGAGACTTAACGAATAATTGGCATCGTGCAAGACGTTAATCTACGTTTAGGCTTAAGCTGAGTTTAAAATTAATTAAATCGAGATTTAATGGGTTGGTGCAAGCCACCCTTAGTTATGTAAAAAATAAAGTCGTAAATAGTTTCCTTACTAAGCTAGTGTACTTTAAGCTGATAATTTAATAACCTCGTTGCGATCGGAGAGGAGAAATTCTCGCGGCTTGTAGAATGCAGATAGGCTGCACACTAACGCAGTTTGGGAACATCGACATAGCACAATAAAAGCGAGGTTTGGACTAATACATTACCTTACATATAAACACAATTAGATACTAATATGTTACAGTTGTAATTTACATGAATTAATTAATTACTAAATGATTCGAAACGTGTCACGTTAATCAATCAGCAATCAGTGTCAGTTAAGAGCTTCTTCAGATGAATCAAACATAGGACCGCCTCCAATTGTCGGTTGCTTAACAAAGTTACATTAAGACAAGACATTATCGGAAAACTAGATATCTAGAGAATCTAGGCATATATGTAGACTAAGTAAACAAACAAGTATGTGTATGAACTGACATAATCTCAATTTGTTTTATGCTGTGAGCACATTTTGTAAACGCTTTGTGAGCTGAAGTGCTGTGCTCAGCCTAGACCAGTCCATTACAATTCTACCTCAATGTTTAGGTGACAAACACACACACAGACGCGAAGAGAAAGAAAATAGCACGAGAGTTGTTCTGGTGGCACCCACGCGAATACCGCGCGGCCGAGGTGGCAATGCATGCATACCGATCGATCATAAGTAGGCCCTTTGATAATGTACCTTGAGATGTGAGACAGCCGAAATTTTGTAATGCTGGAGTAGGTAGGTGTGGTACGACGTACATACGTTCTCTATATTTGTTTGTACGTTTTGTTATCGGTACAAATTAAGTAATTTATGTGATTTTGGAGGACTATACCCATCAGTGGTTCGACAAAGGCTAAAGAAGGTGATGATGATGATTAATTTACATACATATGTCTATTCAGATTGATCTGTGTATTGCTGTTAAAGTACGTAATCAATGCGGTTATTATAATTGTAACAATTAAGTTTTATGTAGCATAATTGAGGATTAATGCATACATTAATAATGTAATAGATGCATGTCTAATAAGGAGTTTTAAAATGAATAAATGAAACTTGAATTATGGTGATGTGCTTGCTTATATACAAATATGTTTGTACTTTAAATAGTTCCTGCTATGTAAGGTATACAGGCTAGCTAATACTATAGTAAATACCTACTATTGCCGTCTTACAACCTCAGAATACAGCTGTATTCTGAGCTTACAACAAAACACGGTTTAAATATTAGTCAAGGACTTTGAAAATAAAAAGTCGGTTCTTGTTGTTCTAACATCACATAGAAACCATCAAAATGATACGATGATAAACTTTAAATTAGAACGTTGATTTATCATTGGTAACATTTTGTCAATTTGATTATTATGACAGAAGAAAACAAATTTTGAACAACAAGAACGGACTGCATATGTTCAAAGTTCTGGAGTTAAAGTTACTCAAACCACGTTTTGCAAGTGTCTATATATATTGTTTATTGAACTGTCAACGAGTAAAACTCCAGTTTTACATTTCCATCAGGTGGAATAAATCGGAAGGGACGGTCGTGATGGAGATATTGAAATGAACTTCGTTAACTTGACTTGCAAGTTAATTAATGTAGTCTGCTATTTTTTATGCACATAAACAGTGTCTTTCTTTTAAATGGATCGGGCGATGACCTGTTTTATCATATGTGCATGAAAAATAGATTAAAATATCACATACTTAGTGATATATACTTGTACATATGTTGACTGTGTTGGACAATAAATATAATAATAAAAAATACAATAACATTGGCATTTATATGATACGTAATATTGATCAATCGCGTATGTCACTACGTAATTGCTTGGCCACTAGATACAATAAAATTGAAACACACCCATAATTCACTTAAAATGAAAACCAAACTATATTAATTTAATCAAACATAATGTTGCCACATTTTAATCAAAATCATACAGATGCTATCACCCGTATCCGCTTTTGACCAATCAATTAACTAGCGGGCTGGTTTTATATAAAGCTTCTATCTTTAACGACTTTATCAAGCACCTATCTAAACAAAGATATTATTACCAATGGACTTCTCATTGAGGTGAAAAGGTAATAAAATACATAAGACGAACAAATCTAATCACCATAGCTTAGGTTAAATGCACGGGATAAATCGGTCAAACAAACTGCTACAAACGCGTGATAACACCGGATGCTGATTGGTTTTTCGCATAACACATGGTTGACAGCTTGACAGAATGGTTAGTATAGATATATCATAGTACGCGAGTTGTAGTAAAGCGTGAGCCTATCTTGAGGATGGCTAAATTAAAGTCACGGGTCTTTGACATGTGTCTTCATCAGTCCACATTCGTCCACTTCTGGGCAAAGTCCTCTCCCAATAGCCTGATTTTATGATTCTCGTCTCTACTACCTTCATTATGTCACCGCTCCACCTAGTGATAGAGCGCTCTACACAACGTAGTCTTCAATCGCTTAAAAATTTAAGGGACAACAAAAAGACAGACATAATAGTTAGATATCTCTGTATTATATTGTCTATGTATCTAAGTTATCTAATTCCACCCAAAGCCTTTAAAGTTCTCGTAGAAGTACCGACAGGAAGTCGTAATGCAGTCGCCGATAAATAGATCGAACGCAGCCTTCGGGACTACCTATTCAAGTTAAATGCCTGTAGATACGTAGGTTAGTAAGATGTACCTATGTATGTATGTAAGTTTAAGTTGTTCGTTTAATATTCTGTATGTTATAGAAACAAAAGTGAAATTGAAAGTTAATAACAGATTAATGTGTAGTTTTAACGTCATTCAATCTAATTCTCATAACTGTGTAAGGAAAAATATATTTTACAAAAGCATCGCATTCAGCTAACCAATATAGTATAATACTAAAAATGGTTTCCATTTCCTAAAAAAATATTAAAAAGCATTATTTAATTCCTACATCCCAAACAAAAAGGTCTTTAAAACATCCGGGCTATACCAATGAGTTTCAATAAATTCCATGTAACTCATAAAATTTATTAAGTAATTAATTATTTAATTTTTTGTAAATATCTGTTTGTTTTTTGTTAATTTTTCTGTATGTTTAAGTCTTTTTTGTATATACTTGTGAAATATATAAATAACACATAATAAATGTAACTCATTAACCATAATTATTTTAAATTTTATTTTACCCGAATAGGTAGGTACCTACTTATGAGGCGCCAGAATTCTTGACTTCTCAAATTAAACAACAAATAAGTCACGGTTCAAAATAACTTAATTAGTCCAAGTAAGCGGTCATGATAACTTATTGAGTCATCGTGAAGAGCATGGGAGTTGTTTGTGTGATCTCATCTGTATTTTCAGATCTGCCTCTTCCGAGAAACATCATCAACTGGTATAAATATCAACATGTTTGAGCCCTCTCGAGTTTCATTGTTCATAAAATGTCCGTCGTCAAGGAACTATTGTTACGCTATAAATTTGTCTTGATGAAGAAAGTGGGTGAATGAAATATTAATCATTGACGTAATAATTTATGTGTAGAAAGCTTTAAAGTATTATTAACCATAAATAAAATGATTGTAATGTTAGTATTTATAACAAGTTGACACAGTTGACTGTAAGTCTAGATAGAGTTTTATCCACTTTATTAGATTTTCCAGGCAAATAACTTTATAATTATGAAGCTAGCAGCCATCGATATCTTTATTTCTTGATAACCAAACAAAATAATTAAGTTTTTTTTTTCAGTTAATTAAATAATTTAGAAAATTTCAAAGATGTTTCTCTATCCGCTCCAAATTTCTCACTTTAACCGCGGCTTTTTCTCTTCTTACCACGACCATGTTTAATTTAAATGATTGCCCTAATACCGACCATAGAGTAAAATATTTCACGTGGCCATTACATTTCATGATACATTATATAGCACGTTATTTAGGCGGTGAAAGCCTTGAATAAAGCCTGCAAAGCCTCCTTTTGTCACGCATCGCCGTATAATAAAACTAGTTAGGAAATAAAACGAGGTGTCAACTGTATCTATAAGATTTACTGTATCTAGACTAGAATGATTATGTTAAGCATCAAAGGGAGCCATAAAGATATCAAGTGATCTGATAAGCCTCTATTGAGCTTAGGTTAGGATGAAATTAAGTTTAAACTTTTAATCCTTTGTGTATTTTGGGACGTTCACGAAAAATCACCTCATTTATAAAGACGTGTCGTATTCTTAAACCTAACAAGGTAAAAACTAGCGTGCTAAATGTAAAATGTCTTTTCTATTAGCATTATTTAAAATCTGTACTATACCTAGTTTTCGGACAATAAATGCATTCATTCATTTATTCATTATTTAATATTTATTTCACCAAAAAATAATACCATTCTAGTATAGGTATGCTCCACTTCAGACTACACTATCGCTTCAGGTTTGACCCTGTGGTTTTGACCAACAGGTCACCAAACTGTCCAGTATTAAAAAAATGTGACTACGTCTACATATGTTTGTCGGTCTTCAAGTCGAGAGTAAACCGGTTTCTTCTAGGCAAGCGCGCTACATCGTAGACTATAACGTTGCTTACCATCAGGCAAGTTGTAGTCAAGCGTAAGCCTATACCATGTAAAAAAAAAAAAAAAAATATAAGTAGATCCGAAGCCCACAAACACTAATCATAATTCTCCATCCACCGCTTTCCGTTCATTTCTCCTCTACTTACCTCATTAAGTCAACCCTCGTAGAATGATATCATACGTGCATCATTACGAGTAACGAGCTCAACGCATAGTAATCTTCCTCCAACCTTGGGGAGTAATGATGTATTATACATAGTAATAAATTGACCAAACATACTATATTGACGGCCGATGGTGATCGTAAAATATGGTTTGGATGGATTTGTGATGTTATAAAGTGCCTTATGTGCTTTTATTATTTAATGGGATATTCATATACATCAATATTGTATAGGTACTCGTATATAGGGCAAATCAAGTCGGTAGGCAGTATGGCAGAGGCAAAATCAATTAGATATTTATGAAATAATATCTATGCTTGATTACCTTGAAAAGCAATATTTAGGAAAATAGTTATTATATTTTTGTTAGATAGGTTCAATTGATTTCCTTTAAAGATTTAATAATAATAATAATAATAAATATTTCGGGACATTGCACACAGCGCCATCTAGCCCCACACTAAGCAAATTATGTTTACATATGTACATACGAGTAATATTTATGATCTAAGAAGTAATACGTGTTAAATAATTTACTAGATTCCACATAAACACCTAAGTCACGAATAGTTATGCTCTTATTTACGAGATTTGTTGTTACATAAATCTTTGTAAGAATGTTCGTAATCCACGTAATTTGGCCTAGTGCTTTTATATCTTCCTACTTTTCTAGCCACACAACATCAAATAAAGGCAAGTCTAGACCGACTAGGTGTAATTATCGGTAACGATGTCAGCTAACAGAACGCACATACGCTGCAAAATGAGATAACAGCACTGGAGATTAATAGTCGTTACGGTACATTCGAGTAACGAGTAATCTCGCCTTTTACCAACGAGTGGAGTTTGTGAAGCGACTTTGCAACAAACTAATCAATAATAATGTATCTGCCCAAGAGAACTCTCCTAGCGAATTAATTCTGCGGCGAGGTCACGACCCTCAGTCATGAGGAAATACGACTCACAGAGAGAATCAATAATAAAATCAAATAAAAGCTTTGTGGACAAAGTTACAGAGACATTTATGAGTAATAGAGTTGTGATACATACTTACTTATTGAATAATGTGGATGATGACATAACATAATAACTGATTTTTGTTACTGAGTAATTTCGTGCGGGCTGAATTTTTCACAATCTTTTCTTACAATAAAGTGTCTTTTTTAGTAGATTTTGTATTTAAAAATAAATAATTGAATGCGCGAATTCCTTTATTTTTTGACTCAGTTCTACAGTACTTATAGACTTAAATAATATTTTGTTATAGTTATGATAAATAAGTTAAGATAGTTGTCCAAATAGGTTAAGTCTCAGTTAGTCGCACGGTGTACTGTTCCCTTCATTCCTACTTTATACGTCTCGCCAGATCAATTATAGCCGTGCGCCCTGGATCTCGCCGAGAAAAACTAAGAGCCATTAGAAACACAGTTACGTAAAACATATGGCAGCTTACAGGATGCGACTTTGTATCAGCTAACGAGAGGATTTTAAAATACTTTCAATTAAATTAAATAGACGCAATTAGTCTTTATCGCTTCTTTCTTTAATGGCTAATTAAAAATGAATGAAAATCCATTACTTAGCCCTTAGTATGTTATAAACTATGTATTTCGAGTTTTTAACAACCAGCTTTGCATCCATAGTAATAACTCTATGTTTGCATCAGCATTATTTTTATTAAGACACAACGCCAACTTGCTCAATGGTTCGTAAACGCATTCAACAAAATTGATTTGTACAAAAATGGCTAAATGGGTTTCAGAGTCGTTATTCAAGCGGGCCCAAGTCTACTGGAGTATTTTAAAATGTATATAAACAATGGAAATAATACACCCGTGTTATTGTAAACGTACATAATACTGATTTAATTACTTACTGTGCCAGCTATCAGGACAGTTCGTAAAAACAGTGCTCTGACTTAAAGCTCAGTACGGTAAGCTAGGAAAGTCTATCTTTATTGCAAATCGTATCATACGTACGGATGTATCCTCGACATATTTCAAATCAAACAAAAACCACACATCGCAGTATCCAATCCACTAACGGTGATTCCATCTGCCCAGTCAATGGGTTCTAAAAACTGGTTAAAGCTCTACATTTACTTTAATAGAAAACACTGATTATTGGCTCTTGACAAATGGCACGCGTTCGCCCAATACTGGAATAATAAGTATGTACATAAATTATGTATTTAACTGAGTATTAAAAAGGGTTTATGTCAGCGATGCGAAGAATACGTTATTCAAATAGTTCGTTAGAGATATTTGAATGTGAATTGTCTTTAGGTCGCGTTTTAAATGTGAGGTAATATGTACATATATCTTGAAATTTTGTTATTGTATAAAAGTTTTTCAATCAAGCTTATAGTCTAGGTCCGGTTACGAGATTCTCGGATCCGTTAGCGCCATGTATCCATCTAACTGTTTCTAATAGTCTAACGTTTTACAGTCCACACTTTTTTCGATTCGATTATGATAAAACTGTCACTGTTCGTTAGGATCAAATCAAACGCATCAAAAAGAGAATCGTAAATAATATCGCTCACAGTTTTCGATAAATCTTGTACCGCTTAACATACACATATATGTACCTATGAAATTAATTACATATGTTTTCTATTCTCCTTTCATAATACCTCCACAAATTTTATCCAATTCAATAACTGCGTATTGCCACATGGTCACAGGTCGAATTTATAACTTGTTAGTTAAGTAACAATATGAAAAAAAAATGCAATAACTTTAAGGAAAACTTCACAATCCAAGAAAATATGAGAGCTCTATACCCTTCACTCTGGCTGTATCTCCGCGCTCAATTGCAAAGCAAAATAGCTCGCAATCATATTAAAATCATCACTATAAAGCATGAGCTGTTAAAACACTAGCAATATTCTCCATTAGCAAGTCTGATTAGACTCGCATCCTTTTAACAGCCCACTTTAACCTTATCATCGGATGAATGCAGAAAATACAGAAAGCTTATCAGGTTGGACCAGTCTGGCCACTCTGAGCTATTTAGCTCTAAAACTGTTTTATAGCGGACCTAGGGCAAGGAGAGTGTCGCTGAGACAAGCTGAGATGTAGGCTTGAGAACAGCGGGAGGTGTTGCATTATTAATCTTTGAGCTGAATGGATGGTCAGGGTTTCTAATATAAATGGGTTAAGATTAATAGAAAGAAAGGTACAAAAGTTTGGTTTCTAAAATATCTTGGGCCCTACTCACGTTTTTTTTCACAAGGGTTTTTATACATATTACATTTATTTATTATTACATTATATTACAATCATTTTTGGTAGGTTCTTCTTATCGAATGAGAGTGGCCAACTCAACTTTGGTAGGTGAATTAACTTGTTGAAACAGATCTTGTTTATTTCTATACCTCATACAGGAAAATGTTATGAATGTGTTGGTACAAAAGTTTGGTTTCTAAAATATCTTAGGCCCTACTCACGTTTTTTTTCACAAGGGTTTTTATACATATTACATTTATTTATTATTACATTATATTACAATCATTTTTGGTAGGTTCTTCTTATCGAATGAGAGTGGCCAACTCAACTTTGATAGGTGAATTAACTTGTTGAAACAGATCTTGTTTATTTCTATACCTCATACAGGAAAATGTTATGAATGTGTTGGTACAAAAGTTTGGTTTCTAAAATATCTTAGGCCCTACTCACGTTTTTTTAACAAGGGTTTTAATGCATATTACATTTATTTATTATTACATTATATTACAATAATTTTTGGTAGGTTCTTCTGGAATGAGAGTGGCCAACTCAACTTTGGTAGGTGAATTAACTTGTTGAAACAGATCTTGTTTATTTCTATACCTCATACAGGAAAATGTTATGAATGGGTTGTGCTCAATTAAATAGATATTAGCTATGAATCATAGTTAATACTGAAAATGATTATTTAATACTGAAATTAATTTTATGCGTCATTAATTTAATTGGGTTCAGGTAATAAATTATTTCCTATTACAATTACAATACATACTGTTAATTAAAATTCAGTAGTTAATAACAATATTCCGTGTAAACACGCAATTAAGGAATTATTGCAAAATTACTCGTATTGTTAGAACTGCTTATTATTCATTTTAGTAGTGCTTGCAAATTACTTAAGTTTTAGTATTATGTATTACTATTGTCATAGAAAAACTGTATTATTAATAAGACGTTTAAGCAATGTATCTAATATCTATGTATATGAAATTTTATATAACATGCTGCCTGGTTCTTGATTCATTGTTTTTCTTACAAACAAACATTACGTATAAGTTACAAGAAAACCAATTAAAAATGACTAATTCACTTCACATTCATCTTAACTAAACCATGTCTCCAAGTTACGAGTACATACGGGTACATATTATGTCAAAACTACCATTATGTTAATGCAACTTGTTCAAGCACATACACTTAAATTACTCAAAACACTGTTTCAAACAATTACATATTCAAAAGGCATTCATTTTGGCGCCAGCTAGGCACGCGCAGAATTATTCTTTTCGACAAAGCTTGGTTCCACCACTAACATACATGGCTAAGAACGCCATTGTGCCTAATTCTGGCGCCATATAAGTATGCCTTGTTCTTATGGGGAACAAATTAAAATAAACATAGCATATTTGACAGTTTGGTGGTTGAAGGTCGACTATGATCTACATAATTATTTTATGTAAGTTATATACCTATTTGATGTGTGGATGGATGGATAGAGTGTGTTGGAAACATGTGCTTATAGTCTACATAAGGCGTGTTTGTCTAGACATTTCCTGTCTAATTGTAAAAAAATATTTGAAACAGATGCTTACAAGGTTTGTTTAATGTTATAAACTGAAATAGTCATAGACATTATGTTTACCTACTTCGCTTTAAATTTGTTGATGTGACCAGTGTTTGCAACACCATCTCCGACTTATTGTTGGTAGATATATAAGAAGATATATGAATATTTATATACGCTATGCTCATACCTTGTTAATAATTACATCTATAAGTGCACAAAACTGACTAGTTTCTTTAACTGTTTTCTCCAAACAAAACTCGGAAGGTAATATGTTTGTAAGCGTATTATTCAATCTATCATTGCCGTCACACATATCCCGCATACTAACATCTTGTTATCTATCTTACATTGTAGTACAAATTGTTACCAGACATGGTTATAGGAGTTCCCATGGGTTAGACCATTAAAGGAAAATCACTTGTCTTCGCCATCCCCGCAGGTAATAGATGGAAACCACCAGCCTTTATTGTGACGTATGTACCTATCATGGCGTATTGTTGACCCTTGGACCCAACCAGCCAAGGTCTGACCTTTACGTCTACCTGCCCTTGTATTTGTTGGAAATTGTAGGTTTATTGGATGTATTATTCGAGAATCGTGCGATTGAAGATCTGTTAAATGAACAATTAGATGGTAAATATCAAAGGAATTAAAATATTGAAGAATGTTGAGAGGAAAATCGTGATTTGTTTCTGATGCATTGAATTAATAAATTAATTACTTATATCAAGTATTGGTATTTTTTTATTTAATAGTATGGCTGTGGCATGTGAGATGATCCAAAAATCGATATAAATCCATGAATTAGGCCCGTAAAGTAAATAAGTAAGCTGAACGTGCGTGGTCAATTTATTTGGCATATTTTTACTTTATAACACTACGAGTACACATTGAACATTGTACCGTCAACATAATAAATATCAACAATTTGTTGCAATTGATCGTGAAACAAATTCATGACAAAAGATTAAAAACCATTTGTTCCCTGGAGCTAACTCTACCTGTATTACCATTGTAGTATTGTGATTATTGTGAAGCATTCCGAGAAGTCACGTACAGGAACTTTGAGTTTACCTTATTTCGTTTAACGGTTGGTAGAAAGACTTATGACTTTTCATACCAGCTCTCTTCGTTTAAAACCTACGACACAATACGGTTACAAACCCTAAAATATGGAGAAAAAAAATATAATGTAAAAAGGAGACCAGCTAGCTACCTAAAAATATTGACTACAACATTACGTGAACCATAGGATAAGTACGGAGCTCTGTTTACTATAACTAAAGATTAAATATGATATGAAACAAAATACATAGCAAATCCTTCACAAAAAGAAAGAAAACATTTATTGTGACAGATTTAACAGAAGAACACACAGGAGTAAAAACATAATAAACAAACATATAAGTCTGCCACAACACAGCCCCCACTCAGCATAATGCTGGTTTTGTGGAAGCAACCAGCGCTGGTCTTCCGTTGACATAACATACATTATATACCTAACATAACATGTAAGGACCATCAAACCCATCAAACAGCTACAAGGAACAATATCGTTAGTCCCTCCGGCCGAGGTATCCACCATGAGTTTACCATAACAAGGGTACAATGGTGGTCCGTGGAGCTAACTAGCTGTGAAACGAGCTGCTATGCTGTACCGACCTCTTTGTTAGGTGAGAAGGAACCTCTATGGTATGTAGTATGAAGTCAAGGTTTTATATGTATGTGTTAGTTGAAATTAAATATTTATTAAATGAAACTGATAATAAAGTGAGATTTTATCTTGTTTTTGGTGCAATTGTATTTTAGTCTCCTAAAATTGTTGATGGTAAACGTACCCCATTAAATTGAGTTTATATCGTGTTATACAATGTAGGTATGTCATGACATCCATAATTAGGGTTACAATGGCGAGCCATGAAGCTAACTAGCTGTGAAACGAGCTGCTATGCTGTACCGACCTCTTTGTTAGGTGAGAAGGAACCTCTTTAGTTTGTGTAGGTTTTATGAAGTCAAGGTCTTTTAATATGTGTGTTAGTTACAGCTTATACTAACTGATTTTCAAATTGAATTAAGCAACTGAATGAAGAGTTTATTATGTAGTATTCCCTCGGTTTTTCCAATTTAATTAAAATATAATTTAACCTGATGTCGTATAAACATAGCGTATTTACAAACACGGATTCTTTTATCTATTGAAGTTTTTCATCGTAAAAATTACCAACTATTTGTGAAAACTCACTTAAAATTTTAAATATTAAACGTAGTATTACTATTATCGATTATATTATCTAATTTATAATGCTTTGTGAATAGGTCTAAGAAATTGGAACAAAGTCATTGACTTTCGTACGAAAACGAGTCCAACCTTGAACTAAGGCAATATAGTACACGCTATTACAGACCGTTTACAAACTGACGTAGGTACTCCGTATGTCTTGTAAGCAAACATCCACTTTGAAACTCTGACAAACTTTATAGTTTCTTTGAAATGCTGGCATATTTTTAGAACAAAGTCGTGGCCTAAATCGATGGTTCTTAATCTGAACAATGAATTAACTTTTCATTTAATTGAAGTTTAAAAATAATTGTTTCGAACAGTTAGTAAGTTAATTTTAAAAGGATGTTTTGACAGTTTTATAAGCGACGTTTAGAAAAAAAAGAGAAGTTTTATGATATTTTCTATATCATATAGGCGCATGCGCTTAATTACTGCCTCACATATTCTGCAAAATCATATCTACCGAGAAGATTTTCAGTTCTATTTATACATAAGTAGATTTATAATTAAATCTTAATAAAAGTCGTTAACGCAATACCTTCTTCAAGTAACTAAAATAAAAATAAATATATGTCAGCACATATCACACAGCGCCATCAAGCCCCATACGAAGCTTACGCTTGTATCATAAGTACTAGATAAAGGATATACTACATATTTATACTTAACTACTAAGTTAGTAAGACTATTAACTTAGGTCAAGCTACACTACATCTAAGTCACATACTCTATTGAAAATTACTAAGAAACTTTATCCTACAACCTTTTCTTTTTTTCCATACAACATTGTAACGTACGAGTATGAATATTTGCGCCGCCAGCGAGGGCGAAAGTGGTCGGCGTGTGACAGAGGCCGCGCCTTATCGGGGCAGACGACCAATTAGACGGAATGCACCCTCCGATGCACAGGCAGTAGCATTTATACATTGTCACCTTACTTCATTAAATTGGCTGTTTTTTTCCTGTAGATAACGAGAACACGTAAAAAATAAAACATAAAACGTATAGCATTTGTTTTTAAATATATTGTAAGGAAATAGGATTTAAATGATTATTTCAACTAAACTAAATTTTACAATCAATCGTAAAATTTAGTGTTTTATTTTAAACCTTTGTTAATTGTGTTTTTCAGCGTTTGGCGCATAGACGTACACAATTTTAATAAGTACCTACACCAAAATTAACTAGGTACCAATTTTTTCCCATATCAAACCATCACACGTAAGTTCTTACTGTAAGCTGGTTACGAACAACACATTGTCATATTCTTGTCAGCTGCTCACAACACTATCACACATTCAGATAGCAGCTCAAAAGGGCGGCAGCAACCAAAATAAACTCATCGGACCTTTGTGATCGGCCTGTATGACTGGAGGTACCTTAAAAGGCTCGCGTCGACAATGGCCTGGGAACTCAGCTCATTTGAGAGAAATATCATGTCGCAACGGGCGAGCCTCGCTAAATCGCATTTTAAATGGGACCTGCTTGGATGGACTAATATGAACTCTTTGAAGACGATCTCGCGTATGACAGGATTGGCAGGCGCGTATATCTTTTGTTTTTTTTGTTGGCGCGTGTAATTAAAACCTCTTTGCTGCGTATCTACATATTTTTATTTTGCTTGGTGTATTTTAAGTTACAAGCTACAGGAATTGACTGGTATGCAATTATGGTATCGAGTCGGTGAACGTTTAACCTGTCGAAAACGAACGTTGTTGATGTGCCTTTCGCCTTCTCTCTTTATTTGTGGTCTTAATTTGAAAAAGATTGCCGCAGTAAATTGTTGTAACTATCTACTTATTTATTTCTCTAGCTGTGGTTGGGTGGTTGAAGATTTATGGATAGGTCGTATTTTTTTGTTAGCGTTTATACCGATACAGTAGATTTAAAAAAAAACTCCAATATTATATGTGTGAGAGATTGAACCAATTCGTTTTTATTATTATTTTTGTTTACTCAGAACAAAAGAAATAATATTTTCATATAAAAAAGTTTCAGGATTACTATAAAAATTGTTACAACCGACTAAATAGATAAATAAAACAAATTCACATTACGAGCGTTGCCTTGAGTAGTGAGTAAATAGGGGAACGTATGGACGGTCATGATATCACGGCTTATCGTAGCTGTTATCTATTTATCTAAGTGATAAAGGGATAAATTAAACCAAGTTCCAGCAAGCATAACATAACATCATCATTTTATTGAGAAACTTGTTACTAAGCATTAACAGTTGCAATGTTTTCCTTCAATACTTTTTTGTAGGTAATCTAAAATGAAAAACAAACTCAAATACAAAAGTAATTTACGAGGAGAATCTCTAATCTACAATACCACAAAAAAAAATATTACACCAAGAATTTCGGTCATAAGAAATGGGGGTAAGAAACTATAAAGCTGGCATCAAACGAAAGAGGCTTCGACTCTCTTTTTTTTTCAGCGTGCCAGTGCTAAAAAACTGTGGGCGAGACCAAAGAGTCTGGATGGCCTTGCACGCGCTAACGAAGGCTGCACACCGCACAAGGCTGAGGCCAACAAAAAGAAATAAAACGGGCGCGGTGATCATTGTATGGACAGAAGAACAAGTTCAGTTGGGATAAAACTTTACTAGAATTTGTTCGGTATTTTTTTTAAGTTGAAATTACTTAGTACTTACGCTAATTTAAATACTGAATACATTACCTACTTTAATTTACAATTAGACATTATTTTAAGACTTACATTCTATTGGGAATCTAAAGTATCAAAAGAGTACACAGTTACTATATTAAATTGACTCGCGCCATGTTGTTTGTCTATCTGAAGGTTTTAATTTAAGTTTGAATATTCTTAGAACATTTAGCTATGTAGCAAGGTATTTTACTGGCATGTTTTTATAAGTTTATTATGATCCGGCTGCGTAAAGACCTGCCACAAAAAATAAACCAATAAAAGAACCGACCGATGTTCGGAACGCCCGAGCGACGGCCGAAATTTTCGAATCTCATGTTTTTACTACTCAGGAGATTCTTGGGGATAATTCATTATAACAGACCGTCTTATATCAAACGAGTGTAATTCGTTAAACGTGTTTTGTTCTTCGTACAAACCTTGAAAGATTGCTGATATGAGATGAATAAACTTACTAATACGAAATTTACTAAGCCATAAAATCTGAAAAAACATAGGTTTTTTTTTTACATCCGCAAGTGACACCCGCACAAGCGACTTTTAAATCAAAAGAAGGCTATCCTGAAAAAAAAAGGAACTGATTCTCAAAAAAAAAATTGTTATGTGCTTTTCTACTGTATAGCTAGCTAGACCAGTTACTAGAAAGTAAAAATACTCTTCCACCTTCTACAAACAAAATGCATATTAACCTTTATCAGTGTGTGTTTGTATCGACAACAGCAGACAGCAAACAGACATAAACACACTCACCTACAAAATGCATCAAATTAATAACAATAAAGCGGATAATAAAGTATCTCAGTTATCTATGGAATAGGGACATATGGAGCAGAATTAGGTTACATTGATAACATTATCGACGTACGAATATATTATGTTAGTTTAACTGTTTAATTTAACTGAACCATGTTTTGATTACAGCAGAAACTTTGGTACTCCCGGCCAGGATCCCTATTTCCTTTAAAAGAACACTATTTCAAGAAAATATGTTGTTTTATCGTACCAATAAACTATTAGATGCTTTACAAACAACAATACAAAAATCTTCAATTTCATAATTTTAAAGTATCTTCTAAGTAATCATACTAAGTATACCTACGTCTAAACGGATATATAACTATTCCGAAAACTTGACCGTAGTCAAATTGTCTATCATTAAAGTATCTTGCAACTATGTTAAACGTAAAGTTCAGATCTCCACTTATCAAGCAATTTGTTTGTCTGTAATCTCATGTATATAGCCATTATTTGTAATTAACATCCAGATAGGTTAGATTCAGATATCTCAGGTCATAGATCAAGATAATTATAATAATGTTAGATTTTCCTCTTAATTCCGAGTCAATTAATCCGGCCAAAACTCATATATGTAGGTACTAGAAAGAAAACAAAACATATAGTCCCAGAAAGATAAAATCAAGTTGTAGTTCGTAAACTTATATTTTGGTTGAGTGTTCTTAGTTTAAGTCAGTCATAGCTTAGTAAGCTTGAGTTTAACGAAAACGTTCTTAAAAAAACTAAAATAGGACAAATTTTTATCGTTGTATTTTCATACTATAATTACCTTCGAGTAACTAAAATATACACACAATAAACCTCCATTGAGGGTAATACAAAGTGGTACATATCAATCCGAGTCCCATTAATAACTGGCAGGCCGCGATAACTTCACAATAAGTCTGTTAAGATTAACGATTCATGATTCATTCGACCAATCACACTATACCTTACATTGTACAGCTTAAGGAGCAGTCGACAAAGATAACTTTCATACAAAATGTTGTATAGTAAAACTCAATAACTAAGCAATTATTGATGCAGAAATAAGACCCACACATTTGAAAAAGAACAAAGGAAAAGACATCCTGTATCTTACAATGCAGCTCGGAAATAACTTTAAAAAATATTGCATGTTTTTGTATCCTGTAGGTATGTTTGTTTGATTAACCAGCGCTAGTACCTACATTGTATGTATTTTTAAATGTTGTTTATTTCTGTTGTTTTTAAATAGATAGATAGATAGAATATTCTTTATTGTAACACACGAAAATACGAATCCAATAGCAGTTTGTATGAATATCAGCCCATGTTACTGCACCTTAATGCAAAACACTTTGCAATGAACTGTGGTGCTTGCATTTACAGCACCCACGTTCCAATCCGAATAACTGTTTCTGAGTTCTGTCGGTAATCAACATTGATTAAGGTTTGTACCAAACTCAAGGTTTCTCTCTACAGAATGATAGTCATCTACATTTAATGCAATGAAATCCGTTGTTCTCGAAACATATCGATTAAGAGAGAATTGTATAAAGTTTTCGGACATAAGCCAAATTAAAGAAAGGAAAAGAAGACGTAAAGACTTACAGCTCATCGGAATAGTTAAATTTTGAGTAAAAAAAATTGTTGATCCGAAAAATTAGGACAAATTACCATGGCTACAACACAATATATAAAATAAAATAAAATAAAAATAAAAATAGCCTTTATTTCAGATGCTTCAGTTAATAATTAGTAGGTAATTCATTTAGTATTCATTACAAAACGATTAGACATTAGTTTTTCCATGTCCATAAAATAGTCTTCGTCAGTTGATGTTTAATATATTCTTCCCATAAAGTCCAACTTTGAAATAATGGTGTTATTTGTGTCAAAAGTTTCTTTGAACACAATATATAGGGCATATTTTAATCCCTATAAAAAGATTTTTATACAATATTTTAGCAGTGCTTAACTAAGTACTTATCTTATAAACTAAATTCCTGCGCCTGTCATGAAACTGGATATGAAAGTTGTAAATGAACGCTATTTCATCTCCGCAAGCAGATTTAACGTTTACATTATCCGCTGTCACATTTTGCACGCAATCATTTTACATTTCCTTTTTTGTAGCAGCCTTATTTTCTGCGTGAAACATTTTTTTATGTTAATACAGGTACAAGATAATTTCTCTACATGATCGAACAAAAAAAATGCTTGCAGATTAAGTGTCTTCGTATTTATTTATTTTTACTGAATCCGATTTCTGCTGCCAATGTATATTTTATTCTTTAGTCGATCTTTCCGTTACACATGTGCTGGTTTCGTTTAATTTTTATAAATATTTTAATCATGCAAGCAATGCACGTATCATATATCTCAATCTCGTATACAACGTCATTTAAATTAAAGCTGTTCTTAAATCGAAATGCATAACGGAGCATCAACTAAAATTAACGTGTAAAATACGCTTTGCTCCCGTCAAATATGTCTCAACCTGCCTATTAGCCGGCGTTAATGGCCATAAGAATACCTAATTAAGACGACATTGCAACATTACCTTTAAGTATAACGATTACGGTTACTTCTTTGAGACTTCTGGCAACGATAAGTTATATAAATTGCCGGTGTTGAGTTACCGGTAACACCTTTATCTTGAAGTGCAATGTGAACTGCCTTTGACCTACTGTCTATTATCTACCTTATATCAAAAGAATTAAAGCTTCTTTTTGGTTTTGAAAAGTAAGGTTTAGTTAAAATTGGTGTATCAGTGAAGCTCGGTTGACTGGTTGACTAGTGGTTCGACCTGCCGCCGCCCACGGTTGTGTGGGAGTCAGCGCGGGGAACACGCTTGGTCTTCAACTATTTGTATTTGATTTCTATTCAAGTACAATGGTTTATTTTAGTTCCGTTTCTTGTTACACACAAACATATAGTTGCACGTTGTGGTACTATGTTTTCATTCGCAATTTTAGTGCTAATTAAAGTAAACCAAGTTAATTTATAACGTTTTATACAATTTTAGTTTGCTTATGTGCTTGTTAGCGAAAGAATATGTTACAAATCATCCATATGTGTATGTTTTTAAGTAACATAGTTTGTAGAATGTTCAATAAAAACCTAAATAGACAGACAGTTCCAGTCTAAAGTCTAGACTGGTGGTCAAATTATAAACGTCAGAGTTGGCTACATTTACAGACTATTACTTTGATTGGTTGTAATGATAAGACAACATTATTTTGAATAGTTAATTATACGCCATTCAAAGTAATGCCGCGCGTAAATAATTATTTTGCAGTAAATATATGATGTTTACGATTACTAGTTGTTATCGGGAGATTTGATCGTTTGAAATTGTCGGCATGAAATTATCAGTTACACAATGATTTGTTAAGTTGGGTACCTATTGTATTTTTAATATTTGTAGGTTAGTTAGTACCTACTTAATTGCTGTCTAAAAACATTTGAACTTGGGTTTGGTGTTCTCAAAATAAAATAATGTAACATCTATGATGAATATGTAATACATGAATTTATTTCTTGTATAAAAGCGTTCTTCATAAATTCGCAATAAATATATGAAGAATTAGCCCATTCATTTTAAAAATCACTTTGACCCATACCTAATATATAAAATCAAAATACTAAATTATACAAATTTATATGACACTAGTGGATGCTCGCGGCTTCGCTCGCATTAAGAAGCAAAACTTGCATCCCCTATTTCACCCCTTTAAAAGCGGTTTTTCCAAAAATCCTTTCTTAGCGGATACCTACGTCATAACATCTACCTGCATGCCAAATTTCAGCCCGATCCGTCCAGTGGTTTGGGCTGTGCGTTGATAGATCACTATATCAATCAGTCAGTCAGTCACCTTTGAGTTTTATTTATTTAGATTGACCTGTAAATTGACATTTATTCATAAATTATTTGTATTTGTATGATGTACCTTTTGCAAGTTAAAATACATCGTAAGTTGTACTTACATGACATATATCTAAAACGACAACAGATAATTAGAAAATGTGGAAAACGCACAGTGGGACCATTTTCTAATTGATTTGTAGAGCTAACATATGTCCCAACTCTAAACAGCATCGTAAATATTTATTGTTATTTTCACCAACGGACAATACGCTACTAAGCAGACACCTAACTTTTCCATTTTACACTCAAAAACAAAGTAGTTAGAGTTGAGAATACCTTAAAATCTTTATACAACTCTAACTTAGTCAAATCGAAACCGCAAAGCGAACTTAAACACCCACCGAATTGGTTATCAATTGATATTCATTGAAAACGATTCCCCACGTTGAAAACACCCTAATGGAGATTCACAGAGTCGTTTGAGCCTGTACTTCCCGCTGGGCACGATGTGTGAACAATTTAATTGGACTTAGGGGACAAACTATCGACTATTGAGAGAAAGTGTCAAAGAAAAACTCACTATGTGAAAATAGCCGTGAGATTTGAAGAGGAATCTTGAATTTAATTTACTGGAACCCCTGTGGTTGAAAGATAAAATCACGCATTGCATGTATAAAAAAATAAAGCTGCAATTTATCTTAGCAAAAAGAAAAGACCGATAATACTTGTAGCATTCGTAACTACAAGGAACACAACAAAGATTACACTTTTCACATTAGAATATACAACACATACAGCAAACACGCAATAAAAAGAATAAAGAATCCGTTTTCTGATGTCGAAAATGGTCTCAAAGCGATTTCCATAAACAAATATATGTTACAATATCGTGTGAAATGTCGAGAAAATGTCTTTATTTGTGGGCAAACTCTTAAATTCGAGGCTTCGTGTAACACCTACGTTACTTCCAAGGCTATACAACTTAGAACCCACGTGTGAGCGGTTAAAATTTACGATCAGCATACAACTTCTGCTAAAATAGCACTTTGCAATCGGTAATTATTTATTTTTACCGTACGCGAGCCAACCTGTCCATTAGGAAATATTATATTGGCTCTACGATGTCTCACTAGAAATATAATATGTATGTAGTTATACATTTTAATCTAACATACCTTATAGGTTTATATCAAATAGTGGTCCATGACAGTACTATTTTGAAAATCCTGTACAATTCGGCATTCAATAGTCGAAACTAAAGAACAAAAGTATAATACATACTTATATTTTAAAATATTTTCAGATTTTAGTAAAAAAACTGACCCACATTTACTATAGTTTGGAATAGTTCCAGCAAAACGGAAACGCTGAAATCGTATATCGGAGAAATGTTAACTGTATGTATGTAAGGATAAGGATGCTGAATCATTTTATGTTCGCAAAGAAATAATAGACAACTCATGGAAATCTCACGTCACATCCAATGAAATGTGAGTCATGCATAAATCTTACCGTGTTGTTCTGTGTTTTTCAATACACTACCTATCAGTTTATAATCGACGATTCTACTGTTTGTTATACCTAGCGTGTTTAATAATAATCTACGTAAATGGATAAATTTATTACTCGTATTAACTGTATGAGATAATCCTATACCTAGTAGGTAGGTACGAGTGAGTATACCTATAATAATTGTCATTTGTCTGTGTGTGTGTTTAATATGTCCTACTTCATTTCATGTGTACCTACAATGATTACATTTTTAAGTATTTAAATATACAAACAATTTGTCTCATAGATATTTATTTGTATGCAGGCACATAATTATCGCAAGGCGCCAAGCAACTTCAGTAGGTCAAATCTCTCGCAGACGAGAGAAAATGTATCGCATTGCTCTCTATTGCATTTCAATGAACTGTACCTACTATATACTTAAATTAGTACATTATGTGTATTTCAACAATAAGTACTTACTCTTAAACTAATCGTTATGTCTGTTGCCTTGTAGTTTAGCGCGTACTCTTTAATGTGCACTAAAACAGTACGGGTTCAAAGAATATGCCCTGCGATAATCCCTACTGTTTTCAGACAACTATTATTACTTTTTGTATTTGCAGACATAGGTAATGTCCAAGTAGGTACATAATCAGACAATTCTCATCTTTAAAACTTAAACTCTTCTTGTAGGTTCCAGGTAAATAATCCTAACATCCGGATATTTTGTTAACATTGTTTTATTTTCAATCCGGACTATTGTCCAAGTCGAAGACAATATGAAAAACACAGCAATATCGTATTTAAGTGTCTATTGACAGCGATAAGTGCCTCTCGAAATCTCGACCGAGCACCCATTGTCAAAACAAGCTCTATAATTTGACCGTTATCAGTGAAGAAATAACTCGGAGAGACCGACTCTACCGTGGCGAGGTTGAAATACTTTGAATCATTCCAAGATTCATACATATTCATAGTCAGAAACTCAATCACACATTGAAGAATAATAGGTAGGTACTGCAGAAAATGCTAACTTCGACAAGGAGGCAAATATCGACTTAAAACAATGACTTCATAAATTTGCGATAACAACTCCTGATAAAGTTTTGATACGAGTTGTACAGTGCGGTTCTAGTATTACTTGACTTGTATTACATTCAAGCGAAAACAGCAGAAACATATGGAAGTCGACCTTCGCCTATGACATCACTCGGCTCATTACTTTAAGATTAGTTTCATTACCATCAGATGTAGATAATCTAATACAATCTACAAGTCCAACTCACCAGCTAGTCTTACTGCCGTCGTCGTTCAAGGTGATATGTTCGGCGACAGAAAATCCGAAATAAGATCCCGGCTCGCCGTTCTTTATCACAGGAATCCTCGGTTCCAGATTGAAACTGGTGACACTATACAAAACGCACATAAATAAAACACTTCCGCACGTAATTTTCGCCATTGTATCTACACTTAATAAATTGAAGATCGTAAATTCGTTATCACTGATGCACAGTTCTCTGGTTATCCAGTTTGGTACATCGCGGTGTTCGTAGAGTTAGATTCGGGAGCACGAGAGGCGCGGAGACCCCCAGCGCGGATGCCGATCGCCGGCAAAGTATTCCCGCTAAAGTTTACTCGACACCACGCGGCACTCGCCTCTACGTAGACACATACAATACTTGTCCGACAGTTCCGACACGCGGTAGAGCTTGTGCTTCTCGTAGAGGCGACTGAACTCATAAAATTTCACGGTCTGGCTTTAGTTTAGCGCCATCTGTTGAGCTTGCTTCGTTTCAACTTGTGCCACTACTTTTACTGTACCTACCATGATGAATCATGAGCGTCATTGCATGCACATAGGCCAGTTAGCATAACAAGAAGTTCTTATTACATCCGCCAGATGTCGCTACTAGTTTTTAAACAGTTGTTTGAATATGAGGTTTACATCATCATGTTTATGATATTACAACTAAAATAATAATTGAGCATTATCTAAGAGCTGCAAAAGCTTGTCTCAAATTTTTCCTATACATGATTTACTACTACTTACTTTAGGTTTAAGTACAACATTTGAATAGTAGGAGACAAAAGTTTTCACATTTAATTTTGTGCAAGGTAATGGTTTCCTAATATCATCATCATCATCAGGTGCCAACTTCATATTGCAGTTCGGAGGTCAGTTGGCAGAACTTCTTGCGATTCCATTCCATTCCTTTAGATGCGGGTAGCTTAGCTTTGTCCATTTCTTAGTCTAGCCATTTTAATTCTGTGACGGCCAAGGCTTCTTTTTCCCAGAATCTTGCCCTCGAGGACCAACCGTGGTAATTCATACAGGGATCCTCTTTGCATATAGTTATTCAAAGAAAGCGACCTTACGTCTCATGACAATCGACATTAACTCCTAATCCTATAATACCACCATTTAAATTTCAAGGATGCTTACCTAGGTATGTACCAACGTTATTACAGTTACTCTAGAAGACGTTCTGAAATAGCCTATAGCCGTTTTGGGGCCTATTCTATGTTCATATAAAAAATATGATAGATTATCTCTCCGTTGTGGTATGAAAGAGCCACAATCAACCAACCACTTTCGCTATTTAATAACGGAATTATACTGAAATGTTTTCATTTTGGTGTATCATCAAATACAAATTATTTATTGATAATACCACAAATTACAATCACATTACATACATTACATCATTTCCCTTTGGTGTATGTAGGTAAGTACAAATTATAAGGCCTAATTAAGGTAAAGGAAAAGGGTGGTATTATTATAACGGGTAAGTATAATTTTAAAAAAACGCTGAAAGAATAATTTGATTGTAATTGTTTATTGAAATTCAAAATATTCGAGTGAATAGATACAAATACAAAATAAAAAGACGTTACAAGTATTTTCTCACAGTTAATATCATTTCTTTTCATATTTTTACAAAACATGTCAAACAAAAAAGTGAGTCTAATCCAAAGTCATCATGAAATCAGTCCAATAGGTAATTACAATATATCTACGAACTAACAATAAAATACTGATGTTTGTTAAAAGTACAAAATAAATCAAAAGTCAAAATAAGTACTTAGCATTTAAAGACTTCTAAACCTGAGAAAACTTTATCTACTTGTTACAAGTAACTGAAAAAATTCGAAACATTAAAAATTATACTAAATTCAAATTTCATTTAAATAATAAACAAAAATTAAACTTATGATATTCCATTTCGAAAATTAAAAGACAACTAGTATCTAGATAGTGTTCAACTAAACGTTAAACTATAGGTGAACGATAGTTGAGAGCAGCCTTCAGCGATGACAATATTATCGAGCTCTGGTGACAACCGCTCGAGCTTGTTATTTCAGCATACAGCCGACACGAGTCTACAACCGATGTAGAGGACTCTGGTAGGACCTTGCCTCTGTGAAATACAGCAGGCCAATGTAACAGCCTGTTTCTTAAACATCGACGACACAGAAGATAGCGATGCATAAGACGATTACAGAGTGCAACATGTCTGCAGACGAAGGCAAGTCGCTGTGCCGGTCCTCGGTTGTAAACTCGTCATCAATCGATTGGCATTTGACGGAGCCTCTGTCATGCCAGTGGGTTGTTATGATGGCACAGTGCGGCAGCGAGCGCCGCAGTACCGCGCCACCATTCAGGACCCGGGAGCGGCTTAAGGCAGGGGGTGGAAGGTCAGCTCGGTTTGTGAGTGTGCGAACAGCAGGTTCAACTGTGAGTCCAGACCAACGTTGAACACCTTCACCAGCTTAGCCACCGACTGGCCCGGCTCCTTCCTCATAAGAGCCACTCCCGACACCTTCATGAGATGGACCTCGGAGTCAACCGAGCCACCTCCAGTGGTTGCCAATTTCACGTGACAAGTGACATCCACGTGCATGTATTTCTCGACGGCCTTGCCACGCTTCCCGGGAACCTCCACATATTCAGTCTTCTCTTCTACTTGGGGCAGATCAGCGCGGAACACGCTCGCTTCTCCGAGCAGACCCTGTAAGGAAAGCAAATCTATTAATAAACCGTAGCAATTGCAGAGAGTTTATCACTGCCAAGATATGCTGGCAACATGCCAGATTATCTTGCTAATACGAAGGATAGACAGCTCAGAGTGAATTTAACCTCTGACATTTTGTAAATAAATCGTGAGTAAACATAACCAAACGGGATCACATGAGTCGACATGGATAGTCGAGTCATGCTGGCGAATTGCCAAGATAGGATTTAACATTCCAGAGCTACGTCATACAATCCATATAGTTACATACCCCGTTTCCTGTGATGGTGAATTTCATTCCTGGATGAATGGCTCGCGGCTCCATTCCCAATCCTTCAGGGTGTGAGTCAGACCAGAAATAGTTTTCAGGTGCGTTGAGTGTATCTGGTTTGAAGGTGATACGTTTGCCGTAGCCCATCCCCACGGACTGGAGGAGCATGCTGCGGCCCTCGAACAAATGGCGGCGGCTGCCGGCGGGGCGCACGCGATAGTGGAAACCAGGAATGATGCGAGGATCGATGTATGTGCCTGAAATGAAAATAAAACTCTTTAAAATATTTGCAACGTCACTGACTTGTACTATACGTTGAGAGTTAGAGAAACCTTAAAGAATAACTACTTTATCTCAATGTTAAAAAATCTACGTTAAACCGAGGCTGGCTATGAGACAATCAGATGTTAAATGATACTCACCAACAACAGGCAGCTCGTACTTTTCAAGGCCAACTACGCAGTATTGGCATGGAATGTCTTTGATATCAGCTCCGTTGACCTTGATCCTTCTGGATGAAGATTCAATACCAGGCTTGAGCTCGTATCCCTTCTTCAGCTGCTTGATTCCAACAGCCACGTTGACCACTCTGGTGACTGTGGCATTTCCTCGACCTTTCTTGAGGAGGGCTACTCCAGTTACAGGAACCAGCTTAGCAGCAGCATCATTCTCGTACCACTCGACTTTGCAGAGAGTGTTGATCTTCACTCTCTTCTCAATTGTTCCGTCTTCGGAGATCTTCTGGTCTAGTTCTATCTGATTTTTCTGTAAAGACGAAATAATTACGTTAGTAAAGTCGAAAAATAATAATTTTGTAGAATTTTATATACTTAGGTATTAGTGGTTGAGAAAAGTAATCGAAAAAATACACACCTGCTGTTGTATAACTTCCATGATTCCCTGAGGCTCGTGGTTAGCATCGTAAATGGTGAACTTGTCTCCGATGGACACGGCCTCGATTTCAAATACAAATCCCTCAGGCCTCGAGTCAGTCCAGAAGTAATTAGTGTTGTTATTGAGGGTGGAGCCATATGGCTCAAAAGTGAGGCGACGGGCAAAGCCACGTCCGATGGATTGCAGAGTGAGGGCCTTGCCTCCAAACAAGTACCTCGGCTTCACGGACAGCGGGGGAGCATCCACAGCCTGAAAGCATCAAGAACATTATACACCTCTACTCCGGCAAAACACAAAAAAGTAGGTACTTTGAATCGACTTAAAATTTTGTTTCACAATTCAAAATATTAGTAAGTTTTGATCAAAATTGAAACAATTTATTTTTAAAATTTCATTGTTGTGTGGTTTCTGTTTCTCAATTTGATAAAATTTTACAAAAAAGTTATTTATAATTTTTTGAAACAATTACGGCTTGATCTGTTCAGATTATTTTTTCATAAACCTTGCAATTTATTTGCAGGATATACAGTGCCAAAGTTGTCTGTCGAATGTATGTTCGACCCACGTGCAAACATAAACTAATGAGTTTTGTATTCGTGCACCCAAAATGAAATAACGCCCACATTTCGATGGAATGAAAAAACAATCCCAACGAGATCCGCGCACATTTTATACAATATGAAAAACTGGCGATGATACTTATGGTTTACCTATTGAGGACATGTCATGCCGGCGGCCATGTCACTTTACCCTCTGGTCCATGCGCATCTTGAAGTTTTGTGATCTCCGCTCTGGGCGGGGGTCTGAAAAACTGGACGATCCACAAACCATCGCCTACAACGGCAGTGCAAACAACCAGTCGCGAAAGAACGTGGGCGAGTCAGCAGTGTTGGTCGTTGATGATATTTGCTTTCTGGAAATTTCAGCAACGGACACCGCTACTCATTGAACTAGCACCCCCTAACTCTAAGCCAAATCGATCCGAACTACTGAAACAGGCTGCGGGCGGTCAGCCGTTGAGTTTGAATTCATATTTCCCAAACAATCTAACAGAAACTTTAGACATCTTCTCGTAAGGTTGCCATTACATTGCAATCTAGTTGAGGAAAGTTACATTGCTCATACTGATATTGTGTGTAAAATAAAAGCCTATAAATAACACTACCAAGTACAATATTATCAAAAATATATATGGTATTGTTCGAATAGATAAATTCAAAAGTTTTTTATATGTTAATTATACAATGTAGATCTATAAGGTGTTGTATGATATCTACATGACAACCTTACTGACTATCGTGACCATTAATTCTATTTGTAGGTAATATAGTTTAAAACTAGGACAACTTTTAAATTTGATTGTGGTTGTGAAAGATGGACCTATACGAAAACTCTTTTATATTTCTTCCTTGTTTTCATCCATTCATTTATTATTAGTGGACAGGATACTAAAGGAGTGTGTTATTTTTGTTGTGTTGTTATTGACGTAAGAATTTTCATATAGTCCATGAACATCTTTGTAAGATAATATAACTCACCATCCATGATTCTGAAAATGTCAACCTTGCAAAGATGTTCCGTACTAACCACAACCAATTTTTAATGGCTTAATTTTTTTAATAGATTGTATAACATTGGGAGAATAAATTACGTTACAAGGAACTTATGTTTCTATTCTAGATAAGCACGATAGAATGCCTAAAGTTGTCTGTTTTCAAAATCCATCCAAACTCAGTCCAACTCTTACGCCTTTAATCGTGCAGTCGTTTCTTTCGCAGTCCGGAAATTTATAATTTTGCCCCTGTATCTATTATGGATCTTTAAAGTCTTTCTAATTTTCCGAGAGCAAAGCTCCATTGATGGTACAAAAGCATTTCCAATACGATTTTATGTAACATATTCGAATGGTCAAGCAACATTCACATAACTTGAGGAATCGTCGCTAAGAGGGCGTAAATTAAAAAAAATATGGAAATGTGGATGATTGCTTTTACAGAGACAGAATCCAAACGCAATCATCAACACTTCAAAAAAAGGACGACGACTCCCCAGTCGGCGACGTGATACGATTATTCATATATGTCAAGTTTGTATTCTCACCTGCATGGGTCTAACTTTGTACCGGAAACCGGTTCTGACTCGGGGGTCGATGTACACCCCTATGACCGGCATTTGGTGCGGGCCAGGTTGCGGCACACGGTATACCGCGGGGACATCGCCAAGGAGGCTGGCATCTAGTATAACCTCCTTCTCATGCGGACTGTCCAACCAAAAGCTCTTGTAGGGGACTTCTGGTTGCTCCTGAAAATAATTATAAAGTCAGAAAAGTTTTATAACCTCATATAAAACAACGATGATGATGACGATTAATAAGACATGATAAATCTCTTATTGAGAATACTACCATTTGTCACGGAATAAATTTTGTTTGGAAATTGGAAATGTATATACAATATTTAGTAGGTACGTACACACCAGAACGACAAAGTTAAGTATGTCACTGAGGGTGTCTAATTTGCTCTTTAGACTTATATTGTCTCAAAAGCATAAATTGTCGTGACGCGAGAAAACGGAAAAATCGATTCGTTAAATTCATTAGACGTTGTCACGACTTGATCACGAGAGCAGTTTCCAGATGTTCGTGTTTACTACATGTTCGTTGACTGACCGATTCAATATCTTCTTCAGTAAAATTGAGTAGGCTGTCAGTGTCGTCACAAAGAGCTAACAAAGTTTCACAATCTTCTAAGCTAACTACTTCTTCATGAGGCACTGCTAATAAACCTTCACAGATATCCTGAGGGCCTTTGAATAGCGACTCTTCAAGAGCCTCAGCCAATACTTCGCAAATATCGTGATTAATTTTAAAGGCCATTTCTTAATAATTTTCTTGAGAAAGAATAGTGGCACAATGACCAAACCAAAAGCCAATATGACAATGAATAAAGGAAGCTGGACTAAAACATTAATAAAAGTGTAACGCCCCTTTGGCAAAGAAAGCATTTCGTATCATGTTGTCAATATTCGTGCCAAGAGCGATGTTGTAGTATTACATCACGAAATGGCGCCGCCGAAATTTTGAAAGACGATAGTAATCTATTCCGGTATGTAAATACAAGCCCGGCTGCGCTGTTGAAATAGTTTTGAAACTGCTGCAGCCATTTGTAACTCTGAATCTGGGCGATCGACTTCTTTACATCTCAATTATATTAATATAGTCATGACACGGTAACTAGCTACATAGGTATATATCTTAGAAATCCATTATACAAGACCAATCAAATAGAACGAGATCCTGACAACTCAAATGATCTTCAATTGTGTCTGAATTAGACATGAGCTGTGATTGCAAGCTATTCTAATGTCTAGCATCTGCGCACATCTTTCAATGAAAAACGATTGGTTTGTTTACAACAGTACAAAGTCCACCGCGAAATTGCTATTCTGTAGGCGGTGAACTATTTTCTGTGAGCTATTTCAAGCATTTCAGTCTTCAAGTCGCACGTTCTGCTTCGCCTACACGTATTTTTTTAGGCGGAAATCGTCTTTATGTTGTTAATCAAGGCTGTGACCTCCGAGTTACCCTGAAGACTTAGAAGTAGAATGATTGGAAGAAGCGTGATAAGTTCCTTTTGAATTGTTTTTAGAATAGTCCAGAGAGTTTAAGGGATAACAAGTATGGATTGGGTACTTATAAATGTAGACGTATGGGTAAAATAAGATTGAGAGAATTTGTTTTTTCCTTCAATTGTTTGCTGGAAACTTATCTATTGTGACGAGTCTTGACGGGGGGTCAATATATGACGCAAATGTTATCGTGACACGTACGTTGGGGGTGTGTGTGTTCCACACCAATTAGTAAACATGGCAGGAGGTAGCGGATGATGACACTCAAAACAACGCTTGTTTTATAAACTGATCTATTGATTGCAAAGTAAAATATAGATACTAACGTAACGAATATTGTTGGTGTTTGATAGCAGTATCGGTAGGCCTGTCTGTACCTATTTCGATTTTGGTCCTAAATCGACTTAGTGATATGTAAGGTGTGTTTTAAAATGCGTTGACTTGTACAGTAACAAGCAATGTTGATTTATATTATGTAAAGATGAAGGTCCTTGTCAAGATTTTCTTGAAGATTACACGTTTGATAGTATACTATACTGAACGGCTAAGAATACAGCCAACTTATAGTTTAAGTCGTTTTGTTATGTTTATTTGTATTTGGTGTGCAATAAAGTTATATTGAATTGAATACAGGTGCTGTAATGTACTACATACCATAATATATAAGTGCAAGTTCTTTGTAGGTTTTAAAATAATTACTACTGTATATACCTATTAATTAATAATATAATTTTAAAATATATAACTTACATGTATTTCCAATTCAGGGAAAGCTTCTTCGCCATCGCTCTCGATGTCACTTGGAACAGGAATAAACGATTTAGGAGTTCCTTCAAGTTCCTGCAACAAAAAGAAACAAAATTAGTATTACATCTAACCTGTAAGATACGGCTATGTATACATACTTTGTATAAGTATCATAGACTAAACTTATCAGAAGATAATTAGGTATGGCGTCATTAGTGAAACAATTACAACGACGACAGTCCTCCAGAATAAGATAGGTACTATCTTTAAAGAGGTCAAGATTCCCCATACAGAAAAGAAAATGACGATGAGTAATAAAAGCGTATCTTCAATGAGCTCGGAGAAAAATAAATCACTGTTAGCAGACATGATAAGAAAAGAGGCCATCGAAGTAATAATCGATCCGTAAAGTCCTTGACTCACTCGATAGTACAGGGTCTTCATTTATATTTCATGCATGCGAGTGATTCGGCGACAGTGATGTGAAGAATATGTTGCCCGAACGAACTAGCTATAATTCGTGAAATTATAAGCTAAAATGTAAATTATGTCACTCTCATATTACCACCATACCAATCTCAATGATTCATAACCTCGATGTTCATAATAATACGCGAAAGAGGGACGACTAACATATCCTGTGTTATACAGTACACTTTCGCTAATGGATACCCGATACGCCGGCATACTTAGGATAACGAATGTATGTAACAGCATTTTTTTCTGAATATTTAAGTACTTTAACAACAAGTACACTATGTTCTGGCTCAACGTATCAGCATTGCCATCCATCGTGGTAATGCGGCCAGTATGCTGGGCACGCTGGCAGTGGGCTGAAGCACTTAGACTATCTTTAGGCTTTTCTAAAGATTTTCTAAGTGCTTTCTGACTGCTCCGTTAGCTTAGTTGGTAGTGGCTCTGCCTTCTAATCTAGGGGTGCGGGTTCGATTCCCGCAAAACACAAGTAATTATGAATATTAAAATTTGTAATAACTTGTGTTGAGTCTGGTCGTTTCTATGTATAATAAGTATGTATTTACCAAAGAAAAGTATATATGTATTATATCCGTTATCTAGTACCCATGATACAAGCGTAAGCTTAGTATGGGGCTAGATGGCGCTGTGTGATATGTCCTGAAATATTTATTTATTTAAGTGCCCCCCCTTTTTATGTTGTAGTTAGAAGTAGTATGTTTAGTTTTTCTTCCCTTGTTTTTATGTATTGTTATTGTAAATAAAGGTATTGATAGTTTAAAAAAAAAAGTAGACTAAGTAGTAGTAGAATTTTAAGTACAAGAACAGATAGTAGCGACAATTTCAAAATAATTGAATCAAATCGGTTTCTGCTAGTAAGTTAACATTATCGTGATTTCTAAATAGAGTTTTATCGTTCTTGTCACGTCCTTGCAGTCTTTAGTTGATTCTTATTTTATTTAAAATAGAAAGAGTCACGTGTTGATCACGTCTGGCAAAATGAGGTCATTCACGTCGTTATCGCGCGAGAAGAATGCGAATAATTTTATTCGGAACAATCTGGTTTGCTTCTGCATCTAGATTTATTTTTAGCTGGCGGAAGTGAACGATCGATTTATTATTGTGACTACAAAATATATTAGCACCAACCGGAAATATCAGAATGATCATGACACGATCATCGTTAAACGTAATTTTTTTTTGTGTAAGTTTGTATATCTGATACAAACTTACACAAAAAAAAAAATATTCTGGCTATCACGGTTCATAACAAGACTCAGTTGCACTGGCTTAGTAATAATATTGTACCTACTTATTTTTCTTTATATTGAGTTCGGTGTTCTATTTTCACACTGTGGTGTGGACACAGCATGCAACATTGTGTTTTATACCTACCTACTTCTAAAAAAATGCCAACATTTGTTGAGTAACAAAATAATAAAGAGTATACCTGAGCAACAGGCAAGGTCTCTCCCAGCGCCAGTTCCTCGTCCAAGGTAGAAGTTCCAGCGAGACGGGCTCTGGTCAGGTTCCACAGCCTCTGCAGCGCCAGGGGCGTCTCCTCGCTCTGCAGCTCCATGGTCTGGCTGGCTAGCATCTTGGGTTAGGGCTCTGGGTATCTGAGTGGACAAAGAGGAAAAAAGATTAATTCAATATCAATCAATCAATCAAATATACTTTATTGTACACCAAAATAAAGAACACAATTAACATAAAAAGGTGGAAGGTAATCAGAGACATTGGGCGACCTTATCACTAGAGTGATCTCTTCCAGGTAACCTAGTTTGGACAACACTAGATGAAATCCAATATCAATATCATAATTGAATTTATGCCTAAAATTGTAAAGAAGCAACACCAACCGATGCCGACAACTAGTCAACTGAATCAGAAGAAATCAAGATCCCCATGAGAGATACGACTAAGAAGAGAGAGATATAGATGCAATTGTTTTTAGTTTTATGATGACTATTATTAACATTATTTTCAGTTACTGAAGTCAGAACCTTCGTATATGAATATGTGATCATATCTTATGTGGGCACACATGTTTAAATTTTAAATGCATAAACTTTTTTACTGTAACTGTTTTTTTTTAATAAAACCTCAAACTATACTATATATAATACACACAAAAAAGGTCATAAAAAAAATACGCGAAAGTACCGAAGTTTATCAAAAAACAACAATATGTAATTAAGTGACGATGATTCATGTACATTTTATTTTTATACTAATGTACAAAAGCCGCTTTTTTTAAATTAAACTGCCTTTATGTAGATGAATGAAAATTCATTTGAAACGTGCCTTTGACGGAACGTGTGTTAAATAACACACGTTCCGTCAAAGGCACGTTTCCTCGTTGATATTCAAATCCTTATCAGTCCACGACTGTTTCATAGCCAACTGTATTATTGAGTAACAAAATAGCCAAGTGTTCATGTTGCTATTAAAATGGAAATACCTCACGCCAAGGATTTTTTATATCATCCCTCTCTTTCCCTCTGGATTGTTCTCTCTTTTGTTTTGTGAAATAGATTTTATACGAATAGAAACCTTATATTCTTACACTTAAAGTTTATTTTCTATAAATGGTAAATCGGGCGTGAGATCGGTCAAAAATGAAAGGCATATAGAGCAGGCTGTTGTCTTGCTTCAACAGCTTGCCAGTTTAAAAAATAATGTGTGATAAATGTCACTGTCAACTTATGTTTGGAAATATTTAGCAATAAATAATATAATTTAATTTTATTTATTATAAATTTTACTCGACACAAAGAAATCTGAACTAATTTGTGAAATTAACACAAAATAAAATAAGTAACAAATTAATATTATATTATTTTTCACACAAGCAACATTAAATTATGATGACATTATATGACAAAAGGTGGCGGGAAAAAAATAATTTCATTTGTAACTAATTTAGATGTACTTATTTTATTGTAAAAATAACAAAATGGTAAGAACTTGTAGTGTTCCGGGATGCAGAAGTGAATTTTATAGTGGCTGCAATATATCTTTCTACAGGTATGCTAAAGTTTAAGTAAGATTACATTATTGGGACTAAGGTGACCATATTTTCTCGTGCTTGAAATAATTTGTGCAATATGATATTTTTTCAGTTTACCTAAAAATGAAAACATCAAAATAAAATGGCAAAAGAACTTAAATATAACACGTTACTCGTTTAGGTTAGTACATAAAACACAAGGAAAAGGATTATATTGGTGTACATAGTTTAAACCATCACATGATAGTGTAAAAAAATATAGGATATAGGCAACTACCTAAGTATATGCAATTCAAATATGAACTTGTAAATAAATATTGTATTTACTGCAAAATGTTTATGATTTTGATTACATTGCCTCCCTGTCAATTAACCGAATCGATACTATTATAAGTTACAAACTAAAGTGCATTATTTGTAAGTTTGTTGGTGTTACTTAACGCGTCAATAGAGCTAGGGATCATCATGACTGGCAGCTGCAGCTGCAGGTAAAATAGGACCCCAAAAGAAACTGCTCCAGATTTGGTAAGAAGATGAATTGGTATATCCTATTATATAATTTATTGTCACCCTAGTTAGAAAAAGACAACTGCCTGTCATACTTCGCCTCGCTCTGCTCATATTGGATCAGCAGTAATATTTCCCTATATATTACTTCCATGCCTCACGCTTAGTTAACAATCGTTTATTCAATGCTACATGTGATTCATCATGTGAACCACCAGCCAATCACAGGCAGGTCACGTACACGTTCCGTGATCTGATTGGTCGGTGAATTATTAAGAGAAACAGATGAGATATTGCAATTTTTTACTGTGCTAACCATATAGATCCACTATTAGAAATGTTTGTAATCTTACTCGAATGGAAAACGTTCTTCCATTAACTGGATCGATTTATTTTGTGTTATGAATATTCATAGAAATAGAAACTGTTTTTGTTTTGTAAGGCTCATAATGTATTGAAGAGTATCTTAAATCAATTTATATGTATAGCTAATAACTACCCGCAAAAGTAAGTGATCATTAGCAACTGAATAATTTTAGAAATAAAGAAATAGCCAAAATTAAATATAGCATAAAGATTTAGATTTTTTTGCTTAGTGTGGGGTGGTATGGGCTAGGTAGCGCTGTGTGCAATGTCCCGGATTATTGATTATTTGATTTTAAATTTATTCAACTTACAATTCTATTGTTTTTTCCCTGTTGCGTACAAAAATATTTTATACATTACCAAACAACTAGTAATACAATATTAACTTTTGCTGAATATATCGGCAGTTGAATAAAACGTACTTATTATATTCAATGACGTAAGTTTTAACAGCTGAAAAGTTGACCGCTCTAAGGATAACCACTCGGGCTAAAATATGAAAATTTTCCACTCACAAAAAAAGGTGATTCACCAGTCATTAATTATGCACGGATATAACTTATGTATGTAAGTACACTGCACTCTGAGAAGTTGCATTCATTGTTAATCAAAAATCCTTGAACATGTTTTAATAATATACTTACGTACCTAATTCTTAAAAGTTGGGCAATAACTTCTAGATAATTCCGCCAAAATGATCCAAATTTCATAATCAAAAACTTGGAAAAAATATTAAGTTTCATATCGCTATACTGACTGAAATTGTCTCGACTAAACAAACCATGTATAAATGTTTAGCTTCTAACCATAAGGAAAAACTAGTAAATATTTCTAACCTATATTATAAAAGCACACAGTGATAATAAGTACCTAATATTTTACGAGTAACTATATGACCTTTTCATTATTATAAATTTTAGACACCATGTCAAGTTTTCACCGAAGCTATTTCAACTTACAGAAACTTCTAGTACTTTTGTAGAAATTACTACATCAGTAACGAAGTCGCGCTGTATGTAACTGGGACATGGAACAGCTAAACGTTTCTCAGAAAATATAAATCTAAGAATATCCTCATTGTTATTTCGGATGTAAAAACAGCTGTATAAAGCCCTGGAAAGATGCAGGTAGATGACCCATTTATGTACGATTGCAAAAAATGACTGAGACGATAGGTAGACCATTTTTTTAACCATTTCAAAATCCGGAGGGTCGCCACGCCAGATCGTATTTTATTTTGTTATATGTTCATTGGAGTGTCCATATGGATTGAAATAAAATTATTTTAAAACTCTATAGGCAGGTTTCGAAAGCATTTCTTTTATTAATGCATGCAGTAATATTAGAATCTTAAAAACTAATTTCCTCAATGAAAATTATCAGTAACTATTGGCTTAACTAGTTCTAACCACATGCTATTGATAAACAAACATTAGAAAGTGATTTGTTTAGCCGATGGAAGAGAAAGCGGCCGCGGCTCGGTGCAGTTACCGGCCCACGACGTCGGCCATTTGCTTCCACTTCGCAGGAACCGTTAATTTTACATCTCTCGACTCATCAACCTTGTCAATTTCTTCGTTATATCCTTAAACTTTTCCCTCATGCATGCATATTTTACCTAAATTATCATTGCCATCATTCCATACAACTTACCTCACTCAAAAAATTCAAACAGCTGTGGCGGTCACAGATTTGTGATCAAGGTAATCTTGGGCTGCACAAATTTACAGTTTCAAAAGTCACAACGGCGAACGTGTAGCGCGGTGCAGGGAACAACCGTACTGGATCGCAGCAACAGAACAACTGAGGGTTGCCGCCACGCGTGAAGGTATTTTAAGCTTCACCAGAGCTCCCCGGTGGACTGTAGTACCAGAAGAGGAGGGAACTACGTGAGTGATAGAGAGTGACAGAGAGGGCGAGAGGGCACGCACCGACCGCGTGCTAGACGTTCACTCACACATGCATAGTGAGTTACGCATGCGTCCGCGCTATCGATAAGTCGACGTCGACATACGTCACAGCACTGCCCCTTCTGGACAAAGTACAACGAGGGTTAACTCACACCCTTGACTGTTTGGACTTGTCACTTTCCGCCCTTTCAAATTGTTACCCTTTCAACCCTCAAGGCCAAAACACAGCTGTTAAATACACACGTCCTGAAAACAGTCAATGAGGCAGATAAGGCAAGGGCAATGTAAATAAAAGATATTCGTACAATAGATATTTGGCAAAATCAATGGAAAATTTGGGCCAGTGCTCGCGTCATACGAGTAATAACGTCAGTAGTCCCTACAAAGTTTATATAATGAAAATATTTTTTTTCTAGTAAACGCAATATACACAGGTAGGTACCATTCAATGATTTTTTAAATTTCTCAATTTAATTGCTTACAAAACAAACTAGTTTTAGCATAAAGCCAATATTTCCCGACTTTTCTACAGTAAGCCGTTTTACAGGCTGATAAAATTTTAACGATCTACCAGAATAACTGTAAACCAATGGCAGGGATCGATAACAGCTACGATTGAAGTTCAAGGATTTTTAACCAACGCATTTGAAAATACCATGAATTCATTTGCATACTGAAATCATCGAAGAAGGTCATATGGTATATGATATAGAAAGTATTATATCTATAGTTTACCTTTTACGTTTTTGGCTGTGATATATTCCATAAATCAGGTGTGTAACTTATTTAACATCATTTTGCCCCACTTCATTGAAGTATAGCTTTCCAAAGGTGGTTATTCCTAAAGAAAATATGCTGAGGACATTCCATAGAAAACCCAACAGATAGTTAAGCATTTATTTGTTTTGAATATTATCAATGCATTGTCATTCAACCGTCTCAATGAATGCAAACTATGAGTAAATTACTAAATATACCTACATTTATATGTAATACTATGACTCATTATCAGTAAAGGTAAGTTAGGTTTCACGGAAACTATGTCGTAGATAAGATAGCTTATCAGCAAAATCCGCAGACAGACTTGAGTTATCATTATCACCCAAAACAAATATATTCTGATAAAGAACTAAAGCTAAGACAATACTCAGTACCTACTCCGCGGATTTGTGGCGAAATTTTGCATTTGTCATGATTCTGCACGGGTCTTGAAATCTGAGAAAGGATTTAATACTAGTATGTACTTTGAGGCAAATGAATTTTTGCTACATCAACAAAGGTGAGTATGGAGAGGAATTCGTAGGTAGATTGCAGCAGGAATTGTGTAACCAGTGGCTGATAGCAGGAACTGACAATATCAACTTAAATTGATTTGTAATGAATTTCGACAGGAATCCCTTAATTTGACCTGAAATCCTTGTTTTTCTATACATTACTGAAAGAAAATATTTAATTTAGGATCATTTTTTTTACCTATGCTATCTGACATTTGTCTGAAGACCACGTATGGCTGAAGTGAAACCCGCATAAGTGACTTCTTGTCCGTAGGTACTTGAATAAAAATCGGACTAAAAATAGGACTCAAAAACACTTCTAATCTAAGACACACCTGAAGATGCACGGTGACAAATAGTCTTCAATCTTATTTCAACGAATTATTTTTTATTATACATACTTACCTAATTTTAGATGTAGACATAGTTCTGATAAATTCTAAAATTAAATATCTGTAATTGTAAGTATTCTTTTCTTTTCTTTTTTTTTCTTTTTTTTTTGGGACATTGCACACAGCGCCATCTAGCCCCACACTAAGCAAACGCTTGTGTCGTGGGTACTAGATAACGGATATATTATATAATACTTATATACTTTTTTTGTAGGTAAATACATAAGTACTTATTATACATACAAACGACCAGACTCAACACAAGTAATTATATTTTTTTTTATTTAAAGTACATGAATACTTGTGTCATGCGGGAATCGAACCCGCGACCTCTAGATTAGAAGGCAGAGCCACTACCAACTAAGCTAACAGGCCAGTATTGCTACTTAACTGTTAAATATTCTTATAGACTAACTACATACATTGTTATACAAGAGAAGTTTGAACAAAGTTACTCTGTGTAACAAACCTAATCGGCTCATAAGCATTAGCAATAACTTCTGGGAAGCAATAAGCAATTCGGTAAAAAGCATTCTTAGAACCTCGTCAAGTCGCCACCATATATCAAATTACCTGGGACTATATTGCCATTACTAAACGATATGAGACTGTAGATTATATAAAATCAAAACAATATTGCCTCTGTATATCTAAGTATCAACATACATAGATTACTAATGGACTGGCTTAGTTTGACGCCAGGCGCATATTTTTAGGGAATTATCTAATTTCAAACAACAATGCAAAATCCACACTTAAAGAACTCTGATTTGAAACAAATAACACTTCACTTGATATCCGTTTTCTGTTTGTGTGTGTTTATCCCTTCTTCTCAATTAAAGGGCTAAATCAATTTTATTGAAATTACATAATGTATGAAGAAGATAGATTAGTTTCTGGATTTAACGCACACCTCCGGTTTCTAGAACGTCGGTTAGTTTAATTCTTCCATCATATCAAATTATCATATAATAAAGCTGTCACCGGTGAGTGTCTGTACATTGAAGATAATGGAAAAGAATAGTTGAGGGGTCTTCATTGATGCAAAAGAACACAATAATCATATATAAAAAAAAATCTGTTGGTCTGTTTGTCTGTCGGTATGTTCGTTCGTTATAGACTCAAAAACGGCTGAACCGGTTTGTCTACGGTTTTCACTAACATGTAGGTGCATTTTTAACTTAACAATTAGTGTTTATTTCATTTCAATCGGTTCGTAAATAAAAAAGTTATGTTCATTTTAAACCTTTTTATCTCAAAATAATTTGAGCGAAGCCGCGGGCGTCCACTAGTATATAATATACGAGTTGTCATTCCCCGGCGGTTGTCTAATTTAATCCTGGATTAGATCACCTGAAGCTAAGAAGCATTATTATTTTGCCTTTATTGATATTGCCTTTTAATACTATGTCAATGTATTTAAGTAGTATGTATAATTTTGAAGTTGGTATCATCTGACAATATGGAGTAGGTACAAAGTTATATCCGCCGTCGACACCCAACTCGTTCTGCGAATTGTTTTATAAACACGTCTGCAATACTGGTAATCTAAGACTTTCCTGAGTTTCACAGAGTGATATAAGCGTGTGTTTAAGTGTTAGAAAACTGAAAGAGTGATCGAAGCGTTCATAAATGTATGCTCCGTAGTAAGGACAGATAAAAAGGAAGGAACTTCCTACCATCTAGATGATGTTTACTTCGATGATCCAGTGGTTTTCATATCCAAAGAGAATTGGTTTATCCAGGCAAGCATTCTACATCTTAGATTGCAGTGAAGTTTAACACCAGGCAGACGGCAGTGAAACGTCATCACCTTCATTTCATTAGAGCTTACTGCTGGGCTTAAACCTCCTCCCTTTACGCCAGTATAACATATGAAGTGTTTAAAAAAATATGTTAATTCGTAACAAAAAGCCACTCGTATGGTAATGAGTTTGCAAACATTCTTACAAACCACTAAGATAAAACAAGGTTTAATGACTGCCGTAAATATATATGTATATGTACATATCTATAAGTACTATGATCATGAATGCATTTTAGTGGCAGTTTTAATTACTTATTCCATCAGTTTTAATCTAACGAATTAAACGCTTAGAAAAAGTCAGTATATAGGTAATGAAATAGGAAAGAAGTCTACCTTATAAATTAAAATCGCGCTTCATACTTTGAAACTGAAAACCTGCTTCTAAAAGTAATCCAACAAACGTGATCGGTAAGTTAATTACTTCTGCCGCTGGCACGTGTCTATAACCACATCTTGTCTCACGTGATCAAGATAGTCATATTTATAAATAAGGTAAGTAACTGTAAAGAGCTCCAGCAATCAAATTACATATAATATGTATTGTGTTTATCTTACGCCAAAGACGGGTCACCGGAACGTCAGGCGTCCGGTTGCAAGATGGCTCGACGACATTCACATCTGTCGCAGGTCAAACTTGGATGATGCTGGCTAAAGATCGAAGCCAATGGCATATTAAGAGAGAGGCCTATGCCCAGCAGTGGGACGAAACCGTCTGTGGATGATGATGATGTTCATCTCTATCCCTGTCTTTCTGCAAACCTTTGTATTTCTACCATCATGGTGTTATCATTTATTATGTGCCATTATCTTGGTTTTCGTCATGATAAGCTGCATGTAGTAGTAGTCGTTTTCCCAAGCTTACAAAAATAACGACAACAGTCCAAATATTACGGCAGGCTACAATTTTCAAAGAAACAATGAAATCATCAACCATCGAACATCGAGCTAGGAATTTGATCGTAATCTAATCCTATGAAAGAAAATAATTTTTCACCTAATAAAACTAAAAACATTCACAAGTCTAGTAATATTTATCTGGCTATAATGATGAAGTAAATAAGAAAACTAGCTAAAGCCAGACTAATCAAACAATTATTTACGATGCCAGACATGACATAGACATAATTGTATTCGAGTCTTAAATAGATAAGACATGTTTCCAAAACTTGCTAAATCCCATAATAAAGCGAGTCGTGAGATTTTTTGGGTACAATTATCTACACTAAATATTTATATTGGAAGATCAACATCAGATTGGTTATAACCAGAATCACGGAATAAATACGTGGTGCCAATGTATCGCTGCGTAATAATTTAACCTTCGGAAGTTAAGACGTTCGGAAAATCTTACAAAACAGTTACATATAGATAATATATGTAATAAAGTACAAAACAATGATCTTAAAGTCCCTTTGAGTCATATTCCCTCATTACTGAGGGTCGTAGCTCCCCAATTATTAATTAATTCGTTAGGGGATTTTTTAATAGACGTTCAGAAAACCTTACATTTAGTTATATAGAAAGTAAAAAAGTACAAAACGAGGATCTTAAGGTACCTTTGAGTCATATTCCCTCATTACTGAAGGTCTCGTAGCTCCCCAATTATTAATTAATTCGTTAGGGGATTTCTTAATACTTATACAACACAGGCATAGACAAAGGTTCGAAAGCTCGGTTTTAAAAAGTATTAAAAAATGAATTAGAATGACTAAAAAATATCTCCGTATTATACTTATTTGTTATTCACATGTTTTCAGCTAAATTTCCTCATCAGTTTAGTTAAAATAAAACTAATGTACGATAACAATCACGCACAATATAATGTAGATGATAGTTTAGTGTTATACTATAGTGTAGTGCGCATTTGATTTAGGTACATATACCATTTTCTTCTTGACATAAGGATACAAATATAAGTTAATTTGGTATCGCGATAAACTCTTGAAGACAATAGATACAGTAGTTTTTAAACCAGCAGCCATACTGAAATTCTTGAATATGCGATGGCCTATATAGGTAGTCACATAGTGTAGAAGGGGAAACTTGACGATATCTGTTTTACGTAAGAATGTATGAGAAAATAATGAAGATACCTAAATTCAAATTCAAAGCATTTATTTCGACACACAGGACACAACAATATACTTATACATACAAAAGTTGACAACAGGTAGAATAGAAAGGTGATATTACGTTATACTGATGTATCCCGTGCGTCAAAAAAGGTCATACCTTTTACAAGTCGGTGTTTAATATCATGTTTTTCCACCAGTAAAAAATACAACAAACTATAAATTAAAAGTGCGACTTCAATACTGGGCTGGGGATTACAGCTCATCAGCAAAGTCAGGACTCTAATGAATGATAAACAGATAAACATTTTATTGACAATTTGTTCGAATTACATGTCAGATTATTATAATAAAATTAAAGACATATTTTAAATATGTACACTTATATAAACATACTTAATAGTTAAATGTCAATTCGATAATTCCATATCCATCCAAATCAATAGTCAAACACTAATAAAATTAAAATTAGGCGTTAGTAGGTACAATGATTAATGTTGTGAAGGCAAATGTTTGTGCGTGTAATATTGTGTTTGTGCCTTTTTCACGCCAATGGGAGGATTGATTTAGATAAAATTTGGTAAAAAGATAGTTAAGATACTTAATCCCAGAAATGGAGAGAATTTTAGCTTATTTGCACCAAACGTCAACACTGATTGTATAAATATATTCCTTGAACAGATGTCGCAATATTTAGGAATACGAAAGGCTTTTCTCGTGATAGATTGCGCTCATCTAGAAATAAATGCCAATCTTTTGGTAATAAAGAAATTAAATTACCTTTTTTTATAGACTCTAGCCTAGCCGTGGTTTAGCAGACATGTAACTTTTTATGGCGGATAAATAAAGACCTACATACATACTAAACAAAAAATACAAGAAAAAAGGACATGCAAAATTCTTCTCGAGACAGGACTTTACCTAAATTAGCTAAATAAGTATCCATGCAAGAGAATTCCGATCACGGTTTGACACAGTGATTCACTTCGGAAAATTTCTATTTAGGCTAAACATAATAATAACACAAACATATAACATAACATAACATAACATTGATAACATGTCTATAAATAGTTCAGTATCACTGAATGATTCCGTCTCAAAAGTTCTTATTCTCGCACGATAACCTCTCCTGAACTTTTCCTTTAAATATTCCACTGAACAGACGTGGGCAAAAGCGGTATTTTACTATCTTATTTATTAAAGATTAGAAGAAAATTGAGAACTTTTTGTAGGTACCTTGCAATATACTTTTGTTTATTTAACGTAAAATAGGCTAACAATCTCTCTACAGCCCGCCTGATCATAAGCACTGCTGGTATCTTAGATGTAGCACGATTACCTAGAAGTGAGAAAACCTTTGGATTTGAAGACCCCTGGATTATAATTCTCAGGAAACAATAAACTCAGAGAAGGCCGGAGCTTGACTGTCTTTACTATAAAGGTAGAAAAGATTCTTATTCTATTCTCACTGGGTAAGCATGCTCCCTGACCCTAATAATCGCTTACAAACAGGCGAATTGAAGCCAAGTGCGAATCCATTCCATGTAAAAAAAAACTGTGAATTAGTACGATGGCTAATGAAGCCAGTAGCAAAGGCACGTGAGTTTAAATAAATAAAGTTTATGTACTAAGTTGTAATTTCACCGCCACTTGAGGAACATGGGAATCCAATGCAGAATACCTATTTTATAAAGCATACAAGGATAAGGTAATATTTACATTCTAAACATATGTCGATTCATTTCCCTATAAGAGAATCTAGGGTAATTTTTATTCACTAATAATTTTAAAATAGATTTTCTCGAATTATGTAATATGAAACGTCTACATAATATGATAAAATGTTACGCGGAGATGGCAACCATTATAACCATAGTTATCACAAGCAGCTTCTGTAATTTGCGGTTTTCAAAATAAAAACATATTGTACGTATGCTTTATACACTTTAATCCAAAAATAATACGCAATTTGACTAGGTAAACAAACAACCACCACCAACCCAATATTATTGTATACACTCCCAACAGATCAATTACGAAAGCCTTTCCCAGCTAATTAGTTAAGTGGCTAGGTATTAATAGTCGACCTATAAGCCATAGGTTAAATTTACAGTAAGTCCATATAAGATAAAATGTTGTAGGTGGCAGCACTGTTTCTACACTTATCTATATATTCTTGGGCTAACAACATAATATGTACGTATGTATCACTTAAGATACATACTATAAAATTGAGTAACATATAGAAGACTAGTTGACGCCCGCGGCTTCGGTCGCACTATTTCGAAATAAAAAGCATCTAGCCTCTGACCCTTCTAAGACCTCTTACTACCTACATACCAAAATCATGATGATCCGTTCAGCCATTTTTGCGTTATGAGCGTTAAATAAACAACTGACAGAAAAAAAATCTAAAAACTGCTGAATCGTGTCCTGCTATGGATTTAAAGTATTCCCAAACATTTTTTTATTTTCTAATCTCTTCTAAGTTCAGATTTTTTACGCACTTCAGCTTTATTATATGTATATAGGTAGATATAGAAAGAAGATAGATATATAAATACTTAATACATAGCGCAAATAATATCGACCCTTAAATTTGTTTAGAGAAGTATTATAATTCGCGCGATCGTAAGCGATCATTATGGTTTAGAATAAAACGTGCTTACCCAGTATGAACCGATTTATTCTCGCTCTGAAGATGACAATATTATAGTCCGCGGGGAACAGGGAGTTCCACAATAAATTCTCAGTTTCTTCAGAAATTTTAGTTCCAAATTTATGCGTGTTATTTATTAAGTTATTTATCTTGTATAGACTTTTATAAGAGATATGTACGTGCGTCAATAACCCCAGGAATAGCCCTACTAACTGGACTTATCACTTTACAATTTGATAAATTGTGCAATTGACTGTGATCGCTGAAAAGAAGCTACCTAGTTGAAATGTTTCTAATTTGGGTTATTATTTGAAGCCAATTTGAAAATGTCTGCGATTGAAAAACTTAAATGTTTGATTACATTTCTGGACTTAAAGTTGAATTGATATGGCCCTTTTGACATAGTAGTTTAGTAAGATACATATACCTAACTACCTTATGAATGAAAATAAATCTAGGTACTTACCAGTTTTTTTAACTAAAACCGGTTTGCACTTTACCATAATTTGCCTGATGGTAAGCAATAGCTATGGTCTAAGATAGATCGTAATATCTAATAATATTTAACCTACTTCAGTAGTGTGGTAGGCATTTTTACAAAACGTGAGAACCAAGCAAGAATATCATTATCATCATCATGTCAGTGTTCACCCGCTGCTGAGTATAGGCCTCCTCTCCAAGCAAGATAGAAAGCTAACATATTTTTTATGTTTTCTTAACCAATGACTTGCTGAAAACAGACAAAAATAAACAGATGAAGGTAATAGCAAAAAGGTAGGTACAAGGTCTATTTCTAGACTATGAAATAAGTCGCAATAACATTGCCCCGATGTGAACTATTGAATGGATCTCTTTAACCAGATGAAACTAGATAGATCATGACACCAGATACTTATTAATCATATTATTAAGGAAAAGCGAAAATATGTTTGTTGGTCTGTTTGCCTCACGACACGACAGAGCTACGGATCGCCGATATTTTTAGTAGGGTGTTAATATAGAGATCGAAAGTGATACTACTCATATTTCTGAAACGTGAGCAAAACCGGGCATCCACTAGTCTAAGATATAAAGCTGTTTTATAAGTACTTACGTAGGTAGGTATTTACACTTATACAAGTGTATGCCCGCGGCTTCGCTGGCATTATTTTGCGATAAAAAGTAGCCTTATACTATCTTTATACCAAAAATCATAATGATCCGTTCAGGCGTTTTTGCGTGATGTGCGTTTTAATAAACAGACAAAAATCTAAAAACTGCTAATAAGTGTTCTGTAATCAATCAAATAGGTATACTTATACCCAGTCATTTTTTTTAAATATCTTCTATGTACAGATTTTTGACCCTCTTCAGCTTTATTATATGTATAGATACATACATACATTCTACTTCCAATCAATATCCATTTATAGCACTCAATGGGGTTCAATTAAACTGAAACCTCTCAAGGAAAGACAAGACTTGGTTATATTTTATATCGAAAACCTACTTAGGTCGAATCGGAGGGCGCCACTGTCTCAATACTTTGTAAAGTTCACTTGATTCTTAAACTTATTAGGCGAGAAAATTACCAACTAAATCTGTTTAAAAAGAGTACCTATTACGTAAGCGGGCCTTAGAGAGAGAATAAAAAATCCTTGAATAATAACACAAATTTGGAATGGCATTAGTTTCAGTAGTCAGCTATCGGTCTAAATAGCCTTGTTACAAATAACATAGGTAGGATTGTTCCAGATAAGTTAGACCCGTCTGAAGAAAGTAGATAACTATTGAGGACGCACTGATTACAATATTGGACACGTCTACCGGGGTTGTGTGGTTGCCAACTGGACTAAGTTTAGTTTTATGCAAAATCGTTTTAGTTAAATAAAGTCTGTATTGTATGAGAGTGAGTACCCTAGCTTTAAGAGGACGAGCTGAGAATTTGGTTGCAAGGATACGGAACACTTTTATAAAACAATCAAAAAGATCTCTACAAAATCGAGGTTATCGATTTTGTCGGCGTTGGTTATGGAGCGTTAAAATTTTCCACGTAGGTTAATTTCAACACAAGCACTTTAATTTTTGTATAGATTATTTGACACAAATTATTTTTTTAAAATTATAAGTCTGTTCATTTTATTATAAATATTATACTTAATAAAATTAACAAACCAAACGTTGCCTACTTTCAACCTAACCTTGAATAGGTACCTATATGTACCAACCTATTAATAATGGACAGCTACTTTTTGACGCAAATTACCCCCAGACAGGGACTAAGAACTAGCCCGCCTAGAAAAGTCACGTTTTCAAACATGATGATTTTAACATTATTTCAAAATATTCAGCTGAAATATTGAAACACCTGAACAACACATTGGATACAAAAAGTAGACACAACTTCATATATATATATACTAGTTGGTGCTCTTGGCTTCGCTTGCATTAAGTAGTAAAAATTGCATTTCACCCCTTTAAATGTGGCATTTCCAAAAATCCTTTCTTGGCGGGTGCCTAAGTCGCGTAACAGCGAGCCAAATTTCAGCCCGATCCGTCCAGTAGTTTGGGCTGTGTCAGTAAGTCAGTCAGTCACCTTTGAGTTTTATATATTTACGTCATTTTTATCGTGTCTACCGAGTACTAGTAGGTGTGTTATAGAAATAGAAAAGAAGAAAGAGTAAGAATACTCTTTCTTCTTAAAAAATTTAAAACCTCACGTTAAGACCCTACGAAGAAAATATTACAGTTAGAATAATTAAAAAAACAGGTTTCGAATCAGACAGATTCTACATACTTATGTCTGTACTTACATTATAGGTGCAGTTATATATAAAAAATAAGATTATGTATTTCAATCAATTTCTCGAGAACGTTTCAGTCCAAGCACTAGATATAAATCAATGTTAGAACATGCATTGATAACAATAGCCAGAGTTCAATGGCAAAATAATAGACATGGCCAGCATCAATGTGACTTTGATCATTGGAAAAACACAAACAAACTGCGCAGAACAGTTTCAGTACTTACCTAGTTACATAATGTAATATTTCTACAGACTTACGTGACTTTTCTTTAACGTGGAGTGAACCGCCCGTATATTATACAAACTGTAGGATATAGTAAGACTCACTATAAACATACATGTACCTATATATATATAGGTACGTATTACACCCTAGGCTGCAGCAATGCTTAACATCAGGCAGGCTGTAAAACGTAAACCTATCCCACGTAAAAAAACATTCCGTCGAATTGAAAACCTGCTTTTTTGAAGTTGGTTAAAAACTAACAAAGTCTGAGCGGTGAATTAAACCACAAATTGTAAATTCACAATCAGATATAAGCAGGGTGTATCACAGATTCGGCATGTTTACACTTGGAAACGAAACACTAATCTTAGAATCCTTAAGGACTGGTAAATGTCTGAGTGCTTGACGGTGGCTTGGCGTCACCGGCAGCCGCAACAGAATATATCAGAGCGAGAGATAGTGGCCCTGTGTCATCAGCAGATGAGTTGCGGCTGTATTGGGGCATCAAGAAACTTGTATTGTGTGCGTCTATTTTCATTCGCCTTTGTTTCGTTTCCGAGCAATTTTTTTTCGACTTTGTGAAACATTTTGCTGGGAACCCTGTGTATACAAAATCGTTTGTATCGTAAAATACAGACGAAACTACTAGTCTGTATAAGTCATATCATAAATATTAGATGTATTGAAATCAGTAGACATACATACATAAAAATACAAAACAGAATCCATCAATTTCATGATAGGAAAAATACTACAGTTTCTTCACAAACAGATCATTGCTGAGTCACAACAATGTGACAATTGGGGTGAACGAACAAACCAAACCAAGGACAGTACTTACTAATGAGTAAACAGTTATTACCGTCCCCTTAACCTGCGACGACTCATTAACAGCTACTTTGAGGGTAGAAAAGTTACTGTAGCTTACGCTGGTAAAAGTTACACCAAAAACACCCTCAAGGGCTGTGTCCAGGGTTCAATAGGGGGTCCAACCTTCTGGAATTTGCTCCTGGATCCACTCCTGAATGATCTGACTGCGCGGGGTGTATACGTGCAGGCATTCGCTGACGATGTCATCCTGATGTTCTCTGGACAATCTTCCATCAGCATCCAGGAAGAGGCCAACAAAACTCTTGCATTTGTGCATGAGTGGGGAGTCAAAAATAAGCTCAAGTTTGCTGCTCACAAAACCAAGTCCATGGTAGTGACCAGGAAGCTTAAATTTGACACCCCAATCATGCACATGGGCGGAGTGGCCATTCCACCAGTGAGCGAAATAAAGCTGCTTGGCCTTACGATAGACAAAAAACTCACCTTTAACAACCACGTGGTCAACGTCTGTCGTAAGGCTGCTAATATCTACAAGCAACTTGCGAGAACTGCCAAAATAGAATGGGGACTAAGTCCGGATATCATAAAGACAATATACGTCGCCGTAATTGAGCCTATCATTTTGTATGCTTCGAGCGCTTGGGCACCTGCTGCTGAAAAAATGAAGGTGCAGAAGCAATTTAACACCATACAACGACACTTTGCTCTGAAAATCTGTAAAGCGTATCGAACGGTGTCCTTAAATGCAACACTCCTACTAACTGGGCTACTCCCTTTAGACCTCAGGGTTAGAGAAGCAGCTAAGTTGTACGAAGCTAAAAGAGGCAAACCGTCGATACTAGCAGATGGCAAACAGATAGAAAAGAGGATTTGTCACACAGAAGCACCACACCCTGCTCAAGTCGACGAAATCGAATTTGCTAGACTATCCGAAGCTCAAACTGACTCTCCAGAACAACAGCAGCTCCCTGAAGTACAGATATACACAGACGGGAGCAAGCTGGAGGGGAACGTTGGAGCGGCATACACCTGCTGGAAGAACGGCCGCGAAATCAAAACAAAAAAGATACGCCTCGAGTCGTTTTGCACAGTCTTCCAAGCTGAGCTGTACGCGTTATATCAAGCTACTGAGCTACTGCTTGAAGAACAGTGGGAAGATGCGGCTGTGCTGAGTGACTCGAGATCGTCTCTTGAAATGGTTCAAAACCCAGACATATTTCATCCCCTGGGCTTCGAAATAAGAAGGAACATAGACACTATTAAGTCGAGGGGATGCAACTTGCAACTATACTGGGTGAAGGCTCATGTGGGCATACCCGGAAACGAGCGCGCGGATATACTGGCTAAAGAAGCGGCACTTGACAAAGAACGGTCGGCCGAATACGATAAATGCCCCGTATCATACGCCAAGACCGAAATAAGGAGAAACACCATCGACACCTGGAACCAGAGATACACGAGTGGTACAACAGCGGGAACCACAAAACATTTTTTCCCAGATGCCGTAAAAGCTTACTTCGTAATCAAAAAAATAAAGACTAAGCCACTTCTGACTGCGGCGCTCACAGGGCACGGGGGGTTCTCGGAATACCTACATCGTTTTAAGCTTAAAGAGAGCCCTCGATGCATCTGTGAAGAAGGTACAGTGGAAACGATACTCCACCTGTTGTTAAAGTGCCCAAAATACGAAGCGGATAGATGCGATCTGGAAATCGCAACGCAATCCCAGTTGACGGCTGAATCAATCTGTGAATTGATGGCTAGTAAGGATTCCAGACCGTATCTCATCGCCTTCTGCATCAAAGTCACAGGTGAAGCTTTGAACAGAAATAAAACGCGGTGACTCTGAGAGTCACAACATTTTATTTCAAATACACATACAACCTGTAAAAAATGTGTACACTCCGTAGTTTAAGCATTACGGGTATGTACACATGCTATTTAAAACGTTACAATAAATCAAACTTCGGCAATAGTATCAGATTGATACCTTTAGTTTAAATTAACAATCAAGTTCGTAATATTTTTCAACATGTACACTATATAATAATATATAGATACAAATTTCTTAAGACCCTTAAGGTCACATATATTACATGTATATATATATATAAATACTTGCAAAATTAAACCAAAAACCTAAACAAAGGCCTCCGCCACGCGGAGGGAACTAGACTATTGTACAAAAAAAAAAAAAAAAAAAAAAAAAAAAAAAAAAAAAAAAAAACAGTTATTACCACCACACATTCCATACTCACTGTTGTTTAGAAACACTCAAAATCTAAGAAAGATTGAGTGATAAATAATGCGAGGAAAGCCGCGTGCGTCCACTAGTTATTAATAAAGGTTATAATATTTATCTTTTGCGTGACCTAGTAAGAATTTTACCTTTTTTATAATAAATTACTTATCTCTATGTTACATTCATGTAGATTAGGAATATAAACGAAATATTACAAGAACGATATAAATATTTTATTTAAATAAATTAATTGAGTAAATATTATGAGATAGTGATCACATTTTAAATGAAAGTACAGTGCAAATATTTGATCAAATGCACTTGAATGTTATATCTACATTAAAAACTATATATTATGTATTATATAAGCAGTGCCTTGAAATGTATTCTTCTATCTTACGTCTCAAGTAGATTTTTATTGCAATTCATTTAGTATTTATCAAATAATAATATTTTAAGTACCAAATAGATTTTCATTAACATATCCCAAATAAATATATCCTGTAACATACTCAATGCGGGATTTAGAAGGTAGTCAGCAATATACATGTGTCTTCTTCTTATCGAATGAGAGTGGCCAACTCTGGTGTCGAGAGTTTATCAAGCCGCCCCCTCTGACATGGCTTTACGACTGACGTACAAGATAAACAGCCGGGACCTACAATTTAACGTGTCATCCGACCCACAGAATCGTCCAATATCGAATGCTACTTTACATGCTTGTGTGTATAGTATACTGTAGAAAAATTGGGCAAAGTCAAATTCTTCTTCTTCTTATCGAATGAGAGTGGCCAACTCTGGTGTCGAGAGATTTCAAACCGCCCTAAGGGCCTCTGACATGGTTAAACGACTGCCGTACTAGACCAACAACCGGGACCTACAATTTAACGTGTCATCTGACCCACGGAAGCGCCCAAAATCGAATACCACTTTACATACTTGTGTGTATACTGTATAGAGACTGGGCAAAGTCAAATTAAAAAATTTCGATATTGACAGGAACTCAATAATAAATATAACAAAAATACTATCATCAATAAAAAAAAACAGATTCTTACTCACATATCCCAAATAAATATATCCTGCAAGCACACTCAAAGCTTGTGGGAATAGAAAAGAAACTGATGTTAGGATATTCACCAGAAATTCCATGATAAATACACCAAAAAAAATTGGGACGTTAATGAAAAAATAAGGATTAGGTACTGTTCACAAATCCCAAATAAATATATCCTGTAGCATACTCAAGGCTTGTGCTTGCGCATCGCTGGTACAAGTTAGATCTACCGTCACATGTTTAGCCGCTTGTAGTATTCGCAGACAGGATGCATTCTCCGGAGGTAGTCGGCGACATAGTTGTGTGAAGAGAGACTTGGCGCAGTCGTAATGGAAGACTAGTGGGTCTAAGATGTCGGGCAGATCTGACTGGGCGAGCAGGCAGCACAGGTGGGAGAGGGTAACGCAGAGCTGGAACAAAAAGTAATGATATAGTGCTTATAGTAAGAAAAACAATAGTTTTCGAATTTTCGTTTATACGATGGTACTAAAAATACAATTTCGGGCAATGATATTTCTATTGGCTATTATCATGCACAAATTTACTGTAAGAGTTGGACTTTTAGGAGTGGTGCAATTTTATTAAATGAGTATGGTTATCATCCCCGGACATAAAAATTACTCAGAGCTAAAAAAAAAAGAAAAATCCTTTCAAAATTTTTTGTTTTTGCTGTAAGCGCCACTCAAAGATAATAGCTGTACAACAATACTATTGTATTTTCGCAGTATCGTCATTATTTCGGGACAAAAAAGCGTAAGTCACTGTCGTGATCCTAAACAACCAGTATACCAAAAATCACGATGATCCGTCGCTCCGTCGTGCCGTGAAAGAGGAACGAACAGACCAACAAACAAGCAAACACCCTTTGGCTTTTATATAATGTTACGTACACTAAATCTTCTGAAGTGACACTCACTGCTGTCGAAGATGGAATCTAACCTACACTGGAATGAGACAATTTATCTGTATCTCACCTGTTCAATAAGATTATCCTTATGCCTATACTCTGTGAAGTCGTCCACGTTGGTTGCATTCTCCATGGCCAGCAGGAGGCCCCTCCACAGCGCGGTGTAGTTGTGGCCGTAGTGCGCGCGCTGTGAGGGTGCTCGCAGCGCCGCGCACGCGTTTATACGCACTTTGAGGTTCTTGCAGTCTTGCGCTAGTGTGCACAGGTTGGGGAATACTTGGTCCTGGAAAAGAAGGATTTAGCTAGAATATAGACATTATGATACTAATAATATTACCACTAATATTGTCAGTGGTAGTCTTCATAGTCAAAGTTCTGAATCGCCAATGGTAATAATACTGACTATACTATGTATTATTTTACAACGAATAGGCTCACACATGAACACAGCTTCCCTGTTATGAAACAATTTTGTGATATATTTCTTGCGCTTGCCTAGAAGAAATCGCTTTAAGAAAACAAGAAAAAGAAGGTGAAGGTAATCAAAATTCAGGGTTTAAAATGATGTTACTTATATTGTAGGTAGCGCAATAGCATGAAAACATCTTTTTCATTTTCAAATTACTGGAACGTTACATAATAGTTTTAGAAATATGTACATGCATATATGTTTTCTACTTTTTACAAACAGTTTCATCAAATCAATTCAAGAATCTACAGTCAAGACGTCTCAAAGTATGTCTAATCTTATATAACCCTTACCTGCCACCCATTGAAGCACGTAAACAAGTTCTCATTCTTCATAGCATTCCCCATGGCGTAGCAGGCGTTCCACCGCACCTTCATATTGGACACCTTGCACGCACACTCCAATAACTTCCCTATTGCAGTCTCGCATAAAGACTTCATTTGCGTGGCACGAAGTAGGTTTTCGTTCTTTATTAGACGTAGAAGGTTTCCCAAGCCGCGGGTAGCGCTCATTTTTATCTGAAAAGGTTTAAAGTACTTGAAATGTCATGGAATTTGCTTTCTTAATTTAATATTTGTGGACGCCCGCGGCTTCGCTCGTATTATTTCAGGATAAAAAGTAGCCAATGACACTTATAAAACTTCATACAACCCACATACCAAAAATCATGATGATTCGTTCAGCCGTTTTTGCGTGATGAGCGTTTAAATAAACAGAGACACAGATAAACATAAAAACAGATACTTAAACAGACAAAATTTGTAAAAACTGTTGAAACGTGTTTTATTATCTATTTAAGGTATACCCAAACATTTTGTTTCTTATATCGTCTAGACCTTTGCGCAGGAGTAGGACAGAATAGGTTAATAAAAAAAATCTTCTATGTACAGATTTTTGACCCTCTTCAGCTTTATTATATGTGGGCGATTTTCTGTCAAGCAAAAGTTTGTGTGTATTTGATTGCTACATTTTTGCGCTGGCTGTACCGATTTGAATGATATAAATAAGGCAGGTAAGAGAAGATTAAATCCTGGCCTAACATAAATGCTATTTTTTATAAATGTTTCTCTTCTAGGTAGTATGACCTCCGATCAAAAATCAATTATGTACATATTTGATCGAAGACTACGACGGAGCGCTGCCAATAAAGAATTGTTATACATGGAAAATATTTGGCTAGTGGGTTAAACCTTGTCTAGACACAGATAATAATGTTTTGCAAACATTCCTTGCCAATCATTGTTCGAAACCGGTTCGAACTGACATTGTTTTAACCGATTTTTGATACCAAACCGGTTTTATCATAATTCATGGTGAACTTTGACTGCTGCTCTGATTTTGATGGATGCCGCTTCAAACTGGTTTTTGGAGAAAACAAACAACTTTTTATCGGAAGCCAATAGGTCAAGTTTTGACCATTACTTGTTGATTCATAAAAGTTGTGCAAATTAACGTTTAATTCTTCAAAATTATTAGTCTATAATTATCTGGTTCTTTCGCAAGAAAAATCGAAACTCAGGCCCGATTCAAAATGATAGAGAAGAGAAAGGATAATCAGATTCATTCTTCAATATTGTCCATATTTTTAGTTTACATAGATGTTAGGCAAATTTATCATCACAGGCATCAACAAAAAAAAACCTCTGTAAGAGAACTTAATCAATACGGATTCCGAACACAAGCCGAAGGAAATTTCCACTGACCTCTTACCCTTTCTCCCTATCTCTTTGAAACAAGCTCTTCTCAATTATCTTTATCAGACTAAATAACTGATAACAGTAATTATTGATTAACCTAAGTCCGTGTGAGAGTATTGACCCGTGATGTTACTTGGCTGGCACGTGGATAAATATTAAACATACTACATTGTAGCAAACTCGAGTCTATATCTATCTACACAAGCGTTTGCTTAGTGTGGGGCTAGATGGCGCTGTGTGCAATGTCCCGGAATATTTATTTATTTATTTATTTTTAATGGTGATAAATTTAGAACGTTTATGTGTCTGTTTTAAATTGTACAAGATTAACAAAGAGAATATGTATGTTACTTTTTACTAATAAAAGTGGCAAAAATTAGTAAGTACATTTTATTTAATTTTTTTTTTGTTTTAAATTTTATTTTGTGTATATTGTATTTTAACTAACTATGGTTTACTGCGGTATGGGTAACTATAGTTTAACTATATGTTTAAGACTTGTTAATATAGATTAGATTATTTTATTTTCATTTTACATTCTAAACCACGGATGGTACGAATAATTTCATTTTTTTTTTTTTTTTATATGATATAGGCTTACGCTTGACTACAACTTGCCTGATGGTAAGCAACGTTATAGTCTACGATGTAGCGCGCTTGCCTAGAAGAAACCGGTTTAAAGCTCTTAAAAAGATTGGGACGATTAAAACTTTCATAATTCACAAGATATTATTTATTCTATATTATGTAGGTACCTTTCTGTATTCTGTATTCCATAGATAATCAAAGGAATGTAACTTTAATTTTAAATAAAAATAAGATTTTTCAGGACATATCACACAGCGCCATCTAGCCCCATACTAAGCTGACACTTGTATCATGGGTACTAGATATAATACATTATATACTTTTTTTATAACATCAATCCACATTAAGATGAATACACTTGACAACATATTAATAATGTATTGGTAGATTCAATGTTCTATTTATATAATTGGCAAGGCTAGTTTATATCACAGCACGCGTTGCTTTGCTTTCTATTTGGCACAAACTTAATCATGATATACACGTGGCTCAAGCATGACTATAACAAATCTTTCTTTTATACTTATCTTCTATCTATACAACTAAGGCTTTATTTATATGTATAAAATTTACATAAATATAGAGGAAAACAACATAAACTTAAACTTTTCTGTCTTAGCTATTTATATTTTACAATTTTGTAACATTAATTCGCTAGTGTGAATGAACTTTAGAAACGAACTGTAAGGAAGGGAGGAAGGATTTCCACGGAAGACACACTCGGACATTGTGGTCCTCAAACAAGTCGGTTTCCTCACGATGTTTTCCTTCTCCGCCAAGCGAGTGTAAATCCACACATAGCTTAGAAATACAAGTCATTGGTGTAGTGCCGGATTCGAACCAGTGTGCGTCTGGGTGAAAAACAGACACTGGAACCGCGGAGCCACACTCTTCCTATACCTTATTTTTTTCTATATTCCTCGTCATATAAGTAAACTGACCTTGTTCTGTCTTACAACCATAGATAAGTAATGTTATGGCGTTACCTTATCATTGTCGCCGGCACATTTGATGCTGACCTCCAGGAGACGGAGCAGGAGGTCGTCGTCTATGGATTCCATTTCTGGGTCTTCCCTGGCAATAATATATTATGTATTAAATATACAATTATATACATAGAAATATATATTTAGCTGTTTATGTTAGATGATCAAAAATAAGTGACTTTAAATTGAAGTAAGTGTAGAAATAACTGTCCAACAGTGGTTGGATGATATTAGAAAGTTATGAAGGAAACCTCTGGGCAAGAACAGCGCAAGGCAGGGAGTATTGGCGTAAGAGGGAGGAGGCTTATACCCTGCAGTGTGTCTCATTAGGCTGATGATGATGATGATGAAAGTGAAGTAAAATTTTATTGCAAAACAACATAATTGTACAGTTACTTATGCTCCTGCCTTTTGCTTTAGTTTAGAACTGTGTTGCAAAAGGCATGTCTTTCAAATGGTTTACATACGAAGTCTCTCTACGAGTCACTTCCTCATTACGGAGGGTCGGACTCCCCGCAGAATTAATTTATTGGGGAAGTCCGTTGAGGACCACAAAAAGAACCAAGTACCTACGCATGTCTTCCGCGTAAGGATCTGGACACCCACCACGATGTAATTGCCCATTAAAACTTACATAACTAAGGTTTAAATGGAACACTAGGAACATCTTATGAAGTATTTTGTTGGTGATCAAGAAAAATTATTTATGTATACAGTTTTTAGTTAGGAACCGATCGTGAACACGAGTCGGCTACATTCTATCAATAGTAATGAAAATGTCAGAAGCCCTTAGGGCAGCTTGACAAAGTATCGACACCAGAGTTAGCCACTCTCATTCGATAAGAAAAATGAAAATTTTGTTTAGGACGTGAACTTCTATTGTGTGCCAATTAAATTTTGTCGCATTGTCTAGGCATTTTAATTATGATAGGTATAATAGTTATTTACTTTATATACGTGCGAGATAACATTAAGTTACATCATGGACATGTATCAGTTATGTTTATGATAAAATACTTATTTTGGCTATATGACTTAATAAAGTGAACTGGTATGATAAGGTTTATATAGTTTTACAGCAATGAAATAATATTATAATAATAATGATAAGCAAGTTTTTTACTAGTTTTTGTCTAATACGGTAAACTAGATTTTACTGACATTGAGACATTACGAGTATGATAAAAATGTGTGATTGTTGAATAAGGATACCATGTTATTTTCAATCAATTCAAGGGTTGGCGTTATTATCTGCATTTTGTAAGAAAATGAAACGATATGGTGTATCCAATCGTCATATTTTTTTTATGAAAAAACCACAACAATTCATTAATCTAATAATCAAAAACTTACACGATCCATTCTTTCGTATTTTAAATTTCTGATGGCAGCCAAGTTTTCTAAAAACTGATATGTTATACTGCGATCGGGATTCGACTCCGGAAATTGGGAATAAAACATAGGAAAAATTCTACAAGAAAAACTTTTATATCTTCCTAATTTTCTCAATCCCACGGTTGCGTGATTAGTCGCACAAGTCTATTTTTTTTTTCAAAAATCAAAATCATTTTTTGTCGGTTAGTGAAAACTAGGTATGCACATTTGTGAGTTCTTATAACATTAATACAATAACATAGATCCACTAGCTGCTACCCTGTGAGGATTTACTAACATTTTTAAAATTAAGTATATCATCATCATCACAAATTCAAGGGTGTGGCCCTTGTCTGTGTAGCATCCGCCATCCTTCCCGATCTTCTGCCAATTCCTTGACATCCTTATACGACATGACGCCCGCCTCCTCCTCTCCGCCTTCTCCTTTACTTGTTTGGTTGGTTGGTTAGTATATGACCTCCTCGGCCTTCCTCTTCGTGCTTCCAGTTACCCTTCAATTATGTTTTTCAGAAATTCGTCTCGTCGTATAAGGTAGCCAACCATCTTCTAATTACAAGTGTACGAGTTATTATTAATTTTTGAATATGTCCCAAAGTGTCGCACGAAGCAGCACGCGTTTACGTTTATAGTACGTACCTCTGAGTTGTGGAACTCCCTGCCTGACTCCCTGTTCCCCACGAACTATAATCTATAATCCAACGATCTTTAAGGCGAGAGTGAACCGGTCCCTATCTGATAAGCACGATCCGTCTTAGACCATAGCTATTGCTTGCTATCGGACAAACTAGGGTCAAGAGCAAACCTGTTTAGTTTAAAAAAAAAGGAAAACTGTACTTACATGTTGAGCACGAGTGCGTCGCTCAGGTTGGCGAGCGCCCAGGCGGCCTTGGTGCGCACCACCGCGCCGGGCTCGGCCAGCGCACGCAGCACGTTCTCACCGCAGTCACTCACGAAATATATGTCCTGGCAATAACACAAGAAATGCGTAAACAAGTTGATCGAATAACTAAATTTTATGGCAGTACTAAAATTAAATTATTGTTGCTTTTAGATTTGAGTTATTTTGGGGAACGAAAACATCTCAACAAACATTTAAAACTCAAAGATGACTGACTGACTTAGTGATTATCAACGCACAACCCAAACCACTGGACGGATCGGCCTAAAAAAGGATGTTTGGAAATGCCACTTGTAAAGGTTGTAAAGGCTAGCGAAGCCGCGAGCACCCACTAGTTACTCAAATAACATCGAACAATTAACTGCTTACATATGTACACTCTCTTTCTCTCTTTGAACTCGAAGGGCACAGGACCGACATCTTTAACACCAAGGGGAGGAGGCGTATACCCAGCAGTGGGTCAATAAGGGTTGATGGTATAATACGAAAACTCCGCTCTTTAACCGTTCTGCCACTATTACCTTTACTGGCCGGTAATTGTTTTTATTATAATTTTTAATTCGGGACAGGTTTTTGGGAATAAGTAAAAGTTCTATGTAGATAGATTAAACTTCGCTTCAAAATTTTTTTTGATGTGATAAGTGTTTTTTGGACAACATGTCCGACTTCTATATGTTGGTGGATTGATTGACGAACATACAAATAAAGTTCTATATATGTATAAGTGTTACCTCTCTCAAAGTTCTATACATGACGGCCATAGCGAGCGCCCGCACGGCGGCCGCGCGCACGGTCGCGTCCTCGTCACTGCACGAACCAACCAGCAGGGCGCAGCACAGCACTTGGAGACGACGCTAAAAAGAAACAACAATGTGTTAAGGACAAAACGGTTATACCAGACCTTTTAAGAAATGAAAGACGAAAAAAATGCTTGGGTACTTTCAAAGCAAGATGTATCACGAGAGCGAATTGGAACGTGGCGTGGGTAAGACGGTTGTGCAGAAAAAAAGTACCTATAGTACGGTATACTAATCAGCTTAGTACAGCAGTTGTGCCTCAGTCACGTATTTTTCCTGTAGTATTCGTATTAAATTAGAACCGATTATTATACAAATGTGTAGTGTAGTCGACTGTAGTAAACATTAAGGTAAGTAGATTGTCCAAAAATACATCACCCGCTTCAAGACTTCATAGTTCAAAACTTCACTAAATTCTAGACTTCATGGTTCAAAACTTCACCGACCTCAAATCTATACAGACTTACCGGTGGTTCCTTGAAAGACTTCTCCCTGATGTTGGCAATACAGTCACACACCACGGCCTTAGCGGGTGCGTTGTCGTGCTAGTCGTCGTAGCTTCTTCCACATTTGTACGCATTGCCTCAGTGGAGGGCTTTATGGGAATGTCCAGTCAAGACTTTACTAACAACACCTACTTCGAAACTTCATTGACATCAAGACTTCATAATTCAAAAGTTTACTACTGATCAAGACTTCATTGTTCAAAACTTCACTGTCATTATTCAAAACTTCAACGACTTCAAATCTTCACAGACTTACCGGTAGTTCCTTGAAAGACTTCTCCCCAATGTTAGCAATACAGTCGCACACCACGGCCTTAGCGGGCGCGTTCTCGTGGCACTGCAGCGCCGCGGAGAGAGGCGAGATTAGTTTCTCCCACATTTGTACGCATTGACTCAGTGGAGGGGCCTGCTCGGATTGTTCTGGAAATTAGAAAAACTTAGGTTAAAACATATTATAAATAATAATTAGAATGTTTGGATTAAAAATCAATCGACCTCGAGGCCGCAGCCCAATATATTAGACAAAACAGATTCGAACTATACGTACAGCAGCTCTGTGGAGCAGCTCTCTCTCTGACTCAGTCTTAGGTACAATCTGAATGCCTTCTAAGCACGAGTGAATAGGTTTTTTCTGGGCAAGCGTGCTACATCTTCGACTTCACTGTCGCTTCCCATCACGCGTAGTGCAGTCAAACGCAAGCCCATAATTTGTAAAAAAAGAACCACTTGTTTAAAGAAAAGGCTGGTAACATTGTTCTAAATTGGTTCTAGTCAGTTGTATACTATTTATAGGTTCTATAGCAATATTTGGATTGTTTTTCTCCTAGTATTTCTTATCGATGGAAAACCATATAGCTTAGTAGCTTCCAGATTTTTGTGCTCTTGCATATTTTATATCCTAAACGTTATTTTATTTTACTCGTATTCCTGCATGTAGTAATGACTAACCTAATTTCTGCACAGCATCACCCACAATGCTAACAGTTCTAGCAGCTTGTACTATGACATCCTGGTGTTCATATTGTAGCGCCTCACACAGTATATCTCCCAGTACAGACATGTGGCTGTGTAATAGCTCTGGGAGGTGGTGGAAGGCTATAGCTGACAGGACTTGCAGAGATTCTAAGATCACCGGTATGGCGGAGGGTTTGCAGCGCTGGGAATACAAAAAACTGAAAATATACTGGATATATAAAAGAAAATTATTTAGTTATTTATTTATATGGGTTGGTAAATAAGGTCCATTAAAAAATCTTTAATCCTTACTGTGCCTTATATTTTTGTGGTACCTATGTAAATGTATTGTTTTTAGTATTAAAGTATTGTAACTTTATTAACTTAGCACACTATACTACACCCTGCTTACAATTTTAGGAGTATTTCGGCGTTTGACAGAGATGACCATATTCTCGACTTCAACTAAATAGTTTTAAATTATGAGATATTAGTTAAAACTGCATAGGCTTTTATAACAGTCACATAAATAATTGCAATTTAATTCATGACTAGCTGTCCCGGCAGACTTCGTACTGCCTCAATCGATAAATAAAAGACCTTTTTTTTTTCTTTTAAACCTTCCCTAGACCTCCACGAACATTTCAAGACTAAGATAAGATAAATCCGTTCAGCCGTTCTCGAGTTTTAATCAGACTAACGAACAACAATTCATTTTTATTTATAAAGATTCTTTGACGAGAATAATAGTACTATGCACAGATTCTATTTCAAAATATAAAGCTCAAATAATAATCTAGCATGTAGGTATTAAACTTTTGTACTTACAGTAATTTCACTTCCTCTAAAAATCCATCCCATATTCCTGAAACAGATATCCAAAATCCAGCTCCTAAAGTAGTGGCTACTTTCATTATCTTTGCTATTTTCTTCACTCTCTTCATTGGCTGTAAACATTTCGTCATCAGAATAGCCTTCTTCAAAATCATCACATTCTTCTGTGTCTTTTTTTATGATGATGTTGGTATTTATTATCTGTGGTGCTGAGTCTTTTTCTATTGCTTTTACGACTTCGGGTACTTTTGGGTCGACGGAGAGAACGCAGCCCATTGTGATGAGAGCACCGACTTGAAGGGTTACATCTGAAATCACAAAATAAGCTGAGTTTAGTAAAATTATATAAATTATAAGTCTCTGGTGCTGACTTTTACAGCAAAACAAAAGCCTTTTTGATGCAATAAACTCAGATTATGTCAGAGGGCATATGGTTAAAATGATGGTGTTCTCTTGGAAATTCTTCGGTTAATAAAGAAAGTTATGAACTAGACCTACCTCTATGTAAGTGGTAATTATTCATATCTTTACAATCATCACATATTTCGGGACATTGGTTTTATTAAACAGGCATTGTTTAATAAAGATTATCTTAATCCGCTAAGCTATGCTAAATAATAATATGCAACAAACTTAATAATTACCTCTATGTACCAGAAACTTCCTCGTATCTCTCACAAGCTCGCTTATTAGCCCCTCTTTCATCCTATGGTAGGGCGTGGCTTGCAGCAGGGCCGCGCAACATTTCAACGTGACTATGATCACCGCGTGACTGCGCTCGCTGTCCAGGATGCTAGTGAGCACTCTGTGCATGCAGGTGATAACGTATCCAAGGGAGACGGAGAATGGTATAAAGGAGGCGGTGTCTTTTTTACTGGAATAAAGGGAAAATGTTTGTGATTTCTGGAATATTTTATGCAGGATTCTAATCTTCGTCAGATGTTTAATAACGTATTAGGGCGTAAAATGCTTGCCTAGAAGGTTGTAATGTTACTTTTTGTGTAAAAATAGATTTAATTCCAATATAATATCCGACATGCATTTAAATGGATTTAATTAAATGGGGAATGTAATAAATAAATAAATAAATATTCCGGGACATAATAAAAAAATTGTTTGCGTTGGTGATTGCGACTTTAATCTTCACTGTCGTGACAAATAATAAATAAAATAAATATTCCAGGATAAAGCACACAGTGCCATCTAGCCCCACACTAAGCAAACGCAAATATAAGCCAGTTTGTCATCTCTCAGTAAAATCACACTTGTAATAAAATTTAATATTAATTATATCTTACCTATGTTCAGCCTGCGACAAATAAATCCTAGAGCCAGATAGCAGCGCTAGAATGACGCTCAGCACGCTAGCCCGGCTGCTAGCGATGGGGTCTACCACGGCACAATACGCTAGCGTCTTCTTGCTAGCCTCTTCGGACGCCCAGCTCTGAGGGTCGGGAGAGTCCGGGAGTAGCGCCCACCAGTAGCCGAATATCTCTTTCTTTTCTCTCACCTGCAATGGTGAAAATTTTTAAATTAACTTGAGAATGTGTATGTTGCCATGATCAGATTATTTTTCTATTAATTTTTAAAATACTCAAGTAGCTATAGATAGCTTTTTTTTGTGGATTTTTGGCATACTACTACAAGTTGTCATAATTATTTTAACACAGAGCATATAGTACATGAGGTTTGGAGACCACCTCAAGTGCGAAAAAAGAACGTTGGCAAAATCTAATAAAGTTACACGTGTTATAGGTCCAACAATTTATAAAAAAAATACCAGAAACTGTTAACTCGGCACCAAGCTTAGGAAGTTTCAAGAGTAGACGCTGGCTTATCTGACATATTTCAATTAAATATTTAAATATGTTAAAATATATTTGTTTTACAATAACTACCTAGGAAATTGTAGTTCTTTTCATATATTTTTTGTTGACATGTAATACTTTATTATGATTATTGATTAGTTTCAGGTAGCGAATAAATCCTGAAAATGTATAATGTAGACTGACAAAGAGATCTAAGAGTTTTCGTTTATCTAAAGTACAAACATAGGGTTTTTCATTGCAATAATTCACCTATATTTTGGAAGTTTTGTAACAAATGAAATAGCATTCAACAGTGAGCTCAACAGTAGCTACATAAATAAGTAAGTACAAAATCTCACCTTTACAAGTACCAGCAATAAATTAGAGGCACTCTGTCTCACTCTAGACTTCAATGCTATCAATTTAGCCTCTCTACTATTTTCCACATCTGACATGTCAGAATCGCTGGTCAGTGCCCATACATTCCTAGCCTTCATAGGTTCTAAGTAGTTTCTACTGATAGGAGTGTATGCAGAGTTGTTTTCAAAGTTATCAACATCTTTCATAAGACTGCGGTCGGACACTGGTATCTCTTTCTTGAGACTCTCTATTGCATTGTTCCTTTGTTTCCTTAGTTTCTGTTTCTAGAAAATATAATTGGGTTTTAATAAGTGGTCAAGTCACAAATCTTTAAGAGATAAACAAGCAGTCCCTTCGAGACTTAACTAGTTTTTACAGAATTGTTTAGGTGGGATTGATCTTACACCATTTAATTAATTTCCAAGCAAGTCTTGTAACCCAATTTATACTGTTTTTAATACTTTAACAAAACCAATGTTTTTTTGAAATCAGATTTGCTGATTTGTGTATGATTTAATAGTAGTTTATGAAGATTTAACATACTTAACACAAACTTAGTATTTACCTTTCCTCCTTTACTATTCTGTACAACTGGTGTAACAGCTATAGTCTGCTGAGCTGGCATAATCTTCTCCGGTTTTAGACCTTGCGTTACTAGACCATAGAGCACAAAATGGCGTGAAATACCAATCACTTCTGGTAGAGGTATATCTATGGTCTGGTCATTGAAGTATAACTGAGTCAGCACTCTTAATGCTGATATTACTATCTGAAAAATTATAAGAAAACTGATTATTTTTATAATCAGTTTATTAAATAGTGAAGGAAGTACATTAACAAAACTCCCTAAGTAAGCTGTCTTTGTAAGACAAAAGAATAAGAATATTGGTACATACTGGCAGGCAAGTCACTGTCAGTTATGAATGGTATAAAGTTGTATTTATGGTACTAAAAATGTACTTCTTCCTTGTAACTTTTTTTGAAAATCTCTTGATTTATAGTTGGTTAGTTAGTTTAGTTTTCATCACATGTGCATTATACATATTTGTTCTTAAAGTATTTGGTAACAAGCAGACATATAAATTGACTATTTTAACTTACCTTACAATACAAAAACTCATCCTGATTCTTAACAAAACCTTTCATTAACAACCTTAAAACTACTTGTGAGATTTCATTCTTAACTTCAGAAGCTACACTATAAGTATCTGCATTTTTACTGTCATCTACCACAGATATCAAAGGTATAATGCACTTTAATGCAGTAAGGCACATTTGTTGATCATTTCCTGTATTTAGACTTGTCTTTTCTGTTTCAATGAAGTTCAGTAGGATGCCTTGTTTGCCAATTACTTCTTCAATTAACTGTAACAAAAATAAGCATTCAAATGTTAAGCTTACACTTAAAAAATGATTCTAAGTAGTTCATGTTTATATAGTACTTTTTTTTTAGCAAATTCTTAATGATTTGATTGAATTCATGTACACATTCTTATACTAATATACTTTTATATATACTAGACACAAAAAATACAGTATTTACCTTATACATAGATGCTGATAGTGGAATCACTTGCAAAATGCACTGTAAATTGTGCAGAATATCAGGTAATATTACCGAAGAGCATTTTTTCAAACACTCTATATGCCATGATATCACTTTCAACACAGAATCTGTTGTAAATTGAACATTTTGTTTTGTGATAATGCTGTTTATCAAATGAGAAGTCTTTGCAGCTAAGAACTCATCTACCGGTTTGATATTGAAGCAAAGAGCTGTAACCAAGCTTGTAGCATCCTGCAATCATTAAAACAGTGATGAGAAACAGACTTATAGTAAAGAAAAGTCTGATAATACAATACATTTATAATTGTCGTAACATTAAAGTCTATTGTAGATCCAATTATAAGGCATGATTCACTTACAAGAATACAAAACATAACCTAAGTTACTTACATGTTTCCGAACAAATAACTGAGCTTTGAATGGTTTAGAATTAAGTTCATCAATAAGACTATTTGCTTGAGCTTTGTTATAATCTTTCACATACAATATATTACACAGTTTATTAGAAATTTGAGAAAAATCATGAGTCAAGTTGGTATCCATTTTTACAATCCGTATTGATTAATTAATTAATCGTGTAATAAAACTATCCCACAAAAAGGCATTTCACTGTGTTTCAAGCACTTTGTTGATAACTGAGGTTAATTATAGATAAAGAAAGAACAATAAAACACCAATAAAATAACAGATTTACATTGATGTTGTGTTGATCAATTTTTTTTTACTCGACGTTGACACTGACATTAGATTGTGGGTTAATTTGACACTGACATTATTATTTTTTTTAAAAAAGGTTGTAACGATTATATTATTTACAGGTTTTTTATTGGTTAATGTTTTTTTTGCTAGCTATTTATTGGTTATCTTTTTTATGAAAAAAAGCAGGCGCCAAAATGTTGGGAAAACTTAAATTTCACTTATTAACTTTTTTACCAACCTTTTTGATATGAACATATGAATTTCAATTCAATCTGAGTGCCACACAAAAAACAACAAATCTGCGTTCTGTGCTTCGCTTTATTATTTCTGTATTCATATTTCATTAAATTTGTCTTGCCCTAAATTAGTTAAATGAATCCCTTCAGACCCGCATTACCAATTAAAGAAAAAACTAGCGCTGCTGAACATCCTTGGTCCCGCTACATAAAAGATGCTTATTTTGACAAGATAAAATACGCTCACAATTCCATTCGAAACCCCGAGTATCCACAGAAAATTATAAAAGATAAGGGGAAAAAGATAGTTCTTCCAGAAGCGAGCGTAAATAAAATTAAATTTACTGTATTTGGAGATCGTATCACAAAAGAATTTATCCACTGTGTGCACTTGGTAAAAGGTCTACATAAGTACAGAAAGGATTCCTTTGATCCTCCGACTATACACGGTAATTCTAATATGTATCTATTTACTCTTACACTATTTACTATCACTACTATATAAATGGATTTTATAGCCGTTTTTGCGTTAAGAGCGTTCAAGTAAACAGATAAACAGACAACATTTTAAAAAACTGCTGAAACGGGATTTGTTATGGATTAAAATATACCCAATTTTTTTATGTCTTCTGTGTTAAGAATTTTGATCCTTTTTACCTTTATTATCTATATCTATGTATAGATTTATATACCTTGGCACAAATTTATAGCACAACGAATAAATATATTAGAGAACAGAGATGGGAATACATTTTTTGATACCTACAAGATGCATGCTACGCGTTTTTTTTACTGGCTTACTTTATTGTTTTTTACTGCGTGTTTATCAATAGGTACTTAAATCTCAACAGGTACCAACACAGTAGAATGGCCTACAATACTAAACGATCTAAAAGCTCGCTACAGAGGTCTAGCATATTGTCTGACCTCTTCTGTGGCTGTGATCAAAAACGACGACTTCTTTGGTGGCGAACCTGAACTTAAGGAGTTTGTAAACCAAAACTATACGTACCATTTGACTTTGGATTATAGGAAGGAGGCAATAACTGAGTTTTCGAGATTTATTAGAAATTCTGGGGTGAGTTTTTATTAAGGTAATTGTAAAGATAAAGATAGCTATAATTTTTTTTAGTTTTCTATGGCGTAGTGTTCTCTTATTAAGTAATCTGTGTATCAATCTTATGTTGAATCTTATCTTATCTTATAATCTGTTGCAGAGAGCGTGTGCCTATATGAATATAGCTATTGATAGCGAACCAATCGGATCTCTCATATTTATGGTAAGACCAACAGTACATACATTACGAACATTGTTTCCTGCTATATTTAGACTTAGGTACCTACCTAAATTTGATTAGGTACAGCCTGTTGTACCTGTTGTTAGAAGAAAAGAATTTTAAACTTTTTTTTAACCTGAACGGGTTTGCACTGGCCATAGTTTGCCTGATAGCAAGCAAAGGCTATGGCCTAAGAGGGAGCGTGCTTACCCGAAAAGAACCGATTTACTCTCGCTTTGAAGATCACTGGATTATAGCACAGAAGTGCGTGGGGAACAGATAGTCAGGCAGGGAGTTCCACAACCTTGCGGTACAAACAATAAAGGTAGAAGCGTACCGTTTCGTGCGGGTCTTAGGAACTTCCACCATAAACCGGTCTCGTCCTGTCGTATCTCTGCTCGTAAACTTATTTAAACACTCTGAAAAATCTCATATTTCTCATGGATATGCCAGTACCTCAAGGCTGTAAATATATACAGTGCCATCTAGCCCAATCTAAATAAGCATGTACTTATTATGTATGTATATTGTATAATATGTTGTTCCTCAGCTCTATGACGACATCCTACCCTACACAAGTGCCAACTTCCTCCGTCTCTGCCAAACGACCAAGGGCGGTTACTCTGGCACGCCTATACATCGCATCGTCAAAGATGGCTGGATACAAGGAGGGGGCTACGGGCTCAAGGAAACTGATATAGATTGCGAGAACTTCGTAGTCCCACACGATAGACGAGGCGTGCTTGGCATGGCTAATTCAGGATTGTTAGTGAATATTCCCATGTATATGTAGATAGTTAATTACTGATCTTCATTATCATCATCATCATCCACACCTACAGCCCATAGAATCCGAACTAACAAACCGCATATTGGATATCCTTTTGGGGTTGCCGAGGTCTGATGGCAGTTGCTCTTTGTGAAAACCGGTATTCTACCAACTCTGGTAGATTGGAACCCGGTACACCATATTTTGGGGGATAAATACAAAAAACAATCAGCTTTTTGGGGCGAAACTATTTACGAGATATAAATTGTAAGCATAGTGTTGTAACTCTTAGAATATTTCAGAAACATGGAATGCTCCACCCAATTCTTCGTCTTGCTTCAACCTGCTCCATGGATGGCCAAAAAGTTCGTTGCATTCGGTCAACTGATAGAAGGAAAAGAAACTCTGGACAAGATAGAAGCAGTGCCCTGCTTTTACGAGTCGCCAAACTCTGAAATAATAATATACAAAGCCGGCATTTTTAATATGGATTGTCAAGATATCATGATTAATAGAGGGGCTAATGAATATATTGATAAGCATATTGAAGATCTGAATGAAATTGCTGATTTGTTTTATGAGGTGAGCAGTGTTATTGTGTTTTGGAAACAAAAATTACTGAGTATCCGTCTTTTTTCTGGTGACGCCCTTTCAAAATAGGCAAAATTTTAAATTAGCTTTCACATAAATTTGTTCCAAATCCATAACCTCATTGGTTGTTATTCCAAACCACTATTGCGTATGTTACTTTGGAGCCTTTGATATGCATCATTTTTGTTTAATTTTGTTTTGGTAATTGGCCTAATAGTTTTTTAAACGACCCGTATGTTTGGAATTATTGGTTTCCCCAACCTTTTTCTTATAGGAACTATTGGAGAATGTGTTCCTGACCGCTCGAATGCGCGAGCTGGAGCGGCTCAAGGCACTTCAAGGAGAGGGCGAGCAAGAAGAAGAAGAAGAAGATGCCAATGCTATTCGAGAAACTAAGAGGTAATTGAGAAGATTATAAGAAGTTCATCTAACAGCGTACTTAATAAAAGCCCGTGTCTAGCTGTCTAGCCTTAGTCAAAAGCCAAGCTAGTATCAAAGGTATAGTTACAGAGGGTGGCATACGGTATACGCGCCTTAGTTTTTCCCAAAACAATAATTTGAAAGTATACCCATCTCTCTTAAGTCGTATTTCCTCATGACTGAGGGTCGTGACTCCCCCGCAGAATTAGTTCATTAGGGGAGTTCACTTGGGCAGATACATCGTGGTGTGGCCCAGGTCCTTCCGCGGAAGACACATGTCCTCGGCTATTGTGGTCCTCAAACATGTCGGTTTCCTCACGATGTTTTCCTTCACCGTTAAGCGAGTGCAAATCCACACATAACTTGAAAATACAAATCATTGGTGTAGGGCTGGATTCAAACCAGGGTGCGTCTGGATGAAAAGCAGACACTAGTACCTACCGCTGAGCCAAACTAGCTTTTTTTTCCCAAAACAATATTTTGAAAGTATACCCATAAGTATACTCAATACATATACTTCTAGATTCAACCGCCGCAAGGAAGACATAGAGCAGCAACTCCAAACAAGCAAGGTTAATTCCCGACCAGTATCTCGACAAATCTCATCACCAGCTCGACCAACATCAGAGTCTAAGGAAAACAACGACTTTGATGTAGAATCCTATGAATATGAAGAAAATGAAGACACACATACTGTGTCGATGCAAGAACCACCCAGTTTGGTGGTGAGGCCTATAAAGCCCTTCTACATTTCACTTACAGATGTCAAGTATCCAGAGGAGAAAGATTCTCAGTTTGATCTTAAGAGGTAAGCTATTTATTGATGTGAAACATAATTATTTTCTTTTTTTTCTTATCGAATGAGAATCAAACTCAGGCAGGGAATTAATCAAGGCGCCCTAAGGGCCTCTGAAATGGCTCTGGCGAATCTCTCTAAGCAAATGTCATGTGTATAGATGGCAGCTTCTCCATGAAAAAGAGTGAGGTTTTAACATTTTAAAACAATAATTTGATAACAATTTGGATAATTTGTAAAATTATATTTTTTTCTGTCTGTACCTTATGAATAAGTATACTACAGTAAAGTCCTACGCCTCCTTACAAAATTTCGATTGTCAGTAATTAGCAGAAACGTTAAATCTCGTAGGTAAAGCTATGGATATTTCTCAATAATTCCTCAGGTTCCTACAAGGCGATTATTGCCTGGAGAGTGATCTGATAGAACCAGCTAAGACGTTAATTCCCAACAAGCAGCAACTGGAATATTCTTCCAACATTTTATACGTCGATGACAGCCCGAATGAGTCAGGTAAATAAAATAAATAACAATTTCAAGTTATTACACATAGCGTCATCTAGCCCCATAATAAACAAACGCTTGTGGCGTGGGTAATGGTATAATACTTTTACTTGTAAATATATTTACATTATAATATGTAATGTTCTCAAGAATAATAAAGGGTACAAGGCAGTCCACTTTTAGTTTCTTAAAAATATCAATTTTATACAAAAAGTTTAAGACGGGGTGCTATGTGAAATCGACATTTCATAAAAATCAAATAAAATAGAAGTATATAAGATAGAGCTAATTTTTTTTTCAGATTACATAGGTATATAATTTTGATTCAGTGTTAAGACAATAAAAACGCCAAAACACGATTACGTATACTTAATTCAAATTTAAATTCATTTATTTGCAAAGATGTAGTGAGAATCATGGTACAAAATCATTTATAGTAGGTATCTTACATCTTACCATTTCTGGTGTGCAAAATCACATTTTGGTCACTAAGAATCTATTAACAATTTCAATTCAATAAGATTTACACAGATTAAGTCAATATAAACAAGTCATTACAAATTCAGATTTTAATGTAATATACTTTGACGATCAATAATATATCATTAAGAAATGTCTTTTTAAAATAATATGAAACATCCAGATGTCAAATCGAACATCGAATCGTTACGAACGAGGAGTAGAACACCATAAATAGAATATTCTGAATTGCTGATTTTATATGAATTTATTTCGTCAAAAACGTCTGCAAAACTGAAGAAAGAAAGAAAGAAAATATATTTAACTGCTCAGATTGTGCAAAATTGTTTGCGCGTGGACAAGACTCGTCGGCCGGAGCTATGCCCGCGATGCTCGCCCTTGCTTTCATGTAAATACGGCGTGGAATTGCATGCGAAAAAGCAACTGTAGGCATTTTTCCAAGCGCAAAGCGTTTTCGGGTGAAATATCGTGGCCTTAACGCTCTTCGACGAAAGTTGTTATGGAGTGGAGCTAAGAATTAGAGATAGCTTTTATTTGTATGTTATGTTTTTTTTACTATGACGTAGGTTAAATACTGTAGAAAACATTTATTTTAAATTCGTCATTAGTAACACTCTTTAATCGACCTATTTTATTTTACAGATGATGAAGATTCCGGGGAAGAAAAAGAGATGATCAAACGATATTTAAAGTAATTTTTTTACCGTGTATTTTTTACCAAGACTCGTTATTTTCACAACAGCTCTAATCTAATCTCTGTTTTTCAGGAATAACATAGACCGAATGAGTTTTGCTGGTAGTGTGGTGAAAAATATGGGTAAAGGGGATAAAGCAAAGGCGAATATATTTGCAGATGTTCGTAGGTAAGTACCATAAGTAAAAATTATAAATATTAATTTATTTATAGACGTACTTACTATAATATCGTCGCCGCTTTAAATGTTGTATCTTTATATCTTTTTACAAAAGAAAAGTATATATAAGTATTATATCCGTTATCTAGTACCCACGACACAAGCGTTTGCTTAGTGTGGGGCTAGATGGCGCTGTGTGCGATGTCCCGGAATATTTATTTATTTATTTTATTTTTATAAAAAGATTTTTTGCCGTAGTTAGGTCTCGCGTTGCCTCTTTTTGGCAAAGACTGCGCCGTTCTGACAACGCAGTTCTTTGTCAAATCTCTGTTCACATGAATCAGAACAAAAAAATACCCACGCATATTTTTGTGTAATTAAATTTTTACTATCTTAGACGTATTTTTAGTTAACTTGACTTTACAGTGTCCAAATTAGTTTTAGTAACTACGGGTTAAGCCTGAAATAAATGTATTTTATTTATTTCTTATTATTTGCAGGTCTGAATTAATTTCTGACGACAGATTGAGGAGGATCAAGTAAATATCGCCTATTACTTACCTATAGCAATAAAGAATGTATGCTGTGTTTCTGCTAGGATTTATATTTACTACAAAATGTTTTTTTAAATTTACAGAATCGCATCCAGGGACCTGAAAAGTCACGACCACCAAAGAACGTAAGTTATACTTCACAAAAAAAAACTGTCAAAAAATATTATCTTGCTGATTTCTTCAGTAAGTAATCCAGTATTATATTTATTGAATTTTTATATGGTGATGTGGTAGAGGCTATCATTTAATCCTTAAAAAAGTACATGTATACTTATTATGTATGCCGCCAAAAAAGAAAATCTTGTGCTTAGATAGAAAAACAACACTTAAACTGCGTATTTTTTCCTACGTGGTATAGGTTTGCATTTGACTACAGCCTGCCTGATGTTAAGCATTGCTGCAGCTAAGGGTGTAACACTATAAACTGCGTATAAGTTCACATATTTTTTAAACACATTTTATTCATGATTTATTTCGTGTCTACTTTTTTTGTTTCTTTTTTTATAGTGTGTCCATAAGCATACCCGAGGACATGGATCTAGGCCAGCGCGCCAAGATAAAGAGACGTCAGACCGGCTTCGTCCGTCCAGACGACTTGGCCAAAATACACGTGTTCCAGAAAATACCGGATGAAGAACATGACGATGAGGATGATGATGAATTAGGGGAGAGACAGAGGTGATTAGATTTTTTTACTTATTTTTTAAATTTTCTTTGTCGGTCTCGACAGCTGAGGTCTATTTATCTTCATTATTTTTAAGGTCACTTGTGATTCTTATTTGTTTTTTTTTATTTACTTGGCGTTGGTATTTACGGCTGCCAGTATGGAGAAACAAGAACTACAATGTCTTATCAGTATTTTTTCTTATAATAGATCTGATTTAGTACTTTGGGTATTCCTTTCTTCCCGTATTTCATATATGACCTAACTTTTTTATGTGAAAGATATGCATCCTCAAAAAAGGCAACCTCGCACTCTCCCCGGAGTAGTCCATAAAGTAAATAAAATAAATAATTAATATTCCGGGATATTTCACACAGCGCCATCTAGCCCCACACTAACAAACGATTGTGTCGTGGGTACTAGATAACGGATATTAATACATATATACTGTTGTAAATACATATTTACTATACATCAAACGACCAGGCAATTCTTAAATAATACTTATATACTTTTATTTAAGTAGGTAATCTTAACCTTTATTTAACTTGTTCCAGAAAAGTCCGCATATCGCAACACCACACAGGCAAGCCATCCGGCCAAGTAAGGAGGCGTCCAACCGCATTCGTTCACCGTCCCTCGCAGACTCCAGGTAACACAATATAACTTTATAGAACAACAGAGAAAAATAAATCTTTTTATTCTTCATTTAAGAGTGACCAATCCTAGCCAACTCTAGTAAGTATAAGAGTTTTCAAACAGGGCCACTGAGATGGCTTAACGATTGCCGTATATAACTAACAACCGTTCTTCGTGCGAACTGTCAAACTGTGGAACTCCTTGCCTGAATCTCTATTCCCCTCGAACTCTCGATTTATCGGTCTTCAAGTCGAGAGTGAATCGGTTTCTTCTAGGCAAGTTCGCTAGATCGTCAATTATAACGTTGCTTAAAATCAGGCGACTTGTAGTCAAGCGTGAGCCTATCTGGTTTATAAAAAAAACCTATAATTTAACGTGAAAAATTAATGCTAAACTACATGACGGCCTTATAACATGGAGGAATATCTTGCAGGTGACAGTGAAGAGAGTGATGATGACGATGATACCCGTGATGGCCCTGAGACGCGGCAGTCAGTGCTGGTGAGGCTGTTCGATGAGGTCGCTGCTGATGATGAACCACCTACTTTGAAGGATTACAGGTACCACTAAAGTTCCCGTAAGACACTAGTTAATATAGGTAGGTTACTACTTACTTCTTCTTCTTTATCGAATGAGAGTGGCCAACTCTGGTGTCGAGAGTTTATCAAGCTGCCCTAAGGGCCTCTGAAATGGCTTAACGACTGTCGCACTAGACAAACATGCGGGACCTACAATTTAACGTTAATATGCTTGACTATATTATAAGTTTTATACCTATTTGACTTATGTAAGTTGCAGCCGGTTTTATTTATATGGAAAAGGTTTACTGGTTTTATTGAATTTTGATCGTAATATAATATTTTTATATGAAATTATATGAAATATTGAAATACCTATATAGTGTTATTAAATTAATATCTCTTTTGCATTTTTCCAATACAATATAATATGTAGGTAAATAGATCACCAAAACAACTGCTTACTTACAGGCCCGCGTCAGAATCACGTCCCAAGAATTTCCTTTTGTTCTCATCAAACTACAGAATTAAAAACGAAAGCGATGAAGGCCGTACCAACTATGTCCGACCTTCTTTGGTCCCAGAACACGACTCTTACGAACACGTGCTAAGTCTGCAGCACGGGAAGAAAATGGCCAGAAAAATATCCTCAGACTACGTCAAAACCATTGACCACATAGAACATAGACCAGAAACTTCCATCAGGAGCGTCGAATTCGCAAAGAAACGCCCAACAATCTCAATACAGGAGTATCAGGCGAAAAACAGGATGTATTTTGATGCACGAAAGAGTACTTAACTCTATATTTAGGAAATATTTTTACTTTTACATGTATTTTTAATTATTTATTTCGTAATGTTATTTTGGTTTTAATAGAATTATATTTAGAGGCGTATTATGTGCAAGAAATTAAAGCACTGGAGCATTTTGCTGCTCAACGTAAGGTAGTGTACGTACGTATGGTATTTTTCATACCCATATTATAATATCATTATTTTCAAACTAATCATTTTAGTTCGTATTCTTCATTTTTAGTATCAGTCCGTAGACTTGATGCATAATAAACCTTCATTCTTCAATAGGCTATAGCACCACATTTCAGAACAATTATAACCTATGTACCTCTGGAAACAACGCTTTCATTAGCCGTTTCAGGACATGACATGGCATTTTTTGGTATCAAAAAGTGTTTGTGTAAAATTTCAAAATAATAATGATGCAAGTTTCGTTTTTCTTCATAATTGTTTTCTTTACTTTACAAAATTGCCGTTCGCTAACGTTTATCATTGTCGACAGCTAAGAAATCCCGTTTTAGTACCTACCTACTAAAAAAGATAGTAAAATATCCGACGAACAAGTTGTAAGCTTATATGAAAATTTTTAAGTTTTGCGCTAACGTCTACGTCCGCTTGCAGAGTTGATGCCAAATATTTCAAAAGGCATCCGCCTTCCCGGTGATTCTCCTTTATATTCTGAGGAGGATATTGTAAGTTGTAATATTTTAATGTACCTACTAGTACCCATGCTTGTGAAATATCACATTCGATTCATCCTAAAACTTCTTATTGCGTAACCACACCTCACCTCCTAAACAACGTGGCCTCCGTGGATCTCAAGATCTTACCAACACCGCACCTTGTGTCTTGAAGCTTTGTTGTTCTGCTTCGGCAAGATATTCTCGTCGACACGTGTTTCGCCTCTCCACGAGGCATCTCATCTCATCTCCTCAGGACGTGCACGTCCTGAGGAGATCTTGAGATCCACGCAGGCCACGTTGGTTAGGAGGTGAGGTGTGGCGGTGGTATATGGAGGAACACACCTAAAAACCATTAAGTTTGTTGTTTGATGTCGGTTAAGGAGCAGTCGCAGCGGAAAAACACTACATATTTCTCCAGAGTTTCAGTTACAATGGATTTCCGCAAAGTAACGCTTGATTCAATATTTTATATCTTATAGTATTAATATTTTGATTGGTACACTTATTGGTTACACATAACATTTTCATTTACAGCTGTATTATTTGGTTGCAGGAACACAAGAAGTCTACGGAGCGCCGCGAGCGCAAGTCGCGGTCACATAGCAGATCACGAAGTGTAGCTTTCACCAATCATCATCAAAGTACTACATAATTGCTAAAGTATATTTATTGCTTTGTTCTTATATCGCGTCATAAAGTATCGAAGAATCATCGTGATTTCTGGTACGGTAATAGCATAAGTTATATTTTATCCCAACACAAAGCGAGCGAAGGCACCGGCAAAGTTGATAAAAGTCTTTCAGGAGGTTGTAAATTGACTGACGAAAGTTTGTGACAAGCAATTTTACTGACGATTATATTCATAGTGCCTTCGAAAATTTAGCTCTTTAACTCAATAATCATGGATTATCACAATATCATTACTTATTTAATAAACTGCAACTTTTGTAAAACTGGCTATTGTTACATTTTTCCCTATCGATTTTTCTATTATAGATGATAGTACGGAACCCTTCGTGCGCGAGTCCGACTCGCACTTGGCCGGTTTTTTTACACATACCTACACATAAGCAATTATAGACTCAAAGAATGTTAACAACATTTCTTAATTCTTTCAAAATTAAACAATGTCATTCATAAAAACAGATTTACTAACACTGAAATAGCACAAAAATTTCCCATCACATTTAAATATGTTAATACTACTAAGGTAAATTATAGTTACATCATCACAATGTCAACTTATGTACATTATTACTGGTTTTTGCAATAATGTCCATGAATATTGATTATGCAATGTTTTACCCCCAGGGATACAAGACGTATGAATGAACTTAATACATATATACAAAAGGGAAATACATAAAAAATACTTTTCATAATAAAAACAAATACATTACATAAGGCTACCGTATATTACACAGAATATACTGAGCAGTAATCACATCACTAATCGCTAAGCTATAAACCTCTCTTGATAACTCATGAATTAATTTCACAAATTGCATCAAAACGGGGAGAAAAGTCCACTAAAATAGACAAAAATAGCATTACAATCTTTGGTAGCAATACATAACAAAATCAACGAAAAGAAATACCAATTCATGCAATTTATCTCGTCTACAAAATTGTGACAAATATATCATACGTCTTATATCCCCAGGGTTCCTCCTCTCAGTCCAAATGCTCTATCTCCGAGCGATCTGTCATGCCCATTGCTTATCACACTGTATTGTTCGAATTGACTTGACACTAGAGCTCGAATAACACTACAATTCGATTATCACTAGAACACACTGATCCACGAACCTCTATCACCCGGACCGACCAACTTTGTGAGTGAAATGACATACAGACGGACCATGCTACTTTTCCCTGTTAATATATAATAAGAATTTTATTCAGAAATACTTTTACAAAATACAACACATATCTCAACTTTACAAAGGACGAAAATGTGATTTATAACGCAACGAGAATAAATCTATAAAATAATTCCATATTATAACACTTTTTTCGAATCAATTTTGATACACCTTAAATCATCTGCATTTTTTCAGCCCTGAATAGATGGATTTTTAAATTATCAAATCATCTTAGTAAATCGTCAAATTAGGTTTATCTCATGTTACGGTATACCCGAGAATAAGTGAAATAGTATCTAAATTCCAAAACCTCACAATGATTGTCTCTTACCTAATTGAGCAACAAACACAATTTCACTCACAAAGCTAGTCGGTTCCTTCCACCGCTGTAAATGTACTAAGGCTTTGAAGATGAAGGAAGTAAGGTATCTGTTTTGTTCGCATCGTAATTTCAATCTTATTCCAATAGCTATAAGGTGCAAATTTATTTCAAACACATTAAGACTTTATTGTTTCCAAAAGAATATCACCGAGATAGGCTTATTTTTCAAACACATTTAGTGAGTGGGTAAGCGGAAATGAATTATTATGTAGGCGTTTTTCACACGAGATTTAAACAGCAATTTTCACTTATACTTCACATATGTACTAATATTTATTGTTTATGTGTTTTTCGAGCAGAACTTGAAATTAAAATGAACAACAATTAAAATGAAACAGAATACGTACCTCACATCCTTTCCTAATCAGCATTTACCCGAATTCCAACACATCACTAAACCAATACGACTGATCTAAAAATTTGCATTTTTAACCATTTACTGAGAAAATGGCAATAAATTAATAGATGATTGCTTTTTAGAAGAGTCTTATTAGTGGGATGAGATTAGAATTGGGTCCAACTATCTTACATTTTGTTGAAGAAAATTGGGTTTATATTTATTTATTTTACTGGGCAGGTGGGTTAGGTCCCTCCGTTCTTTCTAGACCTTCACCGTTGTTATTGTTGTTGTTAGTGCTGTTTCTGCTCTCCAGCTGTTGTTGCCACATCGATGCGTAGAAACCACCTTGCTCGAGTAGGTACTCATGGCTGGAATTATAGAAAAGATTTTGTTTTACCAAAGGTAACGGATGATTGTACAATGAGACTAGAGTAAGCGAGTGTGGCTTTTTTGTTGTCTGCTTTTCATCCTGACGCACCCAGGTTCGAATCAGGCCCTACACCAATGACTTGTATTTTCAAGTTATGTGTGGATTTGCACTCGCTTAGCGGTGAAGGAAAACATCGTGAGGAAAGCGACATGAGGACCACAATATCCGAGGACATGTATCTTTTTGGAAAGACCTGGGCACCCACTACGATGTGTCTGCACAAGAGAACTCTACAAACGAATTAATTCTGCGGGGGAGTCACGACCCTCCGCCATGACGAACTACGACGCAGGAGGGAATGGATTATAATAACATGATTCTAGAATGAGACATACTAACACACACAGAGTATATAAGTTTCTTTTAGGCAAGCGCGCTGCATACATACTTGCACGTCCAGAGCATTGCCTGTTTTAAAAAAAACACTTACAATCATTTTTAGCACTTTTACAATATCTTTTGTTTTATCAGACATACATTGACAGTTCACACTAACTTGAATGATTTCTTTTTCTATGATACTCAAAAACCTGACCCGATCTGAATGAAACTGTGTACGTCAATTTTTACTCTACCGTTACGGACTTTTCTTAATTATTTTATTACTTACTTTAATTTATTATTAATAAATCGATACTCACTTCCCCCTCTCGATAATTTCCCCCTCCTTGAGCACTAATATCTCGTCCGCGTGTATGATTGTGGACAACCTGTGCGCGATAATGATTGTTGTCCTGTTCGCACACACTCGAGCTAGCGCCGCCTGAAAGGGATAACATGATATATTGATAGAGTTATTAAATTCGTATGAGAGTAGCCAACTCTAGTGTCACAGTTTTCAAACCACCCTAACGGCCTCTGAAATGGCTTGACGACTGCCGTACAATAAACAGCCGGGAGCTACTATAAAAAAAAACGAATATACAAAAAATATATAAAGTAAAACGAAAATACATTTTGGTATGTTGTATTTACAAGTATGTCTGTATGAGGGAAGCCAAAATTAATATGAGTTTTTAAATCGCCTTAGGTGCCTCTGTAACTTTACGACTACTAATTATATTTACATCAATAAGGTGATTTAAGTATGATCATTGATCAAGTACAAGTGAAGTTTAATTCACTGAAAGTCCTTCACTGTATAAGTTTTAAAAATATACAAGTACATATATGTAGTACGTCTACTGAAAAAATAGGAGAAAGCTGTTACAATCTAGATAGTCGTTTGGGCGTATGTACTTATATATTATACTACTGGGTGCTCGCGGCTTCGCTCGCATTAAGAAGTAAAACTTGCATATTTGCTTATTTCACCCCTTTACAAGTGGCATTTCCAAAAATCCTTTCTTAGCGGATGCCTACGTCATAACATCTACCTTCATTCCAAATTTCAGCCCAATCCGTCCAGTGGTTTGGGCTGTGCGTTGATAGATCACTATATAAGTCAGTCAGTCAGTCACCTTTGAGTTTTATATATTTAGATTTATCCAGACATTTAATTCATGGGTTAAGTTATTGTCTCAACAAGTAACTTTACCTGTATATTCCTCTCAGTATTGGTGTCTAATGCCGACGTGGCCTCATCTAGAAGCACTATGGCAGGGTCCTTGAGTATGGTGCGTGCTATCGCTATCCTCTGCTTCTCACCGCCGCTCAGTCTCAGTCCACGCTCTCCCACCTGGTAGAATATAATTAGAAGGTGTAAGAAACAACGATGCAGATGGCACATACAAAGGGAGGCCTATAGCCAGCAGTGGGATCCCAGGGGCTGTGGATGATGATGAGACAGGGGGATGTGAGGCCGAAGGCTGAGTATCACCATCACTTTGACCATCAGACCTTGGAGTACCCCAGGGGATCTCAAAAACTATACGAGATAGCGGGTTGGTGATGATGATGATGATGATAAGAAAGAAATACATTTATTGTAACAAGCAATAGACAAATAAAAAAACAATAAATATATAAATACAAAACTACACCTCTAAAATACATATTTGCCACAATACAACAGTAAGTCAGCATAATGACGTCACATACGTACACTTATGTATGTACGTATAGGTCATACGTACACTTAACGAACGTAAACACATTCAGTTTTAAAAATGAGCTTCTGAACCCGATTTTCCTCTAAGGTGGTGTATTCAATTGATCTATGGATACTTTTAACTTTTTACGTTCTGAAAAACTGTCCGTCAATATTTTTAGGTATCTCTTTAGAAAAAAGAATTGAATTGGGTGTTTAAACGCCTAACATTTTTATTTTCACAAGAATGGTGAAACGTTACACTTATACACACAACAAACAAAAAAAAAACAAACAAACACACAAAAAACAAAACAACAACAAACTAACACTTCAACAACAAAACAAACAGACAAATTCTTCGTCTTACTCGTAACATTTAACCTTTAACTTAATAAAAGTGTACCTGTGTATCATAAGCATCAGGGAATGTGAGTATTCTGTCGTGTATGTCAGCATTCTTAGCCGCGGAGATGATGTCCGCCGCCGGCGCTTCCAGGCGCCCGTACTGTATGTTGTATCTGGAAATAGAAATTAAATTTTAATTAGAAACACATTATTATTCAAAAAATGTTTAGAAAAACATCACGAGACCCAACAAATATCATACGCCTATTTGTCATGTCTGACCCTATGACAGTAATAAAATAGCATTACTAGGTAGCTAATCTATACTAATATTATAAAGCTGAAGAGTTTGTTTGTTTGTTTGTTTGAACGCGCTAATCTCAGGAACTACTGGTGCGAATTGAAAAATTTTTTTTGTGTTGGATAGATTATTTATCGAGGAAGGCTTTAGGCACAGCTAGTATCATATACAAAAATTTTTGTTGCACTTTTGGAATTACGCGATTTTTTTGATTAAGTATGCAAACTACAATAATCATCCCTGAAATGTATTTTCCAAGTTTTAAATTTGCTCTCTATTCACATACATTAACGAGATATTGTAATTTGTGTAGCATATTCTATGATTATATAGGTACATATTTATATATTATATGTGTGTGTTGCAACTTTACGATATCAATAAAGATTCTTTATCTTTATCATATTATTTTTTCATGTATATTTTAAATATCTGGTACAAAATCTATCGATATGACGTTGTGGATATAAAAGATAACAAATGTTTGTCAGATCTGATAAGGAAATAATTTAATTAAAGATATAATTAAAACATGGACAAACGTGCGTATTTTGGCATACCATACCATGCTATCTATAAAAATATCTAGATAAACATAATATCTTTCATATCAAGTTTATTGTTTGATAAATAATATATTTACAATACGAGATAGAGAGTTGACACACTTTTACGTGATATAAGCATAATTGTAAATTTTCTATTGCTTACAATATTGAGTTTGAGTTATTGCCATGATTTTTATAAATATTCCGAAGCAAGTTTAATGCCTGTAATATTATTTTATTTTACCGAACCGGGTCAATAACAAAGCACACAAAAAGTCTTAAATTTGATTTCTTTTCTTTTATCTACTATGATTGTGCTTAGTTTAATTGGCAATAGCGTAGTAGTTGTGTTGTTTCAGTTGTCCATGCAACATAGGACAATTAGGACCTTAGCACAGGGCACATGAAATCCAGTACATTTAATACATCCAACAATGATTTAACCGATAAAACTTTATAATACTTTTTTTGTATGTATTTTGTATTTGTATCTTGTTCGTCTACTAACACCGCCCCCTCGTTCACGTCGTAGAGACGGAATAGAAGGCACATGATGATGATGATGATGAAGTAGTGAAACACGTCTCACCTGACAGTGTTATTAAACAGCACAGTGTCTTGCGGCACCACGCCGATGTTAGCGCGCAGAGACGCCTGCGTCACTGTCCTGACATCTTGTTCGTCTACTAACACCGCCCCCTCGTTCACGTCGTAGAGAAGGAATAGAAGGCACATGATGATGATGATGAAGTAGTGAAACACGTCTCACCTGACAGTGTTATTAACAGCACAGTGTCTTGCGGCACCACGCCGATGTTAGCGCGCAGAGACGCCTGCGTCACTGTCCTGACATATTGTTCGTCTACTAACACCGCCCCCTCGTTCACGTCGCAGAGACGGAATAGAAGGCACATGATGATGATGATGAAGTAGTGAAACACGTCTCACCTGACAGTGTTATTAAACAGCACAGTGTCTTGCGGCACCACGCCGATGTTAGCGCGCAGAGACGCCTGCGTCACTGTCCTGACATCTTGTTCGTCTACTAACACCGCTCCTTCATTCACGTCGTAAAATCGGAATAAGAGACGCATGATGGTTGATTTGCCGGCGCCGCTGGGACCCACCTGTAAAATATTTGGTTTATATTAATGAGTGGGTTTACATTTGACAATCTTTTGGTCGATAGTAAACGATGATTTTGGCCTACAAACGAGAATTGCTACTTTTAGTTTATATAGTCTTTTACATATTTACAAAAAAACACTAAACAATTGAACTTACCAAAGCAACAGTACTTCCAGGAGGCACCTTGAAGCTGATGTTATTCAAAACTAGCCTCTCCGGCCCGTATCCAAAGGACACATTTTTGAACTGCACGCTGCCCCGCCTCATCAACAAGTCGGGTGCTCCGATGGCGTCCTTCACGTCGCCGTCTACTCGCATCAGGTCGAACATGTTCTCCATGTCCACGAAGTTCTTTTGGATTGCTCTGTCGAATAAAAAAGTAAATATTAGCTAGGTACAATCTAATTTTGCAAATTTGACTAGTATTCACATGATGGTAAGTCTTTTCTTGGAAACGAAACAGCTAATTATAGAAGGCCTAAGCCTTTTACGATAGGTGGGTATTACTATCATTGTACAATATGCATTTCTAATTGACTTAAGTACCTAATGCATTTTGTACAATGATAGTGATTGGATAGGCAATCCATTATCAATGAATACCACATCAAAATTAACAAAATAGTAACATAATATATGTTTGCACAAACACATACAAAAATATTTTGGAATACCTACTGAAATCGTAATCTAGTTAGTACAGTAATTTAACCAAGTGATGCATGTTATGAGCACATCCAGAAAACATCGCCTGTTTTCTCATTCTAATCGATTCGGCTTTATCAATCAAAAAGCACACAATAGTCAGCCTTATTCCCACCACTATAAGAGTCCATCTAACCAGTAGCAAGTGCCGAACCAGTTGAGCGGTACATACAGCTGTATGATATATGTTGGAACATGATAGATAGATATTGTAACACACATACAGAAAAAGACGACATGACGTATTAACCGACGAACAATAATTAGATTTATCAAATTAAATGTATACAATTATCGACCCTATTCCCACCACTATAAGATTCAATCTCACCTGTAGTAAGTGCCGAACCAGTTGAGCGGTACATACAGCTGTATGATGTATGTCGTGAACATGACGTATTTACCGACGGTCAGCTCGCCCGTCTTCACCACCATCGATACCGCCAGGAGAGAGCCGGCGAGGAGACCTGCAAACAAAATGTATTTGTAGAACTTGTAAAATGAATGTAAATTTTCATGTCGTTAATTCTCCGAAAACGCAAAGACGTGCTATGAGCAGACAAAGCGTTAAATAATGTTCGGTTCATAAAAGCGTTGCTGCATTCAAAGGTGTTCATTATTTTCTTTCTTTAAAGAAAGATATTATGATAAGAAACATTTTCGTAAAAAGTTTTGAAAGGATATTTCACTCACCACTGCAGATAATGATGTTCTGCATTGTATTTAGCATATTCAACGTAATCAAAGATTTGAACTCTTCTTTCTGTAAAACAAATCATAACATTACATGACTTATCATTATTAAACAACAATTACAATTTATCATCATCAGAAACTAGGATCAAAAGTAGTTATTTGTTTATCTAAGGCTCACTCATTGTGTCCTTAGGTAATTTAAAAAAAATTATACGATACAAACATATACAGTCCCAAATATTTGTCTAAATAATAACATCATCATCAGCCTGTCACCGGACACTACTGAGCATAGGCCTGTCTTCTTGTATGCCACTCATCTCAATCATGTACAGATCTAATCTGGATATTACTAGCGGTTTTTCGTTTTCTTTTTTATGTCGGTTTGGTTCTTGACAACAATCTCATTCATAACTCACCACACTAAACAATAAACATACAATTTCTCACCTGATAATTAACAATAGCTCCTCTATAAGAACTGACTTCATACGCCTCAGCCCCGTAATATTTGACAGTCTCGTAGTTCAGCAGAGAGTCGACAGAGCGCGCCTTCTGTTCATTGTCTGCCAGATTCATACGGCGCTGGAACTTTGTACGCCATTCTGTTACTGCTATTGTTGCGACTGGAATTAAGGAAATCATAGATAAAAAAACCTATATGCAAGGACAAGTGGGTGCTCGCGGCTTCGCTCGCATTAAGAAGTAAAACTTGCATCCCCTATTTCACCCCTTCAAAAGCGGCATTTCCTAAAATCCTTTCCTAGCGGATGCCTACGTCATAACATCTACCTGCATGCCAAATTTCAGCCCGATCCGTCCAGTGGTTTGGGCTGTGCGTTGATAGATCACTATATCAGTCAGTCAGTCAGTTTTGAGTTTTATATATTTAGAAGTTTAGACTACAAAATTTTTGCCTCGGATTAAGTTAGTATTAGTAAATGAAAAAGGCTTGTATCTTGGGCAAATTAAACGTGGTAGGCGCCCAGGTCTTTCCACTGAAGACACATGACCTCGGATTTGTGGGCCTCAAACACATTGGTTTCCTCAAGATGTTTTCCGCTTGATTTACGATGTTCACCGCTAAACAAGTGCAAATCCACACATCATTTCAAAATAAGTCATTAATGTAGGACCGGAATCGATCCAGTGTGCGTCAGAATTAAAAGCAGACGCCGCAACCTCCGCGACACACTCGCTTATAAGGTAGAGAATTGTAAATTACTTACTTATATAAAGAATCATTGTAGAAAACACGATCAACCCGAACCAAGCATTGAATTCCAATATAAAATAGACAACTGCGACCAATATATCAACCAGCGTGGGTGCGATGGAGAAGAGAATATACGAGAGCAGATTGTCTATGGAATCTGTTCCTCTGTCCATGACTCGTAGAACTTCCCCGGTCTTTCTGGAGAGATGCCATCGCAGAGGTAGATCGTGGAGATGTTTGAACAGTTCCAGCTGCAAAAAAAAGATTTATGTGAGAAAAATTGATCAGAAATTAAAGTTGCCGGTTTTCGTATTTTTTTGTAAATTACTCACTTACAGAAGGGTTTCTATTCTCTATGAAAATACAAATAGCAATCACAACAATAAAGTCTGCTTCAGTGTTGAAGTCGGTTTGATTATTCTTTCAAAAATGCGTAGGATTTTTTTCTCAAGACCCACAGAGCCAGTTTTGATTACATCCAACTATTCAAGTTAGTCTATACATGGACTAAATTAAAAAAGAACCCATAACAAACCTTTTAGTTTAGTAGGTATAATCAGTATTCAATTGATTGTATCGGGTATCCCGGCTGTTAGTCTAGTACGGCAGTCGTTAAGCCATGTCAGAGGCCCTTAGGGCGGTTTGAAAACTCTCGACACCAGAGTAGGCCACTATCATTCGATAAGAAGAAGAAGATCGGGTATCAGATTATTCACGTCTGAATTTTCTAGTTCTTACCTGTAACTCCCTAGTAGTATACTGCTGCACTTTGATCCAGAGGAACGAGCGCAGGTTGTTGATGAACCCCATGCCGCCAGTGCCGCCCCCTTGCAGGAACTTCAGGGACACATAGATGAGGACCAGGTCCCAGCGGAAGTAATCCGGGGGGTTCAGGCTGTCCACTGCAGAGGGGAATTGTGTTAGTTTCATTTAAAAAAATGTTGTTGTTGTTAAGCAAAGGTCGACGCGGTCAGTCCTTGAATGGGTGACCGGAAAGTGGCATTTGGATTGGAGATCTTGTTCTATACGTTGTAGAGGTTGAGATGACGCCAATGCAAGAGACGTCTAATTTAGAAGACTAGTTACCAAGACTACCCACTAAGTTGTCGCGAGCACTGGCGTTTTGTCGCTGCGACCAGCCCAGTTGCGCGACGATCATGGTATGAAGTAACGACAAGTAGCAAGCACGCGAAATCCCTAGCTTGGTATGGCAACACCACGTCTCAGGAAAATTGCCTGTCTTCTTGTCTAGTCAGATTATAATAGGAGATTTAATATACAAAAAACATTCTCTCACCAATATACTGGTTGTAGAGCGGCACGAACAAGTTGATGATTCTACCAGCCACCAGCGCCATCAAACAATCAATCAGTCAGTCTATCAATCAGTCAGTCAGTCAGTCAGTCAATCAATCAGTAAATCAATCAGTCAGTCAGTCACCTTAATGTTATATATTATAAAAGATATCTCACCAATATACTGGTTGTAGAGCGGCACGAACAAGTTGATGACCCTGCCAGCCAGGAGCGCCAGGATGCAGATAAACACGTACACCTGCAGCACGACGCTCTTGCGAGGCCACAGGAACGGGAGCAGCGTGCGGAGCTTGCTCCACACATTGCGGAATGTGGAGCGGTTTTCATCCTAAAAAACAACTCTTTTATTAACCTTTGGTTTCCAACCACTGCGCACCAGTACAACACGAAACTAAAGTTTCTCCGACGTAAACTTATGTTGTCCACTGCGACAGACCGTTGTATGTATTAAAATTTAATTTTAAGTTGCAATAATTCGTCCTAATTACATGTGTCTTTACTAAGGTTGCACGGAATAGATCGCTCTACGCGATAACGCCGTCCAGTGTACCTAGGTTAATTAATATTTCTGTAAATTTGTATTTTTGTTTTCTGGTGTACAAAAAAGCTATATTGATTGATTATGTCACGATCCCAGAATCCCAAGGGCGTCGTAGTCGAAGAAGGGCCAGAACCCGCTGTAGTCGCGATCTTGACTAGTTTCGGAGTGATTGGCGTGAGGCGGCTATCGCCCGAGATTCATGGAGGGAGTTGAGGGAGACCTTTGCCCAGGAGTGGAACAGCATAGGTTGATAAAAAAAACCTTTTGTCTCGGGGTGCCTGGCGAAAGAACCAGTAACTATATCATACGTATAATTCGTTTAAACGGTACTAATTTAAATAATAATTGAAAATTGAAAAAGTATGTTTTTCACAAAACATATTTATAAAGATTTCGCGTATTCTGTCTTACTTCTGTCTGTTTACTTGAACAGTCTTAATTTATAAAAGTACCAATATATATGGTATGTTATTACTATTTTTATTGCCTTAAAAATATCTTACTGAACAGGTAAAATGTGAAACAAAACAAATGTTATAAGGCAATTTGACTGGCCTGTTAGCTTAGTTGGTAGTGGCTCTGCCTTCTAATCTAGGGGTTGCGGGTTCGATTCCTGCCTGACAAAAGTATTTATGCATTTTAAAAATGTATAAATATTATAGGTTATCTAGTACCCACGACACAAGCGTTTGCTTAGTGTGGGGCTAGATGGCGCTGTGTGGAATGTCCCGAAATATTTATTTATTTTATTTAATCATTCAAATAATTATATGAGAACAAAAATATGAAAATATGTAATAGCAATTTCATAATTGGTTACTTCCCAACAACGTAGAACTATTACAACTATACTATTGTAAAAACTCTAAAACTCTCACAGGTGGCTCATAGATATAAAACATTTTCACAGTTTCTTGTACCGACAACGTAATCACAACTCTGCTTTTAAATCTTCAACCATCTCTGCTGTCAATGCTATCACTTAAAAAATAATAAATAACCTAAATAATACTCGTTTCGTAGCCCCTAAATATTCCTCATAAATTACAACAATTACCTTTTTATTTTTAGTCTCATATTCACCGTTAATTTTGCTAAAATGATTTTGATATGGACATGACATCTTAACCTACAAAAATATTTACAAAAGTGGTGTCAAAACTGACAAAGTACCAGTCAAGTTTTAATAGTTTTACAGGTTTTAAGTTTTGCTCGAGTATTAGAATCAAAAAGGTAGAATTTTCAAGCTCATATCGACAAAATATCAAGACTGAATAATCTGCGGGCTCAGACTATTCTAAACTCCAGAATAGTCTGAGTCTGCGGGATACGGCGGGCTCGGAGGCTACTGCATGTTACTAAACGATATTTCGTAGGTAAATAAGTAAATTGAAAGGGTGTGCATATGATTAGTTAAATATTGCGAACCATCTAAAAACAGCCCCTTATTTATTCATAGAAGTCGAAATAATATTAATGACTAGTGGGTGCTCGCGGCTTCGTTCGCATTAAGAAGTAAAACTTGCATCCCCAATGTCACCCCTTCAAAAGTGGCATTTCCAAAAATCCTTTCTTAGCGGGTGCCTTCGTCATAACATCTACCTTCATTTTAATATTAAAACTTTCGTGAGTCATTTTATCAATATGTAAGTGTGTGTGTGTTTTTGTCTGCGTGCTGCCGCGGTCCCAGACCATACGTTTTGAAGATGGATGTCATAACATCCGAAACGCGTAAACAACATAGGTACGCGAATTACACGTGAGCGTAAACCGTTTAGTTAACATATTGATCTACCTTCATTCCAAATTTCAGCCCAATCCGTCGAGTGGTTTGGGCTATGCGTTGATAGGATCACTATATCAGTCAGTCAGTCAGTCACCTTTGAGTTTTATATATTTAGAAGTTCTATAAAACCATCATTATAAGACATACCCTATTTTTTATCCCAGGAAAACCTATTACAGGTACCACCCAATCCCGGGGAGGATTTACGGTGGTTATGTGGGAGTCGCATATCCTAACGAACCCTAAGCATACCCACTAAAAACCTGGGGTGTTCCTCCTCTGCGTCGCTGATAGGGGCTCCGAGATCGCTAGGCATACTACCGCAGCAATAAAGACATACCCTGGGCGGCAGCATCCTGCTGGCATCATCATCATCGTCCAGGTAGTGGAGCGGGTGCGCGATGCCGGGCGCCTTCATGCCGAGTATGAACATGATCATGCAGGACACGTAGCGGCCCACGAACAGCGCCATCTCTAGCCGGTCTTGTAAACTAGGGAATAGATAGAAATTCGTTAGTAAATAGTGTACTGAAGCTGCTTTACCAGTATTTGATTGAAAACTTAAAGATAAAAATAAAGATTCATTTATACTGCAAGATGTAGTTGTGTTACCAGTGTTACATGATGGTACGTGATAAAAAAAAACAAGTATTAATATCATACATCTCAACCATTATTGGTGTGCAAATTAGGCATAGTATAAAAACTAAAATTAATTCAATTTTTAATGATGATGACTTATATACAACCACAATACAAAAATCGTATACTACTATAGTACTATCATACAAAATCGCAATGATCCGTGGAAGCAGTTGGCGTATGAAAGACCGATCGAATTATTCATTTTGTAGTTAATTTCATTTTTTTTATTACAAATTATCTGATTTATGTGACCATACTAGAAGACCTTACAAAAAGCCCTTGAAATAGTGTCTTTTTTGTGGTAATTTAACAGTCATTTAATGTTTACACACAATCTTGTCTAATATGGTAATTTTCAGTCATTTACGATATAGGTACTTACATATCGATCTCATCCCGAATCGGATATCTATGTTAAAATCACAAAGTTGTGCAATAACATAACGCTATAATGCAATTGGAATGCATTATAATAAACACTAAGCTTCCATGATTAGGTCATATCTATGATAATTTATAATAGATGCATTCATTATAATGACTCTTATATCTGTACAGACAATTATATGTCTATTTGATAACAGGATATTATAACCACTCGCAAATAGTGATATACGTAATAGTCCAAGTTTCATTCAAATTGGTTCAGTATGTACATATGTATATTAAGTATGTATTACCAAAAAAAGTATATAAGTATTATATCTGTTACCTAGTACCCACGACGTAAGCGTTAGCTTAGTGCGGGGCTAGATGGCGTTGTGTGCAATGTCCCTAAATATTTATTTATTTATCTATACTAATCTTATAAATTTATTTATTTATTTATGCACAGAACAGATTACAGCTTAATAGTTAGTTAGCATTAATAGCATTTGATAGTTATTGATCGAAATAATTTTGAGCTGAGCTATACTCCTGTATATAACATGATCATTTGTTAAGCACTTCATACATAATTACATTACAAATGTTGAAGAAAAGAAGAGTTACCTAAAATAAAAAAAATAACATGACTATGTGCTGTGAATATATTTTTTCTAATGTCTGCCTTAAATTTTGAAATATTACTATGAAATACATCAATAGTGTTATCATTTTTAACAATTTCGTTGTATTGGCGACACATTCTTACGATAGGATTGTAATGAGATGTATTGTTCTTATACGCCTGTAGCATGAAGGTATTAAAGTTTTGATTACGACTTCTATAAAGAGTGTTTAAATTTATACTTGATAGAAGAGTTGGGGAGTCAATATATAAAGCTGAAGAGTTTGTTTGTTTGAACGCGTTAATCTCAGGAACTGCTGGTGCGAACTGAAAAATTCTTTTTGTGTTGAATAGACCATTTATCGAGGAAGGCTTTAGGCTATATAACATCACGCTGCAACTAATAGGAGCGAAGAAACAATGGAAAATGTGGAAAAAACGGGGAAAATTATTCATCTTTTAGGGCTTCCGTTGCGTGCGCTGCGAAAACGGTTCAAGTCGTGGGTAACAGATATAATTTATAAAGCTGAAGAGGTTGTTTGCAAAAATAAATATGATGCCCAAAATAACTATTCCACGCGGACGAAGTCGCAGGCACAGCTAGTGTTTAGATATGGGTATTATTATCAAGCGGCATTAGATTCCGATTAAGAAGATTAGATTATGTTATTATTTTTCAATTCGCCACTACTAATTAAACACTATAAGCGCACCAATGCACATTTAACAGTCAGTCATTGGATGGGTAACCAAAAATAGTACTGCATTTAGCGCTTCAGCGGTTCTTATTAAATTGTAGGTTTCCAGGACTGTGTGTTACTGAACGACCTAACTATGTGTGTTACGACTAACCATCTCTTATTAAAAAAGAAGGAAACAATTTGTAATGGTGTGTGTTGAATGGAGTCTGTCTCATAGAGATATTAATATTATAAAAAAATATATATCAAACTTACTTCTTCAAATGCCACCACCATCCTTCCTTGTTCAAGTTCAAGAAGGACAGGTTCTCGGATATGAAGATCAAAGCCCAAAAGACCAGAAGCACAAATCCATGTCCTTTCGGAGGCAGAGACGGCAGTAGATACCTCCTCTCTAAGATAGCTAGGTATGCTGATAGAGGGAAAGCCGTGAGCGTTACTAGTAATGCTACAATCTGGAAAAAAAAGAAAAAGAAGAAATAAATGTGAGTGGGTGATAGTTATTCAAACAGCGCCATCTCTCCCTAAAATAAGCACTCGTACACTAAACCAACTCATTGAAGATAAGACTAAAAGCAATTAATGCCAATACACAACTTTGTTTTTTTTTGGTCCAGATTGGTCTAGTTTTGATTGGGTATATCTGGACATATCCATACCTAATTTCTTGTTACAACTGTTGTGCTATTTAATATTTCTTGTATGTTCAGTAAAGTTCAACACATCTTCTTGCAGGATAAATTTGAAATAACATTCCCTCAATATGTTTAACTTATTTCATATATTTTACCGAGCATTATAACTATTTATAACATACCATATAACCATAAACATGTCCTCCGTCAAACATTGAAGCCTGCAGGATGAATCTTATCACAGCCAGTACTGGTATGCATAGTGTAAAGAACAACTGTACACCAAACCATTTTGAAGATCTTATGTCTACTACTTCTGTTGCATATCTGAAAAAAAAAACAAAATAGTTGAAATATTGAAACTTTTTCATTTTTATATTTGCTTCTTAAAATTATTTTTTAAACCCTTCATATGCATATTAATTGATGTTCAAAGTTATCTTACATTTGATATAACTTCTCATAGAAACCATTTAAAAATTGAAGTAGAACTAAAAATTTTACCCAACTCTTTATGCATACCAGAAGTGTGTCATCATCAGCCCGCTATCGCCCACTGCTGAGCATAGGCCTCTCTTCGTGTACGCCACTCTTCCCGATCCTGCGCAGATCGAATCCAGGTGCTCCCTGTGGTTGTTCTAATGTTGTCAACCCACCGCATTGGTGGGCGACCTCAAAAAATAAATCAAGATAGATTTGCTAAAGTTTCTACCTACTACAATCGACAGAAGGATATATATAGCTTAAAAGCAGACTGTATATAAATAAGCAAGAGTATAAATTATTAAATATATTATTAAACGGTAAAGATAAGAAATCTTTATTGATACTGAAATGTTGCAACATCACACTAATAATTATATAGATAAAAAGGTTGTGTATATATGTATGTAGGTGAGACCCATGGTTAACTGATACACTACTTATTATCTTGAATTGATACAGGTAAAACTGTAGTATGAGGCTAGTACAAAACATATGGAAGTATAACTTAAATATGTGGCACAAATAACAATAACAGTGTCCCATGCACAATAATTAAGTACTTATTATTTGTTTTTCTTTTCAAATAAAACAATGTGTCTAGAAAATTTAGACATACATTTTAGGGAATAATTAAATCAATTATTCAAATAATAAATATAGTATACAGTCTCTGAAGTATTTATGTTGCGTAGCACAAGCTATTTCCTTATTCAGTTCTATAATAGTGACAGTTTCAAAAAATATACTAAGCAATTTACTTAAAATACAATTTTCCTTTATTATTATTTAAGGAACATGTATTTCTATATTCCGTAACACTCCTGTGGTCTTAACCTTATAACATGGCTGTTAAACAAACACTAGTCATTCTTATCTTTACGTGACTGAACCAAACTTGTTGACATTATAAAATTTATAGAGCATTATGAGATAAACTTCCTATAATATCGTTATACTTATCAAGTTGTTTCTTGATTATTTTAAATCAGCTTCTTAAAAAAAGATTTGACTATCAATTTGACCTGTATGTTAAAGTAAAAATTTATTTACAGATTACAGCTTGTTAAGAGTTTCCGTGGAAGGACTTGGGCACCCACCAAGATGTATCTGCCCAAGAGAACTCCCCTAACTAATTAATTCTGCAGGGGAGTCATGACCCTCAGTTTGAGCAAATACGACTAAAGAGAAAGATACAACTTGGGATTTGTTACAATAGTACCTAGTTTTTTTTTAGTTACTGTCCAATGTTCTCAAATTGGACAGTTGATCTAAATAATTTTGAGCTGAGATATATACATACCTCTAAATATGTGTAGGTATATAACATGGTCTTTAATTTAAACTCCCAATATAAGAACATAATAGAAATTAGAAAGTAAAAACAAGTACTAATACTCTAATCTAAAAAAGCAAATAAAAGTTTAGGCATTGTTTTTGTAACAGGCATTTACTCAAGATACTTGTCAGAATACCTTGGTATACCTAAATAAATTAGTATCTGCACCTAGGGGTCAACCTCATTGTATTACATATAAATTTATATATGAGGAAAACTACTAAATTCTTGATAACAGGAAAAAAATAAGATCCCTAAGTAATTATTTTAAAAACATGCACTCATTTTAGAGGTTACAAACTATCAGAACATGTGTCAGCTTAATTTGTATTGTTCTTTCAATGCATGAAGTATATGTATGGTAATCATTATGAAAGTAAAAGTGAAATAACAAAGTAATGAACAATCAAACCAAATAAAACTATTCTCATTCAGAGAACATCATATTAAAGATAGGTACCTAATCAATGTGTTTCAAACATGTTAAGATAAGTAAAGTGCCAATGATTTCATTTCCAGGAATTTTTTCATCTTTTTCACACTATAACAAAATTATTTTCTGCACAATATAGGTAATATTACACTATACCAGGTATTGAGAGTAGGTATCCTAAGCATATTAATACTATTGAACTTAGTTGTGTAATGAGAGAGTAATCAATAAAATATATATATATTATTAATATATGTGTAACATTTACAAAATAAATTTCTTACCTCTTGTACATAATAATTTGAATAAGTCCAAATGATGCCAAGAACAGTCCAATGAAGGCCGCTGATATGGTTTCCATAAAACATTGGGAGATGCCATGGTCGACCCACACCTCCCAAAGGGTCACATTTGGGGGACAATACCTCAGCATCACTATAATATCAAATACGACATAGTTATTGAAATAGTTTACATAATGAATATAGGCAGTAAGTCACATTTAAATTTAAGCCAACCAAACTTTGCAAGCTGACTAGCGATTCCAGCATTGGTTTAGCCTTGAGGTTACTAGCATATTCATTATTTTTTCAAATGAATTCGTTCAGTTTTACTGCTGTATTTATGATTATTTGTACATGTTGAAGGCTGCCGAAATGTGAAACACAAAATGTACACCGAATTAACTACAAAAACTTACTGCACGCACTGTCAATATCGGAACTATTATTCCACCGGCACTCTCATAATAATTTTGCGCCTTATCAAATTTTATTTGCAGATTATTTGCATGAGCAATTTTCACAACAGCGCAACAGAATTGAAAAATGAAAATGCCAAAGATGACTTGCTTGACTGACGTTGACTTACTTGACTTATAATTCCATTGACGTTAACATTAACTCAGATGGCAAAATTGCAACAATACCGCATAGGCCAAAGGGAAGTAAAAAAAAACATAAGCTCATTGGAATGAAATCGGTGAAATACAATTTTAAATAATAATCATCATCTTATTGCCAAGTTGGCTACCGGCTAAGGTGATTGAGCTTTAGAGCCAACATTCTGTACTCTGATGACGTGCTCGTTTCTGTATTTTATAAGGTGACACTCGCTTTAGCACTTTTACTCGCTTCATTCCCTGGTTCATCCATCCTCATGGAATTAAGAGGGATGAAATGAAAATCCTTGTCCATCCTAGAGTTCCACCCACCCAATCACATAATTTTAATAACACGTTGTATGAAAATTAATTGGTTTTCGAACGCATTTTGTCTATGACTTTTTACTTCTTTCTTTTAATAGTTTTCTATTCTGCTACTAGTGAAACAACTAAAATAACAGCTGATGGTAGCTGTTATTACTAACTGTTATTTACTGTTACAGTCAGAATCAGATTCAGAATACATAGCGTTTATTTTTCAACTATGTTGTGTACAGATCTTATAAAATAAATTGTATCGACAATTTGTGTACATACATTATGGACATAAAATATGTTTAGCTACTACTACTACTAAACTATCATATAATTTTATGTGACTATTTCGATAAATTTCAATTTATCGAAATAAAATAATAACTAGTAGGTACCTAGTCTTATTAGTGGTGTAACTGTGCACGTCTATAGTGTCATCATATACTAAATGGATAAAAATGGTGGAAAGAAAAAGAAGTCCTCGTGCCATGCATGCCCTGCATGGTTATGTTACAGTTGATGTTTGCTGTTACCCGTGATATTACCCGTATTAACCCAGGATAAAAGTATGTGTGTTAACCCAGTGTCTAATTCTATCTCCACACGTTACATGAAAGTCTTCCAAGAGGCTATGGAAAATATACATTCATGACTCCACATTACCTCTAGGATAGTTTGAAAACTCTGATACAGTTGGTCCTCTCATACGAACTTATTTATTTATTTTACAAGGTTGTGTAGACTATGGCATATTATCGAGCATTAGCGTAACATTGTGTTCCACGAAACAGTTTTTTTCATTTTCCGAAAGTCTTTTACGTATACAATACAATAATACAATACAAAAACGTTTATTGGGTTCAAAAATACTTACATCTAGGTTCACTATATTAATACATACAAAAACAAGAGTAATTTCTTATAACAGTGTGTTGTCACCCGGACGAGATGTATGTAACGTATGATACTATTAGATTAGTTTCGAACATCACTATTTTTGTTTCCATGTGTTTGTGTCAGCCGGCGTATACATACATGACAAATGAATTTGTGTATGTGTGTGTACGCAGTCGTGTTGAGTGACGGGAGTGGACCGAATTTCGCGTTTCTATTTTGTTATTTACTGCATAAATCGCTTTTCTGTAAATAACTAGTGCTATAAAACCGTAATATACATATTCGTGGTCCTCGCGATGTAATTTCGTGTTCCTATGTTCGTGGATAAAATCATTGTGATAGTGAATAATCAGCATGTGTCACCATTCATCAACAAATTCCGTGAAACGGTGAAGAGTCGTCATGTGAGGAAGGTTATGACTATCAGTTGAGAACGGACTGTCCCTCACTGGTCCGTTGTGTTGTGATCAAGTGTTGTTTTTTGTCTGGTGAAGGTGATAAATTCAGTATCAAAATGGCGGACCTCGAGGCAGTTCTCGCAGATGTCAGCTATTTGATGGCTATGGAGAAGTCGAAATGCACTCCAGCGGCACGAGCTAGTAAAAAAATAGTCCTACCAGATCCAAGGTAATACTCACCACAAGTTCATCAGTGGAGTAGAACAGGCAGGGCCACTTCCTAACCTTGTTTATCGAAAGTTTATCATGTTGTTTACAAAATTGATTTTATTGAAATTCGTATTGCAATTTGTTGCTTTACGTCCACAAATGGCTTAAAACTTCGGTTTAATTAATGGTAGCAGGCACCTTAATTATTCTAGGAGGCAACTTAACGTTTTCTGTAACAATATACTGTTATAAACCATGTAGAAGCCCTAGATGTAGTATTATCTTGTATACAGGTTACCTACTCACCTACATAGCTATCTTCAATCCAATTGACACAGTTTCAAGTGTTTCAGTCGGTCATTAAAATTCAGGGGTCATTGAACTTTTAGTCATTGCAATTCTTGTTTTGCGTCAAATGCAATACACATACTTAATCTAATGATCAATGATATGACTTTATAGTTAAAATTTGTAATGTGCAAATAATTTACAAAAATCTATGATTTAATTACTGGGAAAAGTTAGTGCAGGAATAATTAAATCATTATCACATTGATCTTGTATCTTTATGAGTCTTTCTGTTATTATAACAACAAATGTTTGGAATTGTTTGTTGTTGAAAATAGGTTATATTAATTATTTTAAGAAATGTTTGATAAGTAGATAGATTGTGGAAACCTTGAAGAAACATGATATTATTAAAGCTAGTCTACAAAGGCATTGTAGTATTTTTTTAATAAGTTAATGTTTTTTAACTCAACACATAGCAACTTATAAGTATCATGGTTTTCACTCATGTGTAATTTAAAGATAACAGTTATGTATTGATAAGAATGTCTCACAAAAGTTTTAATAATAAACCCTATAAGTACTTATTATGTACAACTTACTAACAAAAATGTGATTGTCACCTCACATATATGAGTCCATAGTACATAGGTGAAATAGATGGATAAAAACTAGAATAATCATGATAGATATTAAGAGAGAAAGAGAGAGACAGTAAGTAAGCAATAATATGGCTTTAAGTATCTCTAACATACAAATCAACAGGTAAACATATTTGGATGTAGTTTAGTATGGAGATAAGTCAATTAAAATTACACTTGTGATTAACACCATAGCTACATTTTATAATAGATTAGGTATGGTGAAATATTGGATGTCATTCTATTAACCTGGTTTTTTCTAAGTGATCAGGTAGATTACGAGTGAACCCTATAAAATTGGGATCTTAAATACCTAATCTGAATATCTTTAATAACTCAAAGGTGACAGACTGACACAGTGATCTATCAACACAGCCCTAACCACTTGACGGATCAGTCTAAAATTTGGCATGCAGGTAGATGTTATGATGTAGGCCTCCTCTAAGAAGGGTTTTTGGAAATGCCTGTTTTAGAGAAGTGAAATAGGGTATGCAATTTTACTTCTTAATGTGAGCAAATCTGCGAGCTCCCACTAGTATAGCTATAAAATACATTGCCACTAAAACCCAAATCAGGTGTGTTATTTGATAAGGGTAAATCACAACAATTTGTTATCTTGTCTCTATAACTGCGTAATTTATGTTCTGGTGTGTGCATGTGCTATTATTTGCCAGACCTGCTGATAGTGTATTGTTTACATTGCAATGTGTTATGTTTGATTAATTGGGTCCTTCCTTCATATAGATACATGAGTATAAAAAGATTTATAATTTACTATCAATTGAAGCGAGAAATTTATGATAAAAAATTATTCAAGTGTGGTTTTGTATTACGAGCTTTAAGTATCTATTTACTTAGCACCAACTAAAAAAATATATTACTTACATAACTCAGATTTTCTGTCAGTCACTCAAACATACCAAAGTCTGATCGCAGATAGATAGCTATGAGGTTGCCAAAGTTCAAGTCAGCGGTAAAAAAATAATAATATACTTAGCTCACTTATTGTAAACAAAACTATAAAATAACTTTCCATTCACATCTGTGATTCAGTGGTAATGTTATGAAGGAGCCCAAGAAAACAAGCTATTAATTTCTGTCATAATATATTTAATGTTTTCGGTGTATTTTACCTAGTCACAAATTATAATAAATACTGAAGTACCTATGTCAGTATTTAATGGTCTATAAGCTTTATACACCTTATTAGGTAAGTATAATTCTGAAGATGGATGTCACAACATCCGAAACGTGTAAACAACATACGTGAATTACATGTGAGTGAAAACCGTTTCAGTTAACATATTTATTAAGTATAGGTACTTAATACTTATTTCAGAAATTCTTACAATCAAGTTGTTTATTGTAGGAATCCTGAGTTTGTGGTATTTCCACCTGTAGGCTGTTAATAGAAAATTAACGCCATTGAAATGTTTAATCTGTTGCTTCAGTGACTTTCAACTGTTTATGGGTATACTTAAGTCAATAACAGAACATGTTTCAGCAGTTATTAGATTTTTTGTCTGTTTATTTATGGCACATCACACGAAAACAGCAGAAAGGATCATAATAAATTTTAGTCATGTATTTAGTATGAGGTTCTGGGGGTGGAATAATGCCAGCGAAACCACAGACATCCACTATCAATATACATACTTAATGTTTTTACTACGGATGAAATGTCGGAAATACTTAATCCGTTTTTATTTTGCTTAAATATTTGCATCATCTGCATTAAGAGTCTGCAAGACAAACAACTTACCAAATTACTTAGATAGGTATATCCTTATGCAGCTGTTTGAACCATTTTATTAGATAATTTGGGTACTTTAACTTAATAAAAAGTAAAAAAAAAATTGAGATGAGATTTGAAGTACTTAATGAAACTGCCCTTGATTTAACTACATAGTATATTAAGACAATCAGTTGATTTCTTCCATCGAATCAATTTTTTGATTGGTTTTAAATTTTTAGCCAATGACAACCCACAGAAATAGATTTGTTAGTAGAATTAAATATAGTTACTGATGTGTTATAGTTAATAACTAGTCTGTTTTTTTTTTTTAAATTAGATTTTATTTTACAAAGATGATGTTCTAACCAATTCTTTTTTGTCTTTGTTTCAGTGTAAGGAGTGTAATGCACAAATATATGGAAAAGAAGAATGAAGTAAATTTTGATAAAATATTCAATCAAGTCTTAGGTGAGTCTATAAAATCTGAGCATGAAAAATACATAAGTAACTAATTAATAAGTGGGTAACCTACTTTATTTACTTTACAAATAACCTTAGTAAGTACTTACTTTGTTCAAAAGTAATTTATATATATATATATATACCATATACATAAGTAAGCACTTGCTATGATATAGCTTATTTTTTTTTTAATTTTCAATCTAAGTAGTACTTAAGTGTATAATCCTACTTTTAAGTAAATCTGAGTTATTGCTGGTATCAATTACAAAATAAGTAATGATCCGTTATTAAACTTATAAAAACAAAAGTGTTAAGTGAAATATACTAAAAATGACTTGCAATTTATTTGTAGACATAGTTACTTACACAAAATGAATGAATATAAACAAGTTAATAAATAACATAGTTAGGTAGTAAATGAGTGAGTATGTGTAAAACACACACATGAAAAGCTTGTCTATATCATTTTACAAAAAGTACCTACTCTTAAATGAAATGATCAACTTTTACACTCTATACACTAAACTCTTAACAACATGAAACAACTTTGGCACTAAGTCCTATAAAGTAAAGCAAAGAATTTCTCCTCTCATGCTCCCCAGGCTAGTAAGTTAGGTAATTTTATGCCACTAGAATGCATCCTAAGTGCAAGCGTAAGCACGATCTAAACTAATCGCGTTGGAGCGACGCCCGGGGGAATTCTGCACTTTTATTTTGTTGAACACGTGAAAGAGTGTTGCTCGACAGGCAAAGCACTTTTAAAATGGTAATCTGGTATGTCTATGGTCCAATTTTTTATGTTAACTTTTTATGTACAATTTAAGGCAGTCGTAAAGCCATGTCAGAGGCCCTTAGCCTGATAAACTCTCGACACCAGAGTTGCCCACTCTCATTAGATAAAAAGATGTGGAATTTTGGATAATCAATACTTCTTACCTATAAAGGTGATGAGACTAATTTCCATAGAAATAAAAACAACCTGTACTAAATAAGTAAGTTAAATGTTTTCTTAAAATAAAGTGGAGAAACATAAACATACAATATGTACCTACTTACTTATCTGGCTTATTATTACAAACAAAAAAAAGCTTACAGCCCAAGAAGTTGTAGATAACTATATGTGATATACTTATACTTAAAAATATAGGAATTACAAATATTACAAGCAACAAGCTCTGGATCTAACTCCTGATAGCCAAGCTATTTTTACCTTTATGAAGACCTTAGACGTGAATTCCAAAAAGGAAGGAAGTAGAACATTTTGTATGTACCTACTTTATGTAACGATTTTACACATCATATTCAAAGATCCCCATAGTTAGTCGCAAAGAATATAATCATAAGTACATAGAAGAGAGCCTCGGATCTGTAGCATCCAGTTTGCAGGGATTTGTATCGTAAACAAGATTACAGTAAGCAATGCCTTGAGACAGTCGACTACGCACGACTCGGATTATGGCCGTTGACATAGTGTAAAATGGACAGGCTTTGCCACTACAAGTATATGTTTCCATTAAAAAAATGTTAGATTGAATCTACTGGAATATGAGTACCAAATGATGTGTGATTGTTATTTAGTATTTACCTATAGTCCAGTCACGATACACGTAGTATCAAGGTCATTGGCCTGTGTACGTCTTTCTTTAATTTTGTTTTAATTTAAATTAAATTGTATAGCGTAATTGTATTTGTCGTCTCGCTCGCATAGTTAGCTGTCATTGTTGTCACAGTTGATGTGCAAGACAGCAATAGAGGTAAACGTCCGAAGTTCAATGTCTTTCACAAACTTAGATCAGTTTTTTTATAACTTAGATAGTTACCTAATTTTCGCGCGCTTACAAAGTGGTAAACTTAGACCAGTCTCGATAGTGCTATGTCAATGTTTATGGCCCCTCGACGAACAATTGCGGCCTCTAATGAACTTGGCTCTTCGAAATTATACCAGTAGTACTATAATTTTCTACTCCACACAACTCGGTATTCTTTCCTAGCCTTTTTTTCTGTGCTGAAGTTCCCGCAAGGCGTACTTTGCTTAGAAAAATGCAGTGGTGTATAATTTTTGTTCGAATGTTCTTCTAATCAGCCAGTAGTTACTTATTTATTTAATTTTTCTGCAACATCAGCAGGAGGTATACTTAAATTGTATAGAAAAACGTACTTCATGCACAAAGAATCTCAAATCTGGTCACAAATGAAAGCACCTGTGGTTTTGTGTACTTACTGCGCATTGCGTTCGCGAATACCAAAGAAAGTTGCCGCCGCGGTCAAAACTTGAAAAAAAAAAGAAAATTATTTAAGTTTTATTATTTTTTTCTTAGATGGGTGACCGTCACAAAAACCGTTACTTATACCCATTTTTGTGGGTTTGGTAACACTTTAATAGTAGGTAGAATTGGCTGTTGTCATAGTAGTAACTACGCTGTACTTGATAAACCATGCGAGAGTTCCTGCGGGCATTTAAAAACTCTCGAGCGCAGAGTTTACCACTTATTTGAACTTCATACTTGTTTACTCATCTTTTATTTACTTAAGTAACTAATATTTTTATTTGAAAGGTTGGTAACTTTGCCGCAAACATTCCATGATTTGTTAAAGCTCATTGTTACTAATCCTTTAGCCCATAAACCTATCAAAAAGTTATGCTTATAGGATATTTTGCTCCACTCTGTTGTGGCTTGCATAGTTAGTCCAGTTTGTGCTGGACCAATTTGCATGTGAATCAGTGGGAATATCCACTAAAGTATGCAAATAGCTTTGCATGGCGTTTTTCATTTCTCCACGTCTCTATTTTTTTTTGAGTGATTAATTTGTGTGAGGCAACTTTCTGTTTACTTACTCACCTATGTAACTAATTTACACATTTGTAAGTACTTAATATATTGGCTATAAATCAGGTTTAAGTAATATATTGAGTACTTATTTAATTAAAAACTAAGCTTACATACTTAAGTAAGTAGTGTTATAACTAAGTACACTAAATATATATATTTTTAATGTAAATACTTAGCACTACTTTCATGAACTTTAACTAGAAGTCAAATCTTTTAAAATATGAGTTTTTCCTTTTCCATAAAAAAATGTTTCCTTCTTATTTTTGCCATTTAAGAAAATAATTTAATTCCACTCTTTCAAACTGTTATCAACAAGACACACAGAACACGAGACCCTAAGTAATAGAAGTAATATCTATTGCATCACAGTCGGGCACTCGAGAGAAGCCAACGATATTGGAGAAACCTCTAACTTTTTATATACATACGTACCTACGTACAATATACCTACACACATGCTAAGTCTTAGAGAAAAGTTATCTCTTAGAAGCCAGCGGCAGTTTGCTACAAATAAGATGTTGGTAATGGTTTCAACTTGTGGTGTTAGAGTGAATAGCGTACATTGATGACAGATAAAATTAGTAAACTTAACGGAGTTAAGTACTTAATCGGCCCGTGACGGAATTCCAATTTACCATAAGTTGTTATATACGGAACATTTAACTAAATTGTAGGTCCCGGCTGTTTGTCTAGTACGGCAGTCGTTAAGCCATGTCAGAGGCCCTTAGGGCGGCTTGATAAACTCTCGACACCAGAATTGGCCACTCTCATTCGATAAGAAGAAGAAGACTAAGGAACTTTGTATTTTATACAATTTTCTTTTAGTTAGTCACAGATAGGCTTCGATAGGCATCGACATTTTATGATTACATCGTTTGATGTAAACAAGCCCATTAAATCATAATTACCTGCCTAGTTTCTCATAATTAAAATTGTAATAGATATATTATGTACTTACCGTTATGATAACAAAAAAAAAACTGGTGAATAGATGAGAAACACTTTTTGCCAGCCCTAATTAAGCAACTACAAACGGGGAAGTAATTTGATATGTAAGGTATTAGAAATATCCAGACTAGAAATTCTAGATTTCACTAAGTTAGTAGGTACGTACATACTTACTAATGTGGCGCTGCGACCCAAATAGGATCCTGGCCTCCGACACAAAGAGACGCCACTCCACTCGGTTCTGCGCCATCTCCTGCCACTCGGTGCATGGAGCTGTTGCAGATCCTCCTTGGAACTGGTCCTTCCAACATATCTTTAATCAAGTTCTTAGGTACTATGATTCAGTAATATCTCTTGACTGCCAAACTAGGCATCATGGGGTTCAATAACCTCTGCATGATAGGTTTTCAAATTTGTTTTGGTATTTTTTTATATACTACGCCATCATATTTGTCATTTCATTTCTTTAAACGCCTTTCTATTTGCAATTTAAAAAGGCGTTTCTGATATTGAAGGTTTAGAATCATGGGCGTCAATAACCTTTGCAAGAAATAAATTCAAATTTGTTATGGTATTATATTACTACACCATCATATCCAACCTTTTTCCACTAAACGCCTTTCTATATGCAATTTAAAAAGGCGTTCCTGACACTGAAGGTTTGCCCACCACCCCGTTGTTCCATTAGCCAAATTGCATCTTGAACTTCGTTATCCACATAAAACGCTCAATAATGCACTTAAATTATTTTCACGTCTATGAAATTGCCTCTGTAAACTTGTTAGCCTTCTCACTAGGTCAGCCGTAATTCGGTTGAGCACATGAACGCTAGTATGTTGCGTATGTGTTATAGTTGGTAATACGTACTGTAAACAATATGTTATATGTACATAGTTATGTGCCAGTATGCGAGACGATAATACCACTTTAGCGATATGATTAATCGAGGAATTAATTCAGCAAGTAGTTTAGATGTAGAACGGTCGTGTAATAAAGTCTTGTTTTTTTAAAATTTGTAGTTATATATTAACGAAATGTTAAATTGGTTTTTTAAATATTGTATAGCTTGAAATACCTAGTTTATTTACGAGTAGATACAAAGTGAATTGTAGTAGATCTTATATGTCACAGTGTTAGATAAAACGAAGCCGTATTCGTTATTTATTTTAAGCCGTCATTAAACTTGAGCGTCTATTTGTATGGAAAGAACGTACGGCATACAAAAGGGAAGAAAAATCAATAGTCGCGACAGCTAAATAAATACCTTTGCTCCTGCCCTCTTCAAGTTTTGAGCGATGTCGATGACGCGAAACCTTGTCACGTCTACGGAGATAAAGCACGAGTGAAATACGCGCGAGTCCTTATCTGACCCACATATCATCCTCCCCCAGCCAGACAATACCGTTGAAATGTTGTTGAAAGGTATTTCTTTACACAGACGTTGAAACGTCTGCTACTGTTACCTCGCGCATTATTTGCCGTGTACTGGCGCTCGAGTGAGCTCAATCGTCTCGGGAGTGAATGTAGGACTTCCACAGGTCTCTAGCGTCGTGCTGTAACGAGATGGTATTGCTATCGACCCTCGTCAAAACCGAATATGATATCATGTCGTATTTACTTGGCTCGAGTAGGTAGGGTGCTGTATGTATGTTAGCCGGCTGGATCAGTTTTTTCGGGGGCGTCAATGGAGCTCGCAGATCGGTTTTGATTTATGATCCCGGCTCGGTCATGACCGGAATTAATGTTACGACGCTGTATCTTTTGAACGCAGTCGCTCTAAAACGATTAAGTTTCATGATCTGTCCACTAATAGCGATATGAATCAATGCGTTTTCTTACTGGGTAGACCATACATCCCTGACGAAACGCTTTTCATATGAGAATATTGGAATTTTCTATTTCTACTGTTCAAGACATAGAGAGCACATTCAAAGGCTTTATTTCATGTTTGCGATACCATATATAGACCCATTAAATTATTGTTGAACCTTGAGCAGTCAGTCCGAATGATAAGAGTACCGAATTCAGCGTTTCCTTGCCTTATTTAATTGAGACAGAATTATCCACGAGACTTGCTAGAGCCTTCCTAAATGTTTCGTGTGCGTACTGTAGGTAACTAGTAGGTCACGCAATGCGTCTAGTTTCTACATGAATTTCTAACATTTTATTGTCGAACCTGATCACGCATAGTATGTTTGAAACGCGAAGCACGGAACCAAATCAAATTTGCCTGGTATTTCTATCCACTTAGTTTATGTATAGGGTGCGCAGGATAGGGTGTTGTTGTGTCTAAACTAATGCCATAAATATGTACAATAGTAACTAGTTAGTAGTTACTTATTTTTATTCGAAAATTGGGCCAATTTCCCACCAGTTGAATGTCACGAATTATCATAGTTATTCCATGAAAGTGATTAATATTGTATTGTTATTAATTAACTGCTTAATGTATTTGGACTGGTTAATCGTATCACGTATTTTATTAAATCTGTGGCAATCACCTAATTTTATGTTTTCATAAGTTTTGCTAATAAAATCATAAAATATATACATATATAGTTACTGCAAAAGTGACGAGACTCTCTTGCTTCATAGCCATTATTTATCCTAAACCATACTTTGTAAAACCTTGTAGTACAAAGTAGTAACATCTATCTCTTGAGTCGTATTTCCTCATGACTGAGGGTCGTGACGCCCCTGCAGAATTAATTTGTCAGGGAAGTTCTCTTGGGCAGATACATCGTGGTGGGCGCCCAGGTCCATGCACGGAAGACATGTCCTCGGATATTGTGGACCTCAAACATGTTTTCCTTCACCGTTAAGCAAGTACAAATCCACACATTACTTGAAAATACAAGTCATTGGTGTAGGGCTAGATTAGAAACGGTGCATCTGGATGAAAAGCAGACACTTGAACCGCTGAGCCACACTCGCTAGTAACATAGTAAAGTAAGTATGTTATAGTAGCCACTAGAGCCTGCGTATAAGTATAGATAGAGGCGCTCTCGACGCCGATATTTGCTAGGGAACGCGAAATTGCAGCAAAGCTCTTGAGACTGCAGAGAGGGAGTTGCAAACGCAATTTACGAACCCTACTTCAACAGTAAATAACTTACCGGGTGCAGGGGACACTGGGAGGACGCCGCGCCGGCTCGCTATCGGTACATCGGTCTTGGAAACTACCAATATGTAATGTTACCACACTAGTTAATAACTTGTGTGTAAGTAAAGCCATCTTCGAAAACATGATTTACGTACGTAACGTCACGAGAACGACAATTGCCAACACCGCTGACTAAAAAATTCTTCGAACTATGTAATCATTTTTTTTAACTCTTTTATTTGGATACATAAGGAAGATCAGGTATAACTAACTCCACTTCTGTACCGCTTTATTTGAACCTAAGGCTTGTACCAGAATATGCACATGTTTTATAGAAATGCCAATCGTATATTTCTCCCAATGATATGTAGGTTGAACTGGGTACTCTCGTAGGTACCTCAGGTAAAAGCCCAATGTATAAAAATCGTTATCTTCTCCAAACGCGGTAATGTTTTGGGTTAAAATAACAAAGGTAGCGGCTCGTCTTGAGAATCAAAATGTACCTACATGTAACCATACGTCAATTTACCGGTATGGAGTTATGTTGAATGTTGCAATTTGTTCTCATCAAACCAGTCAATATTTAAAATGCTGACGCTTTCGCGTCGATTACTTCCTACATTACAAATATGTATTACAAATTATTTACCTGGGCATGCTTTGTACTGTTATCTCAGTAAATATACTTAGATACATTTGTATGGATTGCTAACAAAAATCAGTAGGCATTGACTGCTCCGTTAGCTTAGTTGATAGTGGCTCTGCCTTCTAATCTTGGGGTGCGGGTTCGATTCCCGCATGGCACAAGTAATTATGAATATTAAAATTTGTAATTATTTGTGTTAAGTCTGGTCGTTTCTATGTATAATAAGTATGTATTTACAAAAGAAAAAGTATATATGTATTATATCCGTTATCTAGTACCCATGATGCAAGCGTAAGCTTAGTATGGGGCTAGATGGCGCTGTGTGATATATGTCCTGAAATATTTATTTATTTAAATATTGGTGAAATAAGCACTTTAGAAGTGTGATAGAGTTATTCGTAACTGGCGTAAATTTTAACTAACTTTTGGACACTTCACCCTAATATTATGTTGCCTATAAATTAATTCGGAGGTTTTCCCATCTACTTAGTACGCTAAATATGTAACTACTAGGTGACCAAAAGAACTGCATTCGTTAAGTAAGTTGATCTCCTCCAATAATAATTAAGCTGACAGAGGCAATTATTTCCGCGAGAATAATCCTGCGACTTTGGTTGGAGGTACTTAGCCTTAAAGCATTCTTAATCCAGGCTTATCTGAAACTGGGCCGGGGGCCGCTCGGTCGTCACTGGGCACTAGTGCTAGTGCCCAGTGTTTTACTACTTAAGAACTTATTTAGGAAAGGAACCTAATTCTGTATTTTTTATTCGGTGTGCTAAGTTTTTTGTAAAATTAAGTAGGTATCCGTGTTTTGTAAGCTTTTTTTCTTCTGTATAAGTATTTTTTTGTATAATATGTAAATAAGTTCCATACTGTGCTTTTTGATAAATATTATAACTACCTAACTTACGTATATTTTGTTGGTTGTAGGTTTAGATGAGTTTCTAAAATGATAATAATGTTTTAGTTCCAACTTGCAAGTTGCCTGATGTAAAAATACGGGTGTATTCTATTTAACTACTTACTTAATGAGGATGTTTACTTGACCACTAATTCTATGTGGTTAAGTAGTTGTCCGATAGTTATTGAAGTTGACAGTAACTTACTGAATAGATTTCTTCTAGTCAAGCGCTATATTGCTGACGTGTTGCTTAGCATTCAGCTAGTTTCAGTTAAGCAAGTTTTTTTTCATCAAAACACTGACCGCGACGGCAGTAGCTTAATTTTGGTATTCGCAAACGAATGAGCCACTACGATAAGTGATATGTGGCTATTACTGTTGGATATAATTTACGGTCTTCAATGAAACTATACAGACTTCAACGGCTACTGTGTTCTGTTTACCTCCACCGCATAGTCATATTAATATGAGAAATGTAAATTCTGCATTTTTTTCCATGTCACCCATCCAAAGACTAACCGAAGCAACAGTTACCACCAGTTAGTTACTTAACTTTGGTATTCGCAAACGAATGAGCCACTACGACAATTAATATATGACTATTAGTGTTAAATATGATTTACGGTCTTCAATGAAATGTATTAAACCAGCTTTAAATGTATATTCAGTTCATTTAAGAACACATTCTGTTTTGTGTGCCAAAATAAAATAAATAAATAAATGAAACTATACAGACTTCAACGGCTACTGTGTTCTGTTTACCTCCACAGCAAACATAGTCATAATAATATCGTGTCTAGGGTTAAGTACACTACTTGCGTCACGGCAGTGTGTATTTGCTGAACTTGTTTAACGCTGGTTGTGCGTACGGTAGACCTCGTGAATGGAAATAGTTTTGTAGGTATGAATTGTTTCTTTTTGTAAAACACTAAACAAATAGGTCATAAACTTGTGTGAGAAACATTTAAAAACAAAAGTAAAGTTAATGAAGTACTTAATTATAACTAATATTGGATTCGCAATAAAAAGGCACAATTTTACATCACCGGCACCAGCTGCCTATATTGCGCATTCCGAAATATTTGTCTATAGGTATCAAGACTAGGATGCACGGTATCAATGTATGTAATTATCGGGAGAGGGTCGTCCTGCAGCGAAATGGGTCGACGACATTATTCGATGTATCTGGCACATACAAAGATAATCGTAGTTTACCCAGCAGTGTGATAAAGAAGGCCGCGGATGATGATGATACCTAGTTATTACGGAACAAATTGTAACCATTTGATACATATTCGCTTCGCTCCATTTTCTCGCTCTGCCAATGAACAGGCTGGCATTGAAGGCTGACAATTTGACGGAAACTGTACGGTCAGCGGTGATAATTTAACGGTCACGCATGCAGTGGTATAAGGAGGGATGTGGATGATGATGATACCTACTTACGAGTTCCTTCGAAACAAAATGTTACAATTTCACGCAGAGACGATTCGCTCACTTTTCTCGCTCAGCCAATGAACAGGCTGGCATTGAAGACTAAGCTGCCGACAATTTGACGCACACCGTACGGTCAGCGGTGATAATTACCGGTCACGCATGTTACTTACGAGCGAATTAGCAAATGATATGTAATCGACTCGAATCATTACTTATTTGACGTGTGTGCGCTAAACAGATGTTACTACCACGCATGTGTAAATCAAATATTATTTATGCGCTATCATTTTACGGCAATTTTTACAAATTATATTTACTTTACTGACATTTAAGTCACGAACATACAATACGTATACAATAGTATACATACCAAATAGTGTTTACTCCGTATTTTATGGCAAGTTTAAAATGATTTGTGAGCTAAATTTAAGTTTAAGTATTATGATGTAATTAGCCTTCACAGCAAGTATGCGAAATTCGGAAGATAAATATGTATCTGTGTTTTTATACATAGTTATGGCCATTTTGGCCACATATTAAGACGATAACTTAGGTATTGAAGTTTTTTTAAAATACGGTGACATTCTCTCCCAGTCAGAATATCACGTTTCAGTGAGTAATACAATATTTTATTGTTTCAGGTTATTTATTATTTAAGGAATTCTGTGAACAGACGTCAGAGGAACCAGTGCCACAATTAAAATTTTATGAAGAGGTAAATAATTTACAAACATTCCATCACACGCTACGTCAAAAAATGTAGATGAAAAATGTGAATATTTTTTTTTCCAGATTAAATCGTATGAAAAACAAGAATGTATAGAAGAACGAAGAAAGATTGCGAGAGATATTTATGACAATTTTATCATGAAGGAATTATTAGCCAATTCACACGTAAGTTTTTTAGCTCTATGATTTATCTAAATCCCTATTCATGCTGATGACGATCGTTGCATAGACATTCACTATCACCTAATTGATTTCGAGAAATTATACATCTATATACTGGACTATATAGTTTAAGTAGTTATTGGATATCAGTTATATCGCAGTAGTGTAGGTACTTATACTGCTTTACTCAACATTCTGCAAATATGCAGTGATATTAAAATCTTCATACTCCCTGAATTTATGAGACAGCTTTCAACAGGATTTACTTAAAATATGAAACCCGTGTGTTAAAAATAGAAATAACTGGGCAGGTGCATCGCTAGTTGCGGTCTTCTCACATAGCGGTCCAGTTTTAGAAGATTATCCATGTTACCGAGAGCTTTGCAACTCAGCTGGCGAATGCATCGTTATGCAGATTTCGATGCAGCAAAAAGAGAAAATTAAAATTCGATCCGATTGTAGCGCTGGGTTCTTTCTTTGTAATGCATGTATTATGCTTTGGAAACGTGTTCATCGGTTGCAGTTTTCGAGCACATACAAGTACATACATAGATCTGTAGCATCGAGAATGCACTAAGATTACATCTAGTAATACAGTATTATAATTATACATACTCACTGCCACACTCCCTGTTCCCCACGAACTATAATTCTACTATCTTTAAAGCGAGAGTGAACCGGTTCTTATTAGGTAAGCACGACCATAGCTATTGCTTATCATCGGGCAAACTATGGTCAAGTGCAAACATGTTTTAGTTAAAAAAAAACAGTATTGGTTCCTTCCATGACGGTTGGGGAACCTACTCGGATTAAGCAGTAGTTTCACAGACTGTACAACAGTCTTTAACAACTTTGAAATAGAGTAAGATAGTAGTAGTTGTGTCGTGTAGATAGTTAGTGTAGGTAGATCAAATCATGACGACATAAACTACACAAAGATCACCCATAGCTACTACGCTCCTATCATGCTGCTATTTTTCCATCCAGAAAATTATAACCCAGGGGTCTTCAAATCTAGAGTAAATAGGTTTCTTCTAGGCAAGCGTGCTACATCTTAGACTATAGTGGTGCTTAACATCAGGCAGGCTATAGTCAAACGTAAGCCTATTTAATGTAAAAAAAAAAAAAAAAAACCATGGCCCAACAAAAACCTACGCTCTGCCGCAAAACCTTCCAGCAGAAGTTTCCCCACAATTGTCAACGGTCGTCCTCATTACGGCTAGTTCAGGTCAAAGTTATGATAAGTGCACTCGTCGCCAGCGGCCGACGGTCGCACGGCTTTAATTAGAAATTGTGGAGCCCCTGTGTCCGCATCCGTCTGGAACTGCGCTTGTTTGTATAATGACCCTCGTTAGTGGACTGTCAACTGTACATTCATCTTTGAACCGAATGTTGACCGAAACCTCGCTCGCTCCCCGGCCGGCTTTCAAAAGGATCTATGTGTAACTTTGTGTTGTATCGTAGTACGGGATTTTGAAAGCCGATCCGGATTTACTCCTAGATCAAATTAGGGCATGAGAAGCGTTATAATCTTTGCGAAAAGTTGAGTTAAAGAATAATATCACGTTTCTTATGCTAGATGAGATTCACGCTTGATTACAATTTGCTTAAAGTGGATGCAGTTTATGGTTTACTAGTGGAGGTGTCGATAAAAAGTGGCTTAAATACCGAAAATCACTGTTATCCGTCATTCCCTTCTGTTCCGACGAGAAAGAGGAACAAACAGACTATTTTATTTTATGTCAAACAGTACGAATAAGTACCTACTAAGAATGACTGCTTTACAATTGCATATGAAATAAACTGCATATCGCATATTGTTATGACCAACTTATCAGTCCTGTCCTCAGTTTACGTGTTCCAAACGTCCGCATGGAATAAACATGCATTTTCCCCGGTCTTTGTGTCTAAATCGCCAATTTACCTGACGCACGAGCCGCGTCTTCCTTGTCACGTATTCAAATAAAATCTTAACGATGTCCTGTTCGTGTATGCTTGTTTCAATGTACTCCTTTGTATACGTTTTGTTGAGGTATAGAAGCGTGCTATTTGTAATTTTTTTTAAGTACATATGTACTGGTATAATGATGCATATCTTGTTATTACGCGTTAGTTGAGAACTTTTGTTAAAATCACTTTGTAAACAATTTTTTTTTAAATTATGTAGGCTGCTTAGCTCTTTGGTTCAGCTCCTAAAAACAATAGAACGATACGAAAAAGAAGAAAACCAAGTCTTACTCTGACTGATGTATGACTATTTCTACTGAAAACCTTTCCCTTTATAGCTACGAGTACTATAGATACCATTGAACTTGGTATTGGTAACAAAACCTAACGATGCCATATCATTGATAAACAATATAATTTAACGACTTTTTGATTACGATACTATTCAATCAAAACATTTATTCATCGAACTATAATAGCAGATCTGGTTTTAATGATCTAAAATGGGTGGATATTGCTTTTATGGCTGTATTATTCAAAAGTGATTTCATTTACATATTTCAACAATAACGATTAGCCTACATTTTCACATGTAAACTCTGTTATTAGGTTTGTGTTAGTTTCTAACTTCATTATATTATTAAAGTATAATTATTATTTGAGCCTTAATAAACCTACACTGTTGAATAGTTGCTCTTGTTTTTTGCTCTTACCTATTTTAGTAACATGAATAAATTCCAAACATAAATAATGCTACGTCCATATTCAATATATTTATGCTTAGTTACAGCACAGCACATAATATAAGTTACAGTTATATCTTTATTTCAGTGCTCGTAAAGGCCTCTTTTTATTCGGCCAATGATGATGATGATGTTAGGCCTGTTATAAGAGAGTTAGTTGTCCAGCTATCTATCTTCGTCAGTAATCTATGATATCGATCAATTGCCTGCTTAATTATTAAATTGATGACTCACAACGTGATATCCAACAAACAATAAAGGACTCCCTCGAGATTTAGCAAGTATCGCATCAAGTATTGCAATCAAAGAATTAATACAGATCTTTTCAATTTATTTAATTAAGATAAAGTGAATAAATAGAAATATTATGTTTTACACGTGTCAATCTTGATATATTTTATATTCTATGGTACTAAAATAAAAGTCGCGAATTGAAAGAAAATTATTACAGCCCTAAGTATTGTATTGAAAAATGAGAATGGGTCTGATTTTACCTGTGAATATGTCTGTATGCTTGTTATAAATATATATACAAATTGTTGGTTTCAGGATTATTCAAAAGAATGCATAGCGCATGTACAGAAATATCTAATGAAACATGAAGTACCACCGAATCTATTTGAGGTATGTTTCCTTATCTGAAATACATGTGATTGTTTAATCATGCCTTCACTGAGTAAGGGTTGCTTCACACATACTTACAATGCTTAAATACTTACATACATTACTACCGGCAAATTCGGTTCAGCTTTTTTTGGCGAACAGCAAAACCGCCGCACATCGTAACTAAAAGTAGACTGTGCAAAGGCGAATGATTAACTTTTTTACGCCCGGCATTTTTTTACATTGCACAATGAGGCATTTGATCATCAGGTAACCTGAAGATTGTGTTACAATAAATATTTTTCTATCTATCTATCTATCAGAAGAGATTCCCGCAAAAGCGAACACAGTGGCCTTTTCAAATTCAAATCATTTATTTCAGACAGATGTCCATTACCATAATATCAATCACAACTTAAAATAATACTAAATGTCGAAATGTATAAAAAAAGAGAAAACACACACACAAATTAATAGAATTGTTGAAATTAAAACAATATAATTAAAAATACGAAGACCATTACCCTAATCTTACCTATTTCCTACTAAAACATTTCTTTTAAACGGGTCATAGAACAAGTGTAGCTGTGCGGCGTGCGTTAGTATAGGGCAGTCGAGTCGGGCAGCTACAACTTTTATTCCCGAAAATTCAATAATATGTATTACATTTTTCCGCCCATTTGAGTAAATCTATGCATGTCAAACTACGAGTATGTGATGTGTATACATAACAATACCAACTATTTTACTCGTGTTTCAGCCGTACATTGAAGAAATATTCCAACAACTACGAGGGGAGCCTTTCAAAATGTTTCTAGAAAGGTCAGTGAAATGTTTTAATTAGCATAATTACTTATCGGCGTTGAAACACAGGAATTGGCTGTGATGTGGATTAAGTAGTAAAATTCTACCAATTACTTGAACTGTTATAAGCCATGGCTACAAGCATGTTTTAATTGAAAGTTAGCCAGTAATTTTTATGTTTAGTTCCCTGTCAATTTTTAGCATCTACATTTGGACATTCAAGTACCTATAATGTCGTAAAATCTAAACGTAAATTGGGGGATCCATGAACTTTAGTGTCTTCGTCATTATTAGAATATGCGTTGACGATTTAATGATAACTTTTTTGTTACAGCGATAAGTACACGAGGTTTTGTCAATGGAAAAACTTAGAATTAAACATAACGCTTACAATGAACGACTTCAGTGTTCATCGCATCATAGGTCGAGGGGGTTTCGGAGAGGTGAGTGTGTTATATGCTTATCTTGATGCTACTGTTTTCGACACACTGATTATATCTTCTACTGTGAAGAATTGATAACATAGAAAAGTAAGTTAGCCAAATAAAATTATAGATACAAATTCAAATTCATGTATTCAAATTAGAACCGTACACGAATTACAATAATGATAACATTTTAATAATTAAGTGAATTAAACTAAAACAATATTGCACTATAGTCAATTAAAGAATATATCAAATTATTAATGGATGAATCAGTCAAAAAATTAATAAATGATCTACGAGATGGTCAACGGTTGCTGCTGCGGTTTAGTTGGTGGGAAGGGTTACCCTTTAGAGACCAACTGAGTCCAAGCAGCATTCTGTAATATGCGGCATAGTAACCAATCACGAGCAAGCTTTGTGTACGAGTTCTATGAAATGTGGAAGCATTCTCGACGCGATATATTTGTTAGGAGTTACATTTCTATTTATCAAATACACGCAGCTTTGACTACAAAATTCAACCAGGCTTATTAGAATTTTGACTCTGTCTGTTTCTACTGACTGGATTACTATCTCTTTTGTACGATAGTTTGATTAAAAAACTGCTGAATGCCCTTCAGATATGAAAGTTCATTGACCCTACGATGACGAATATGGAGTTATATTTTGGTTGGAATTGACTTATTTTGAGACTGAGCGAAAATAACATGACTAATACAATACAATACAATACAATATAACTTTATTGCACACCAAAAATAAATTACAATATGAAATGAACTTAAACTATTAATGAATGCACAAGTGGGTGGCCTTATCACCTTGAGTGATCTCTTCCAGGCATTGTATGAACTAAAATTTAATTTTCAAAATGAACCGTATGCTGGCTGTTTAGTTTAACACAACCCACTGCTCCTGCCGCCCACTACATTCCGATTCGTACCGCCTTCACATCGCGAACCCTTCTCAAGTTTGATTCAACTAACAAGTTTACCTTTAATGATCGCACGTATCTGCTCTGAAACACGGGGCCGGGACTAGTCTGCTAAACGTACTTAGCAACCAAAATCAATACGTATACGTTACGTACCAACTCCACAAAGAACTGCGTATCTTCACAAACTGAAGTACGTCTACTCACACGTGTGTCTTTTATGGCCGCTACTAGAGTATCAGATAACGCTTTGATCTGGTTTAGCGTAAATTACCGTGTCACGTCAATTGACATCTCAAAGGAACAGTCTATGGCTCCGCCGACTATTGTCTAGCTTCCGTTGTCAACCTCGAAGTCGGCACCGTGAAATGAACATGTCAACTCGCCGGCCGCTGGACCTAAATCCAAATTAGAATTCCATTCCAGATCCCAGTACATTTAACTAAATCCATATTCATCTCGGCTCGAGAGCCTCGCAATAAAGATCGCCTTACGTATAGAATGTGAATAGAGGCTATGTAGGTCAACTTACAGTACCTATTTAAGTGTTGCACTTTAGCCGAGTTGCGAGACAGATGCCAACTTGGATGTTTTCGCCAGAAATTCGTGCACTTTAAGCATTTCCTCGGAGTTGTGAGGTTTGTTACTCTTATAGCTGTAGCAGATATAACTGTTATTGTAGTAGGTGGGGGTAAATTGAAACGGTTCCGTAATGGTTCCTAACGTCTTGGTGCTCTCATTGCCACCAGATTGGATGAAACTCTAATAGCTATCTTAATATTGTAAATGTGAAACGAGATTGTTATTTGTCCCCTCTACTCTCTCTAATTGGTCTCGGGACGAACAGTATTGCAGTGTTTTCCATTCAGTTTCTAATGTTATCTCGCAGAATTAGAGCTGTACAAGTTTGTCGATGGTGAAATTCCGTTTAATTTCTGTCCAAATATAATCTAAAATAATGTTTGGAAAGGAGTGATTCCTTTTGGAAAAATACTTAATGAAATTTAATTTCATATCATAAACAATCGCTATAAATTAGCACAATCTACAACTAAATTAACAAATATTAATTTGTACCTGCCACGGTTTCTACTCACTTATAATTTCGCGTATGTTGTTTACGCGTAATAGTTACATTTTGATAAGAATATCTCACGATAGTTTTAACAATAAAATAATAATTACATTAAAAAAGATCAATTAATTTGAATTTAATCACAGAAGTTAACAAAAATAATAAATAACAAAATTACAAATATGTACCGTACAACACAAATTAGGTAAATTCACGTCCAATTAAATTAAAATGTCACTAAACGTTTCAATGAAAATATTAAATAATTAAACATTACTTAGTTTGGGCAATAATACAGGATTACTTTTTTTTTAATATTAGTGCATTAATAAGATTTAACTTCAATAAGAGAGTTGACAACAATGCCAATGCGAGCTTAGATCAAATATATAATCTTGTTTTGAAGATATCCAAAATATATGTATGATAAGTTATAAAAGATATCGAAACGGAAGTTTTATGAGCTCATAAAGTGTTCCAAATCCAAAGGCCTAATAATTTCTAGAATTTTTTTCTAGACATTTAGAAAACACAATGGCGATCAAGCAAACACTCGGTACATTGTCCCGCGAGTAAATTATAAACTTTACGACTATTTAAACATCCGGATGAAGATACTTCCAACACTCATAAAACATGCTGAGTTCTGCCAAATCGCGATCAAAGATGTTTATTGTTTACAACGAATGACGTGCAAAGCTGATTACGTTTCCATCAACGCCAGGAATCACTACGTAAATTGGATTTGAATCGATATAAAATGATGCATAGTGCATCATACGGTTTACGCCTGCAGTCGAGTGTGTGATCATAATATTGATAGTTTATCATTCCTAGCTACAGAACACTGTAATTTAAACGTTTGACGGTATTCGACGATTTTATTTAAGTTTTGACAAAAAACAAAGCGTATTAGACAACGATTGGAGTAGCAATCTTACTTTTACAAGTTTTGCATACAACTAACTAATGAGGAAAAAACAGACGGGATAGGATATGTAATCAAATCTTTGAAGCCATATTCAATTTTGTTTCTTTTTGTAGTAAGAATTTTTTTTTGACAAAAAACAAAGCGTATTAGACAACGAATATCTGGAGTAGCAATCTTACTTTTACAAGTTTTGCATACAACTAACTAATGAGGAAAACAGACGGGATAGGATATGTAATCAAATCTTTGAAGCCATATTCAATTTTGTTTCTTTTTGTAGTAAGAACTTTTTTGCCAAAACAAGTACCTAAATAGTAGGAATTTTCAGATTTCGGTATTTTGATGTCCGCCGTTACTGATGATTGATTAGTTAGTTAGTCTAGAGTATCGTGGTTTACATCCTTCCTACGTAGTTAAGACGTCTTCAGACTAAAAGTTGCCTTCTTTATGGGAAACCGTGTTTATCTTATTCAACAGTATATTATATCACCATATTTATTTATTTATTTTATAATGGCACACAAAACAGAATGTGTTCTTAAATGAACTAAATATACTTTTAAAACTGGTTTTGATCCAGAATAAAAGAAAAAGGAAAAATTACATTCATTCATATGACAGGGCTCATAGATAAATTAATAACACTCATAAATCATAATTTTAAAGGAATTTAACCAAATTATAAAATTATGTAAATCGTTATATTTAAAAAACCAAAACCTAGTAGTTTTGCACCAGGTTTTGCAAAATAATACACACATAGAAGCATATTATCAATGATATAATTGACATCACCGAGATATAAATAGGATGTCCAATTCATTATGCACACGGCTAAATGGATATTCCCTGTTTGGTTAATTGTCATAAAGCGCTTATGATGCGACTCAACGTATGTATTGTTTAACTAATTTTATCTACACTAATGTTGTAACATTCTACTTATGTTTCCAATACTTCACTTATAATTACTACTGTTATAGCGCAGACAACAAAACACTCAATTTAAGCAATTTCACATGATGGTATAATATCCACATCGATATCGTAATATCTCATTATAACATCAATAAAACGCGACCAACCTGATTGCAGGGCTAATCAGGTTGGTCGCGTTTTATTGATGCGCGCATAGCTGCGCTCTCATTGGTTAGATTTTAATGGCGGCAAAATCACTGTAACAATACACGTACGCGTGAATTTAATTTAATAAATTAAAAGTTAAAATGTTACAACATTAGTGAAGATAAAGTAGTGTATGCAACTGCATATAACACGGGTATTAAGGCGAGTCACCAGTGAAAAAGCGGAAAAAACGTTTTACTATATCAAATTTTTTAGGTATTTACTCCTTGATATCGGTCTTGCAAAAAATATACAATATACTTAAGGATATTGTCTGAGGAATGTGCTAATTTGTTACACGATAGGGTATACTTTACTCGATCATAAAAAATTCCAAAGACAGCTTAATGTAAAAGTCTAAATCGAATATCTTATTAATAAAATTTCTGACTTTACACATCATTTTTATATAGAAATGTTTCTCTTTAAATACTACAGAGAACCTGCTAAAATTTGGGTTTCAACTAAAGTCCTATAATTTTGAGTTAATTATTAATCCCAAAACTTGAATATTTCCCAGCAGTTTGACAAGACGCCGCGCCGCCCGCTACCCCGTCAGTCGCAATCGGGCGCTTGCCAACGTTAGACCTGTGCCAAATTTTCTCCGCCCGTTCTTACATTCTTGCCACAGTGTAATAATTGAAAATGCCTATTAAAAAAAATAAAGTTAGGAAGAAATCAGTGTTAATATCTAAAAGAAGGACAGGGAAAGAGAACTATAAGAAACGGTATGTAAATTACTCCCTTTTATAGTAAAATTATGAAGTTTACTCTTTTTTTTAAAGTAAAATTACTAAGCACGCAACAATATTTCTAAAAGTGGCCCAATTTTTTTATGCTTTATGTTTCTCCTCAGGTATATGAGAATTTTCTATAATTTTAGTTGATTTCGTAAATTTTCGTCATTACTTGCCACAGACTAAATTATATCAGTATGACCAAAAGTATGTACCTATGTACAAGTACTCTATAATTAATTAATTTAGGTCGAAAAAGCAGTCTCGAGTATCTAATACTACCAGTCCATTAGTAGAATTGCAACCTGTGAATTTCAATACTTCAACGACAGATGGGTAAGTGGATCATGTACTAAACAATAATACCATAAAATAGGCCGATCTATCTATTTTTTATATTATTTACTATTGACTATAAACTCTACAGCTGATAAAGAATGACTTGCAGAATGTGATGATAAATTATCTCAAAATAATATCAATAATGAGTGAGTATAATATTATAACATCATTTGTTTGTCACATAATACACAAAACAGAACCAAGCTGAATTTATACAATCATAAACGTAATAATTATGGTAATTTATATTTGTTGTTATTTGTTGTTACGACTGTATGTGTTCGAAATAAATAAAATAATTGCGGCAACAGAAATACATCTTCTAAAAAAAACTGTCTAACTATCACGGTTTATAAGATACAGCCTTGTGACATACGGACGGACAGACAGACAGACAGACAGCGAAGTCTTAGTAATAGTGTCCCGTTTTTTACCCTTTGGGTACGGAACCCTAAAAACAGATCCATGCAGAATATCCAAACAGAATGTATACGATAATAAACGTAATAAATGTGGTGATATTTTTTTTTGCATGTCATCTAAGCAGCGCATATACAAAGTCACGGCAATTTTATTAATATAACCTATGTATTTTTTTTTCAAACAACAAACACGACTTTGTTTTATATTTATAGATATAAAGTAATAAATTATTACTTAGCTTATTTAAAACTGACAAAAATAACATTTTACATTAATAGAAGTTGATCATAGTATAACAGCTGAAATATTTATACTGTGGCGTAGTACTAACGTTATCAGAAATGGACAGCGCGCGGAGTGAGACGCGCGGGCGGCCCCCCACACCTCACCTCCTAAAATCGTAGTTCGCGCGAAAATGCCTCGCCTTAAAACACTCGTTACTATTATGAAACTCGCTGCGCTCGTTTCATAAACTCACACTCGTGTTTTAATACCCTTCATTATATGACAGTTGCATAAACTACTATAATGTTATTGTTATATTTTCCTCGTTTTTTTGTACGTGTGTGTACACTAATTAGTAATTTCATTGTACCTAAATAGTTTTCGTTTGACGTTGATGTTTGCAAAACATTTCCTATCCGTTGCTAAGGATGAATGTGCTATAGGTATATAACCTACATAGAGTTAATAACTAGGCAATATGAGGGGAAAAAATATTACAGAAAAGAAAAGAAAAAGAAAGAAAAATATTTATTTACAGAAATAACAGGTTTAAATGTAGGCATATAAAAGAAACTTAAAGACTAATATAGATAATAATCTTAATAATTTACCTATTTTTTTTATGTAAAAACAAAAGTTATTTTAAATTAAGTAGGTCATTATAGTACCTACAGTCGCACCACTTCCCCAATCAGCCACCGCGGCAGAACTAAGCAAACTGCTTGTATTTCTAGCCACGGGGACTTCTCGCGAAAGCAATGAGCCTGTAATGCACTACATTTGAAAATAGTACCTACTCAAATATACGACAATTATAGTATCAAAGTCAAAAACTATTCACCGCCAATGTAATACCGATAAATGCATTAAAGGCTTGTTAAAAATCTAGTCGATATGTAACAAAAAAAAAAACCCCAATTCGTATTCCACAACTCGATTTAAAATTTATTTGAACTCGATTTAAAAGTAGACACGTCAAAAACCGTCGACCGCGAATGTAATATCGATAAATGCATTGGATTTTGCTCGATACGAATATATATCGAATGCAATTGGGTTTGAAAGGTTCGCCTGTTACGGAATGTTATATTTTACTCTTTCAATCGCATCTTAAATATAGAAACTTATTGATATATATCACATTTTCACATAGGAGATTTATTATATTTCACACATATATATATATTTCACTATTCATTTGTATAATTGAGACATTGAGTAATTACCTACTGGACAATGACTTGACTCTGCCAGTGAATCAGTAGATAAACAAATGAAACTATTCATTAATTATTGCATTTATTGAACTACTAGTGCTTTCCCGCAATGTTATCGTATTATTCCGGGTTGTGCCTAGCCTATTTGTAATAATCCAAAGTATGATCTCCATGCTATTGTCATTTGAATGTGAAGGAGGACTACAAATTTTCGCTTGTATAGTTCTTATTAGTTTGATCATAAAAAGTTTAAAGCTTCTCATAGTTATTATGTGTATCGTCTATGTAGAAAAATATTTATTTACTAATTTATATATTCCTCAGGTGTACGGGTGCCGGAAAGCAGATACAGGGAAGATGTACGCCATGAAGTGTCTCGACAAGAAGCGGATTAAGATGAAGCAGGGCGAGACGCTCGCGCTCAACGAGAGGATCATGCTGTCGCTAGTCAGTACCGGGGTGAGTGTAGACTTGTATTCCTCAGTACTGAGGGTCGTCAATCCTCCGCGGTATCGATATTTAAGGGAAGTTATTTTGGAGAGTCTCTATTGCTAGTCAGGACTTGGGCTAGTGGCTGTACACTTGTATTCCTCAACACTGAGGGTCGTCACTCCCCTGCGGGATCTGTTCGCAGGGGAAGTTACCTTGGGCAGTGTCTGTTGAAATAGTACAGTACAGGGAAGATGTACGCCATGAAGTGTCTCGACAAGAAGCGGATTAAGATGAAGCAGGGCGAGACGCTCGCGCTCAACGAGAGGATCATGCTGTCGCTAGTCAGTACCGGGGTGAGTGTAGACTTGTATTCCTCAGTACTGAGATGTCGTCAATCCTCCGCGGTATCGATATTTAAGGGAAGTTATTTTGGAGAGTCTCTATTGCTAGTCAGGACTGGGGCTAGTGGCTGTACACTTGTATTCCTCATCACTGAGGGTCGTCACTCCCCTGCGGGATCTGTTCGCAGGGGAAGTTACCTTGGGCAGTGTCTGTTGAAATAGTACAGGGGTAAGTGTGTATAGATGAAACAAAATGCAAATTTTTTATACATTCATTCATATGACAGGGCTCATAGAAAAATTAATAACACTCATAAATCATAATTTTAAAGGAATTTAACCAAGCATGTCGATATAAACTCTGCAGTAGCTGGAATCCTGAAAATTGCATATCTCTGAAAAGTCTTTCGAGATTTGAATGTCTCTCGGTAACGTACAATATCTAAAAATATTAGCATTCCTTAGTATGATAGTAATGTTACATCGTTCTTGGAAGCTTTGTACGAGTATGAGAGATTTTACAATTCCTTGAAACAGTCGGATAAGTTTAGCAAATTGTTGGAATATCCTTATGTAAAATTGTGTATCTCTATGGAAGGAAATCTGCTAAGTACAAGTACAACAAGACAACAAAGACACTATGCTTATCGATGACAGCAAAATTTGTTAAACTTAGTTTTCTGTTTGTGCTAAGTTTAAATGTTAACCTCTAATTGGATTTTCATTGTGAATTTACAGTAATGTTACTCTCACAACATTGCCACGATCTTTTGCAAGTAATATAATATCTATAACATAGTAATCAACAGAGAACCACATACAAAACATCGATCATCGATGTTCATTCATTCAGATTTCACAATTTGCAAAATCTGAATCAGTTAAGTATGAAGAATTCACGCATGAAATCTTTTGCAGGATCTGTAGCAAGTCTATTATCATAATCCATGGCATACTCATAATTTGAAAATTACATGTATACATAACATACTTATAGCCGCAATCCCTATCATTATCTCTTATCGATGTTCATTCAGATTTCACATTACGCAAAAACTGAATGAGGCAAGGAAAGACTGTATAATTCAGGCAGCCGTTCGTTTGTGAGCATCTCAAGCAGCTCTCGAAAGGGAGAGTAAATAGGGCACCCTTCCCGCCTATATCTCCCCTGGAGTGTGGCCTAATCGCGAGCAACGAACTGAGCGCCAAGCATTGTCGCCTCGATAAATATGTGCTTTGATTGCTCCGTGCTACATTATGTTGTACTAGTGTAACTAGTGGCTCCCCGCTGCGCGCTGTTTCAAACATGATATGCATATAGTTGATGTAGTGCTTTCTTTGCTAGTTGTCTCCCGTGGAGAATCGAAAGCAACAAACTGTTTTGCATAATTATATCTCCTTTTTATCGAATGAGAGTGACCAACTCTGGTGTCGAGAGTTTATCAAGCCTCCCGAAGGGCCTCTGACATGGCATAACGACTGCCGTGCTAGACAAACAGCCGGGACCTACAATTTAACGTGTAATGAATCTGTCTACCGTATCCGTATAATTGTACATATTTAGCTATGTTACTTACCATCAACGATTGTGAAAAATAATTGAACTCAACATTGGTATAAAAATTCTCCAATCAGCATTAGTTATTGATATCTGGCTACGTGTAAATTCCTCGTATTGTATCGCAAAGATTGGCTCAATAAAAAGATGAGTATGTGCTTGGATTCGTCCATTTCGCGCGATTATGTTTTATGTTTTACTAGTAACATCCGACTGCTTTGCTAATGTAATGATACTTATGAGTTCATGTTGCTATCTCACTTAAGTATTTCGGTACATAGTGGGGGATTCTCTATCATCTGTTCCTACCTTATACAAGACGTAATATTATATAAGCCTCACAATTGGGAGAAGACACTGGCCTTGTAACACAGTCTCACGACTAGCACAAGGCCAGAAGTTTCCCGAAATTTATTGTTACCTGTTTTATTATGTCAATAAATATTTTTGTATTTTGTTCAAAGCTTAGTGCAGCTGCATTTGTAAAAGCAATAAGGAATAAATCACGCGAAGACTGACGATTTTTACTAGTTAGATTATGTACTAACGTAACACGCTTTTGTATTCTTAGCTTGTACGCATAATGTCAAAATCTTAAACAGAGCTATGACGCTTAGGTGACTAAATTCAGGGTCACGGTATAAGAATCGATTGATTTTACCCAGGGAATCATTACCGAATATAAAGGATGATGTTTATTCATCGTACGACATCCAAGCAAACAACTCGGGGCGTGCAAACAAAGGGATTTACATGAGAATGCTCACAAAAATAATATAACATTCGACGGCGTGCGTACTTTCCGTACCGCTACATCTAAGTCTAGACGGATTTGTGATAAATTAACTATGCCGTAACTATTGATTTATGCCGTGATTCGATATTAGGTCTCTGTTACGAACTAATGCCGGTATGATAACGTTTTATGATAATGTATGGAACCATCCCGCGGTAACTGCAGTCGGATATTTACGCCGATGACTCAGGGTAAGCTATCCCGGGGATAGTAAATATCAATTGTTATGACAGTGCGTAACATCATTTTTTACTTTCGCTTTCGGACGTTGGGCGAGGGTTCCGCTCCCATATTTTCTATCGGCGGTTCCGATGTTGCTTCTCTTTAGAAGATACTCGAGTATCTTAAAAGTTATAACGTTATTGACTTGTTGTTTAGATTTTCAGATCCTCATTCTATTTTGCCCTAATTTTACTCGTATCATCTCTAATTTATGACTTCAGTTTAGTCATCTCCACTGTTCTATTGGAAAAACCAACATATGCTTATATTGGTAAATTTCTCTTCTCAAGATCTTCAAACTGCAAAGTTACTTATTATAGTCAAACGTGAGACTATGTTGCCATGTTTGTGTGTCTGATGATGATGATGATGCATTTCAAGCTGATTTCGTTTACGGAGAACTTACTTCTATCGACAACGTACTGGTTTTTGCGTGACTATCATAATGTATATTCACGTAACGCATCAAAGTTAATATTTCTTCCGGCCACTTAGAGCGAACGCAAGTTTGTTTACCGCCCTGTGGCTGTTCCGTAGGTTTCCCAATAAAGGCCTTGAGTTGTGTAACATGTTGTTATAGTTTACGCTTGGCAAGCAACCATATCATCATGAAAACGTGTCGCCAAATGTGAGCCGAACATATTTGGCAACATCGACGTGTTTTGATACTGGCGTTTGTACTCGCGGAGTTTTTAAGTGGCCATTCCGTGCTTGGTGATTACGTGTATTTGCTGTTTTCTGGGGTCAGTTAGTGGTAAGCACTAATATCAAGTAATCGTGTCATTGTTGGATGGAATGGATGATTGCTGATAGATTTCTGTTATGTGAAATTGTATATCTCTAACAGAGACTGACTCTGTTTTACTCGCTTATGGCGTGATGTTTTGTGATATAATAAGTAGGGACTAGAGAATAATGAACATGTTATGACATTACTTTGGTGTAAGTACTCAAGTAAATACCAATAGCCATAAAATAATGTAACTATTTGCAATTCCTAATATTCGCATAAGAAAATGCGTTTAAAATTGTGCTCATTATATGTTTATTAATATTTCCTACAAAATTATGATTTGACGTAAAGAAACAACTGCGAGGCCCGTCGATGTATTGACGCCGATGATTTCATTCATACTAAACCATCAGTGTGTTAAAAATACATGGAACAGGTGAAACGTGGTGCGGATTGTTTATATCGATAAAACGAAAACATCTGCTAATGTTTCGGTTGCATTAAAATACCTATCTATTGATTGCATTCGTTATAGCGATGACTTTACACTTTTACGGTCAGTTTAACCACAAATCAAAAATTATATCATGGAAAGTTATATATATATTTTTATTAGGTATTATTTTTTTAAATAAAACAGGTCTCACTTGACCATATTTAGCCTGATGATAGGCAATAGCTGTGGCCTAAACTGACCGACGCCGCGTAGACGCTTTTGAGATGTGGTGCTGGCGGCGAATGCTACGGATTCCATGGACCGCGTTTCGGACAAATGCTTCCATCCTAAAAGAGCTTAACATAAAGCAACGCATGTCCGCCGTATGTCTGAAGCGAGTACTACAGTACTTTGGGCATATCGCACGGAAACCAGCGGACAATTTGGAGAAGCTTATAGTGACCGGAAAAATGACAGGAACGAGATCCAGAGGTCGAAGCCCTACAAGATGGTCCGATCAGGTGGCTGAACACATTGGCGCCAAAGCAAGTGCTGCCATACACGAAGCTACCGACCGTGATAAATGGCGTCTAATGGTCCACAATTTTGGTCGGGGTCATCACGATGCTCAGCATTGAGCTATCGCCTAGAGGAGGAGGAGGTGGCCTAAAGTGGTCATATCAATTGGTACACTCTCGCTTTGAAGCTCCATCGGCCTTATAACAAGAGGATCAAATCAAAATCAAATCAAAATCATCGTATCGAGGTATCGTGAGTTTTCAAACCGTCTAAGAAGTCAATGACACGTCTAACAGTCCTTTATATAGAATTTTGCATATCATCTGACATACGGTAGTGCTCAATTATTGTAAATATAGTACATGGCGCCAAAAAAAGTAGCAGTATTGGTCACAAACTGAGGTTTGCGCTAAAAATGCAAATTATCCTGCTCCGCTCAAAACACCGGGTTCTCTTTCAAACCTACTTTCAAAAGTATTCCCTAAGGCTTTTGGAACAAAGAGAAAAAAGTTTGTCAAGAACGACCGATATTTCCCTAAGAATATATGTGACAACGTCGAGATAAAACATTTTTAATAAAAAAAAGTTTATTGTCAATACAGCTGTGGCATCAACTGTGGTAGCTCGCTTCCGAATCGTCTCGTTACAAATAGGTTAAGGGGATAGTAGGGCTGCTACTCTATCGCTAGGACGGCTGGGAAATTGGTGTCGAGTTACATCTTTAGCAAACATCTTGTCGTTGATGGTGATGCTGTGGTTACCAGCTCTTGCACTGCGATGGAAGCATAAGGTTTATTGCTGATTATCATCGTCATATAATTACTAATATTATTAAAAAAACAGTAAACTTTCAACTTTCGGGCGCCGACAGCATAATTTGAAAACATTATGTATTCTGTGACATGGCAAAGAGGAACAGTTAATTTATAACCTAGGGTCTTTTAATCCGAAATAAATGGGATTCTTCTGAGCAAGTGTGTTCTTAGCAAATCTTAGACTACAGTGGCGCTTAACATCAGACAAACTGTTATATTTTTGTATATCTTGACTCTCAAACGGCTGCACCTTTTTATGAAATTTGGTGGTTATACACTGACCAGTGTATAAATTTGATAGATTAATTAACACGTAGGCTACTAATCCCCGATTAATAATTATAAACATGCGGGTCACAACCAGTTGAAACACACAAGATAGACGAAGCCCTATTCACCTCGAGCGAGGGAGCGCGCAAACTCGACCCATAAAGGGCCAGTGTGTCCGAACGCCCTAACATTAGGTTTACGGTGCTATTTACATTTGTACCTCGTGCGGTACCCCATCTTACCTAGATAACGCTAATTTAATAAACAATGTGGCAGACAACATGGAATGTTTCTTGTCAAGTTTTTTTTTTTTCAATAACAAAATGTTTTATTTAAAATTTACAAGGAATCTAAACTAGTGAACATTTATGTATTCCTAGTAAAGTACAGCTTAAGATAAAGCAAAGATTGAATGGTAAAGATTAAGGCTTACTTACAGTTTTTTTTATAATGACAAGTATTTAACCACCGGAATGGCTGAAACGACAGTGTCACTACTGGCAGTATGGCTAGAGGTGACGCATAAACTAGGCTGGAAGTGCCTATCAAGCTCGTGACATAATGCACTGCACTCGGCTGGTGTTTGTTTTGTGTTTGTCATCGAAACACATCTGTAAAAAACAACTTTGCTTATCAATAAAATACAAAAATAGGTAGTACATATAAAAAAAAAAAAATTTGCTTATTGGTAAGCGATAGTAAAATTGCGAACCCAAACATTATTTTTGACGATCGCCAGATTATCTCAGTCAATTGGTAGATTTATTCATTTTTATAAGTACATATTTCTAGAACTTGCCTACCGTTTTTTCTCTCATTATGACATTGTAGCTTTAACCAACTATCCTTCAATCAATTTATGATACATCTTCAGCCCTATAAAATGACATGACAAAAAACACAAAAACCATTACGACTGTGGCCTCGATTCGATTGGACTTACATTGAAACTTAAATGCATTATTTATTAACTTCGAACGTCTTGACAGTAAACTACTCCTTATACATATACAATGGTTTCTTTCCAGCATATCGTATGAGAGTGGTCAACTCTGGTGTCTAGAGTTTTAACTGTCCTATAGGTATTTGATACGTATAGCTTAAAAACCTAATGAAAATAGCTAGGAACTAGAAATTGATCCACGAAATTGTATGCCCACTTTCTGGTCACCCATCCAAAGATTGTCCTCGTCGGTAGTTGCTTAGCTTAAGGATAATCCCTTGTACATTATTCTGCTGCTATCATAGCTTTATAAGTGAACTAGTGGGAGCTCGAGGCTTCGCTCGCATTAAGATGTAAAACTTGCATCCCCTATTTCACCCCTTTAAAAGTGGAATTTCCAAAAATCCTTTTTTAGCGGATGCCCACGTCATAACAACTACCTTCATTTCAAATTTCAGCCCAATCCATCCAGTGGTTTGGGCTGTGCGTTGATAGATCACTATATCAGTCAGTCACCTTTGAGTTTTATATATTTAGATATCCGCAACTTGGTTAGGGTTGTTTCGAGGCCCAAGGTAGGATAGGTCAAAAGTAAAGTAAATACTGTCAGGACCTAAAATCACCATGACCAGTCGCCCCGTTGCAGCGTGAAAGCGGAAGAAACAGGCCAACAAACCAACATAATTTTATTTAATATATTAACTAAACGGTTTTCACTCACGTATAAATCGCTTAAGTTGTTAACGCGTTTCGGATGTTATGACATCCATCTTCAGAACGTATGTTCTTAGTTAATATATTGATAAAATGTCTCACGAAAGTTTTAATATTAAAATAACTTTATTTGTATAAAAATAGTATAACATACAATGGTACGTTCCTAACATCGTTCATTATGCGTATGTCCGTCGTCTCTGGCCGGGAACATTAGAATTTTAAAGTGAGTTTAGTTGTTGGACATATTTCCTCTGACCCCGCGTCCAGGGTTAGCTCGCAAGTACTAGCAACCTGTAGTGTCCGGAGATTAGTACTCGTATGTTATTGGTGTTATAGACCTCTGAGACTGAAAATAATAAATAATGTATAGTATCTGTAGAAACTGAGTTATTGAAACTAAAGAGTGATTGGGACAAAGACAAGGGAAAATTGTTTATAACGCCTATTTAATTGGTGAATCAAAGTTGTACATAAGGTACTCTGTCACTTAAAGAGCTATTGCTTAAGAGCTTAGAAGTAATTGGGAATTGAGATGAATTAACAGATTGATTTTATAATAGGTACTTATCTTCTAGTCAATTCGTTGATCACCAAGGCGCTCCACTCCCATAGCTTTCACATATGACAGAATCCGTGTCTGCAATAATATGTATTTTATGTTTTCCCTCGCAGTTTCAACCTTGGCGATAGCCATCATAAATCCCGGCTAGTTTGGTTATTAAACGGCGCGATGTCCGGCGTCCAGTGGCTATATCAATTCATATCTGATTGCTTATCGATCACAGCTGCTTTGGTTCAGCGGTACAATGGGATCATACGTATATTTATATGGCTCGGTATCGGGGACATAGACGATACCCGGCCAATTGGACTGAAACGAATTGGAGCGCCCTCCATTTGTACTAGTACCCGCTGCTTCCGCTGCATTTTGTTTTACCAATCCAATTCACAAATTCATTTTACATCGCCACCAGCTTTGTGAGTCAGCCGCCCAATCAGTGGAATACTGTGGTCTCTTTGCGCTCGCAATTTTCTTTATTGCGTCAATCAATGTCACATTCGTTTGCAGATACTTTCTCATTCCCGATCTGTTTCAAATGAGATGCTCCTTTTAAATTATGAATCGGGAACATTGTTACGCGAAGTAAAGCATGTTATTAAAAGCTCAGCATACGTGTAGGTAGATAATATTTAATTCTTCGTGACCTATAAAAGCTTCCCCGAAAGTTGAACAAGGCCGCCGGTTTCGAAGCGAAGTTTATAAAGCGGCGCCCGTTACTAGTTGTGTTACCGTATATAGGCAGTAGTCGACTTTCGCCATGTATTTCTTTCTACGTGACCTTGTTTAAAAACTTTATGTTGTGAGGTAATAAAACGTTTTTATTTTATGTTTACGAGTAAGCAAACTCCGCTTTATAGCGCCGACCCAAAACGAATGACAAATTTTATCGATATTCTATCACATGAGATGCCCGTCGCGGGCTTATTCGATTTTCTTGATGAATAACATCGATAGATTGCACCTCTCTCTACCTTTATCGCCCGTGAAACTGTATTGTGTGATTTATTGACGTTACCGAGTTAATGTAACGTTTTATACAAGTTTCTGGGCCGTCTGCCAAACTCGTTCATTGTTTTCAGCCAGGGATCTCTGTGTAAATTGATACAAATAGTGAGAACCTCTTCGGACCGCGTTCTTTTTCCTCCACGTTTTGTGTATGCGCTGAAATCTATTTATAGCCTTATTTGAAAGTTAAGAAGCGTTGCGTGGATGGAGGCGTTCTCGTGGAAACCACATATCGATCACGTAGCTCGTCCGTCGCGGAGACGTTGTTAAATTCTAATGCACTCGGGTCGTTTTGTCGAAGACGTAGCTTATCTTTTACGAGAGTTTGTCTGAGTTGTGCGGCGCCGCGGCGTCTGGCCGCGTCGCGTCGAGCGACACTATCGGTTGCGTGGTTTTATCTTCCCTGGGCTCGCCTTGCCTCGTTTTCTAGCTCCACTCTACTGTGAACGAACATTTTCCTTACAACATTGTATGAACCCCTCGAGAATAACAATAGGAGAGCTCATTCTGCTAAGTACAAAGTTTGTTTGCTATTTTAAGCCGAACTAGGATTGTGTTAATTAGTCCTCCAGCGAGCAAACAATTTGCCAACACAAATATGTCGTCTCCATAAATAAACCAAGATATTGTTTGATAATTTGAAGAGCAGGGAATCCTTTAATACGGTATGATTTTATCATTACGGAATAAATAAGCCTACCTCGTTACTTGGATAAGATAATCGTGAATGTATGTGACGAAGTAATTAGTATGAGCAAGTATTACACATGTGTAGTAATGAAATAAAACGCTCATAAAGATTGCAGCCAATATAAAGTTGTGGAAGTTATATTGATTGCACAAGACCACTATTCAAAATTTAAAGCATATATTATATTATTATTTGCTCTACCTACCTGTAAATGTAGGTACGGTGATTCGGTTTTATGTTTGGTCTATGGGAGTTTTAACGTCATCTACTGCATAAAACTTTGTGCTGATTTTATCTCATATAAGCAATTGCAAATAATTACAAACTTTACGTAGTTAGTTAAAAGGTTTAGAATATATTTGGCTCAAAAAACAGACTGAAGCATTTTTATTGCGTTTAATATCTGACCTTTTCTTTGTTACCACGATCAATCAACCATTATGTCCACAAATTCATTCATAAGTTTTAAAAATAAACTAGATTGATTCAATCACCGTATGGCAATAAAATTGCCAGTAAACAAATGCATCATAACCAACGTGCAGTTAAATATTTCCGCTTGCCATTCCGACTCCACATTTCGATGTTGGTTTATAGTTTGCGCTTTTTCAGCGGTCGTATTCAGTTCCGATTTCAATGGGGGGGTGTTTTTGAAAACAAAATCTAAGGACGAATCAATATTTATGCCAAATTGTTGTCGATATGTTTTAACTTTTGATCGAGTGGTTTGAAAATTAGTTGAGAAACGCTAGAAAAGAAAATTTAATTTGTAATAATTTTCTTTACTAGCGTTTTTCAGCTACTCTAACTCTTGTACATAAGAAATGCATATTACAATGTCGTTCACCGTTTTTCAAACTAAAACTAAAAATAATGTTAGTATCAAAGTCCTTCAAAATCGAAAGGCTTATGCATCCGAATAATCACCGTTAGGCAGGGTAGAAATGCTTATCTACCTATACTTTGTTAAAGGATATCCCTAGTATGGGCTTTGCTTGTATACATTTTTTTTTAACACTAAATAGGCTTACGTTTGACTATAGCCTGCCTGATGTTAAGCACCACTATAGTCTAAGATGTAGCACGCTTGCCTAGAAGAAACCAATTAGCCCCTTTAACTCCCTAGTCAAGCCCGCGCCGCCCGTCTCACCAATGGCTATATTAGTCACATTGACTGCTCCAATCCGGGATTTTAATCACGTCGCTGCTCTATACCGATTGTTTGCCCAACACAGGTGACTCACGGACCCGTCCAAATATTATTACCGCTAATTTTCACACGCGACCGTTTCTAAGAAGGTTTTCCATCCGCACAGTTAATTTGGGCTTCCTCGAATGCATCAGGTGGAAATTAAATGCGACAAATAGTAAGCTGATGATTAATTAAGAGATGTTATGAATCATGCGATAATTCCCTCGAATATGTGTAGTGGAATTCGCTGGATTAGGTATTTTGGTACAGCATCAAATGCGACGCAATTTTCTAATCCTTATATGACCACAAGCAGAAGTGTAAATCTTTTTAATCATGACATACCCTTTGTAATTATGTGAGTGACCATTCGACACCAAAGTTGGCCGCTCTTATACATACTACAAGTACATACTTTCACTTCTTCTTATCGAATGAGAGTGGCCAACTCTGATGTAGAGAGTTTTTAAACCGCCCTAAGGGCCTCTGACATGGCTTTATACTTTATATACATATCTACATATCATACTTTCACTTAGCTGGGCTTTCATCAAAGCCAAGTGTATTATTTACTAGCTGTGCCAGCGACTTCGTCTGCGTGGAATAGTTATTTTGGGCATCGTATTTATTTTTGCAAACAACCTCTTCAGCTTTATAAATTATAGCTGTTACCCACGACTTGAACCGTTTTCGCAGCGCACGCAACGGAAGCCCTCAAAGATGAATAATTTTCCCCGTTTTTTCCACATTTTCCATTGTTTCTTCGCTCCTATTAATTGCAGCGTGATGTTATATATCCTATAGCCTTCCTCGATAAATGGTCTATACAACACAAAAAGAATTTTTTAATTCGCACCTGTAGTTCCTGAGATTAGCGCGTTCAAACAAACAAACAAACTCTTCAGCTTTATAATATTAGTATAGATATACCTATGGACTTCCAGTAACGCATCCGCTTATTTTGTATGTCTATTTATACATGCCCCCTTTTTGAATTTCAATTTACGAAGCGTATTGAAAACGCATTCTTGCGTTCCGGGCATGTCGTTAAAGACGCACTATGAGCAGTCAAAGCGTTAATAAAATCTTGTTATCTATTTCCAGGTAGACTGCCCCTTCATCGTATGCATGACCTACGCGTTCCACACTCCAGACAAGTTGTGCTTCATCCTCGACCTGATGAACGGAGGTGACCTGCACTACCACCTCTCGCAGCACGGCGTCTTCAACGAGGCGGAGATGAAGTTCTACGCTGCCGAGGTCATATTAGGTACTTGTGCACTTAATAACGTTTGAAAGCCAGTTTAATTTCAGTACAGGCATGCTCCCCCTGCCACCATAGTGTCGTCTATGCGTGTATTGCTTCAGGTAAAGCAGATGATCATTTTACCAGATTTCTATGCTGTGCTTGAATATCAGTTAAGTAATGAGTATTTTGTGGTTTAACTAACTATCTCATAATGACTGGAAACAATCTCTGGGTTATTCTGGTCAGTAAAATGAGTATTTAAATAATACAAATGGCCATAGAAAGCATTATATCCTGGGCCCATGTTGTAATATGTATTCTGTGGCCCATGCACCTATAAATCCTTACAGTTAATTAATTAAACGAAAACGAATTATTGTAGAGATTTTTAAAAATAAATAGTAACTATTATTTATATTGAAACATACCCAAGTATATTAATTTTCATCATTCAATCGTTCCCTCATAGATAAGTAGACATTGTCAGTTTTGTGTCGATTGTTTTTTGAACATTTCTATCACTAACCCCGCAGGTCTGGACCACATGCACAAGCGTCACATCGTGTACCGCGACCTGAAGCCGGCCAACATCCTGCTGGACGAGCACGGCCACGTGCGGATATCCGATCTCGGGCTCGCCTGCGACTTCTCCAAGAAGAAGCCGCATGCTAGCGTGTGA